>CM071929.1:51587225-52044961 GCA_016081115.2 Rehmannia glutinosa
TTTGCAGCCTGTGAAACTATGAAAATATTTTTGTTATGAGTTTCTATGTATCTGTCTGATGAGTTTTCGATTTGTGTTTTGCTTAACCCAAGGAGCATATAGTGGAATAGAAGAATGTCATAATAAAATCTCTAGCAGAGAATATATTTATCCAAGCTCAATTAACTTTTAAGAATGTAATAAGAAAAGTCTGTTGTGTAACATGTTTCACTCTAGTACAATATATTCCTATGGCCATGTAAACATTTCTTGAATGCTTGTTGGTAAAGTTTTTGGATTTATTGAACATTATTTCTTGCTTTGAGTTTAGGTTAAGTGTCTCTATTATACTATTTGAAGATCTAATTATTTTTCTATGTATAATTGTTGAACAAGTTGGAGAGTTAGCTTAATGAATTGTATTCTTCTACTGGACCAAATTGTCTTTCTAGAAAATTATGAGAAATTACTTTAAAGAAATAAAATCTGTGGAATTACTCGTTCGTTTCATCTATTTGTGTGTTTGAGAAACTTCTCTCCATCCCTGTTTCTTAAATTGACTGTTGAAACTTACATAAAAGGACTATGCATGTGTGAACCTTTTCAGTACTCGTAACACAAACCCTTATTTAGACACTAAGAGGAACTGGGGTTACTAAGCATGCTACCCTTGACCTGGAGTTCAATAAAATTTTATCGGGCAATGTTTTGACTGTCTTTATTCTTTTATGGAAGAGTAGATATGGTCTTGAGTAGGTTAGTTTTTACTAGATTTAACTGTTTACTATTTTTTAAGCCAAATATTTCATAAAATCAGATTTATTATTAAAAAATATTTTTAATTGGATAGTTTCTTTCAGGTTACTGTACTTATTGTGTACGTGTTCTTATACGGAAGATTATATTTGGTCTTGGTGGGCTAGAACGGCGGATTCTGGATGATCCATATATTCGTCAGAGTCAAGCTCTTGAGGGGCATTGGCCCAATCTCTCTTTCAGCTAGGCTTGTTGCTTGTCCTACCCATGGTGATGGAGATTGGGCTCGAAAGAGGATTCCGCAGTGCTATTGGTGATTTTATTGTTATGCAGCTCCAGCTGGCATCTGTATTCTTCACATTTCAGCTAGGAACAAAAGCCCATTATTACGGTCGAACAATTTTACATGGAGGTTCAAAATACCGAGCCACAGGTCGTGGTTTTGTTGTTTTTCACGCCAAGTTTGCCGATAATTACAGAATGTATTCTGGTAGCCACTTTGTAAAGGGTTGGAGCTTTTGTTACTGTTAATTGTTTATGAGTCTCACGGGCATTCTTATGAAGTTCCTCCTTGTACTTCTTCATTACTTTTTCAATGTGGTTCCTCGTTTAGCCGTGGCTATTTGCTCCGTTTGTTTTCAATCCATCGAGTTCGGTGGCAAAAAACGGTGGATGATTGACGGATTGGAAACGGTGGATGGGAAACCGTGGTGGGATTGGGATTTCGCCTGATAAAAGTTGGGAATCGTGGTGGAGCAGCGAACAGGAACATTTGAAATTCACGAATATTAGGGGTAGAGTGCTTGAAATTATCCTCGCGTTTCGTTTTTTCATCTACCAATATGGGATTGTCTATCAACTTAAGATATCACATGGCAGTAAGAATATCCTGGTAAAGACTACTGCAATCATCTATCTATGTCATATTTTTCAATTTTGGCTTCACAATATGTGCTCATCGTTCCGCTTGAAAATCATTTCCACAGGTTTATGGCTTGTCTTGGTTTGTTATGGCAACTACACTTCTGGTCTTAAAGGTACGTCTCTCATTTTCTTGGGGATATTTACAAAACCACCCATGGCTAATTACGAAAAAAATTCCCAGAGGTTTCTGAAAATAACTAAAACCCCCCATGAGATTTAATTCCGTCTCACATTTCCGCCCTTCATAAGCAAAAAACATTTCAAAACCCCCTGGCTTTTATAGAATTATTACAATTACCCCTTTAAATATAAGACGAAAAACAAACGTCAATTTTTTTAAATTTCAAAACTCATGTCTTTTTGTAATTAGCCCAGACCTCGGGCTTTTTTTTGTAATTATTTCCTTTTTTCTTTTAAGTTAAACATAATTTTCTATTAGCTCAATAGAACTCTCATCAAAGTCACTTGTTAAATTCTCCTTTGTTAGTATTAAACTACCAATTCACACTCCACCTTTTTTGTTCTAAAGTAGTTAGATTTTTCATTTTCATGCTATATGCTGTTGTTCAAGATTCTCCTGCTGAAGTGATTGTGTTATTTTCTATTCTTGCAACAGATGGTGTCAATGGGAAGAAGAAAATTTGGTACCGACTTTCAGCTTATGTTCAGGATTCTAAAAGCACTTCTGTTCCTTGGATTTGTATCGGTCATGACTGTATTATTTGTGGTCGCTAACCTTGCTGTTAGTGATCTATTTGCTGCTATCTTGGCCTTCATGCCCACTGGATGGGCCCTCATTCTGGTGAGTATAAATTTATGCGCATTTTGTATCATTATGAATCAATTAACAATAGCCGTCGCATTGCATATGTTGTTGTGCATAGAATTGGTGACTAAATTATGGCCCAGTGGAGTATATACTCTAAATTATGGACTAAATTATCTGTTTAGTTTTTTCCCTACGACTTAAGGTGCTATTACATGACGCAAAATCATAAACTACGTTATTTACTCGTTTATTACTCCCAATCGCAGATTGCTCAAGCTTGCAGGCCTTGTCTGAAGGGTATTGGAATATGGGATTCAGTAAGGGAGTTGTCGGAGCGTATGAAGCCATAATGGGGCTCGTTATATTCACGCCTATTGTTGTGTTATCGTGGTTCCCATTCGTGTCAGAATTCCAAACGCGTTTGCTCTTTAATCAAGCATTCAGTAGGGGGCTCCAGATTTCCATGATTTTGGCAGGGAAGAAGGACAAGACATCCTCCACTTGATTTTTTTTGTCTATCTGGAAATTCACATACTTATTTCTCTTCTTAGTTGTTTGGAGGCTGGTGTTTAGGTGAAATAGTGAATGAATGATACACAATATTTACACAAGTTGTAGAAATGGATGGGTAGTGGTAGTGTTACCATGCTCATAATGTTTACCACTCCCTTTTATCCTTATAGTAACAAGTTGAGCTTTCCAAAAGTTTTGGACTAAGAAAAGTGTGTATAAATTTTTTGATAATGTTTTAGTACAACACTTTCAAATTATAGTATCTACCAAATTGTTTGTAGTATTGGAATGAGAATTAATTAATGAGGATAATATTTTGTGCCATATGTATTATTCAGTTTTTAAACTTTGCTACCTAAATTTTATTTTTGACACTTTACCTTTTAAAGTCCATCTGTTTTCCAAATTGCCATCTCCGACTCATTTCTGGGGAAAATTTCATCGGAATCTCATCACATGATGTGTACGAATGATTTTTTTGGTGGCAATTTGGATTCAATGATGT
The DNA here is from genome assembly GCA_016081115.2 of Rehmannia glutinosa. Taxonomy (NCBI): domain Eukaryota; kingdom Viridiplantae; phylum Streptophyta; class Magnoliopsida; order Lamiales; family Orobanchaceae; genus Rehmannia; species Rehmannia glutinosa. Next base: position 51,590,672 of record CM071929.1, read on the forward strand.
GGACCGTGGACGTGATGGGGATTTCATTGGATTTTTCCACCAAATGTGAGTCGAATGTGGCAATTTGAAAAACATGTGGACTTTAGGAGGTAAAATGTCCAAAAAAAAAAAAAAATAATAAGTTGAAAAAATTGAATAGTTTAATTTTTTACGTCTAATTTAATTAACTAAATTATTCATTATTGCATTTTTAAAATAAATAGTCAAATCAATAGAAATTAGACTACATTTGCAAACTCAAAGGAATAGGCTGTGGTATACCTACAAACTTTGGAACACCAAATATGCTGTCGGTGAGACGTATCTGCAGTTAAAATCTAAATTTTGGATGGATAAACACAAAGGAATAGGCTGTGGTATACCTACAACCTTGGCTGAGATTCGAAATTTGTTACATTAGCAGAAATTGACCCAATTTTGAATTTCTGTAATTATAGGGTTTTGAAGTCTGATTTCTCTCTTTTTCTTTTTTTCTTTTTTTTTTTTTTGAACAAGAGGTCTGATTTCTCGTATAATGTCGATTTTTTTCTTTTTTCTACTTTCATATCAGTGTGTTTAATATGAGTTTCTTAAGTAACTTAATATGTAAACGGGAAAAAGTGAGCCAACTTTCTTGGGTTTTAGGTTTGAACAATGAAATTTTGAGACTAGAAATTTATGCCACTTACATTACAACATTTCATTTTCTTGATAATTATTTATTAGGGATAGTTACAAAAACTGCCCATGAGGTTTGGGTTAATTACAAAAAAATCCACAGGTTTTGAAAACTACACAAAGAAAGAAAACCATAAGGTTTGATTCAGTATTATACTTTACGCCCTTCATAAGCAAAAATATTTCAAGCACTTCCCTTACATTTATAAAAATATCACAATTATCTCCTTGAATTTAACATAAAAATCAAATTTCCATGTGTTCTTTTGTAATTTTCAAACAACTCTGTATTTTTTTGTAATTAACCCAAACATGAGTTGTAGTTTTTGTTATTATCCCTTATATATTTATCGTGCTCTCGTTGTCTCACGGCTCTTGAAGCAAAGACAAAATGCATTATTAAAAAGAAACAGTAGTAAATGGTTTTGGAATACATTGCTTTTCAAAAAACAATGCGCCTAATAATGTGGAATAATGTGATATTGAAAAGGCTTATAGAGGAAAGACAGCCAGCGCCAAAATTCAAGATTCGGATAGCCGATCTATAGATGTGTACTGATCGTGATATTGATAATTCATATAGATACCTATTAAAATTGACTTGATTAATTAAGTTTTGTCTTTGTTAGGTAGAATAACTTGATCATGTTTCATATATGTATATGTATATTATAATTCAACTTATATGCTTACTTCTGATTATGATATAGGACAGCAGACTCCTGACTCCCGCTCTTTATTGTTGCCACCAAGGTCAAGGTAAACCGCATGATATGCACGTACTGGTCAGTGTTATAGTTATGGACCTTATGGTAGATTCTGCTGAAGTGCAATCATATCCTCCCAAGTAAATAGAACAATTATGTTCGACCCCCCAAATCTAATAATAGTTGATCTCTCACCGAATTGGACCTACACAGACGCTATTCAGTATGAGTTCTCACCAAATCTTCACCAGCTCGCATATATCCCGCGGAGCAATTTGATGGAGTGGGGTTTTGATGTTTCATATATATCCAGATCATATAATCTAATGATCATATGAATCCTATGATCTTTTTCCCATTTGAAAAATCAATGTATATCCTGGCTCTTTTCCACACATACTATGTGTGTCTGTGTGTGTCTATTGATGTAAGATCAAAATGAAGAAGAAGACAAGCAAGTGAATAGTTTCATCAGCGTGCCTTAAATGTTGGTTTACCTCTCACCATCTTAAAAAAAAAATTAACCCTCATAAAAAATTGAGTACTGACATCCATATAACTACAAATATTGGAATATCATTGATGTGCTTCACATTCCACAGTGAATTAAAGAGTAATTAAAAGGGTAATTGTGGTTGACATGGTTAAGGCAAATTAATTAGGACTCACCTTTTGTAGAATAAACATCATTCTCGGCATCTTTCTGTCTAATGACTTTGCTTGGATTGTAATAATTAATAGGGCTAATTACAAAAAGTGCCCCATAGGTTTGGTGTAGTTACAAAAAAGTCCCAACTAAGTTTTAGAATTACAAAAAATATCTATGAGGTTTATTCCGTCTTAACATTTTACCACAACCATTAGTTACATAACGGAATCTACTGGTGCCAACCTGAAAACGTAAAATGTCCATGCAGTAATGTTCCAAGATTATGAAGAGATAAAAATGTCATTTGACTATTCATAAAGATTACAAAAAAATCCTGGCTAGTTGCAACTATTATAACTTACAAAAATATCATTCAGTTTCGATAAAAATTATAACATTATTCACCATGAATTATTATTCTCTACTATCCTTAGCATATCTATTATCTACAATTAATAAACAGGGAAAACTGAAATTTGAATAAATAATTTTAGAAAAATACAAGACTAACTGAAAGTTATTTTAATTTTCCACAAATTACACATCATTAAAATCTCTCCCCAAAATATTACAAATTTGCTCCGATTACAAAGAAACAATTTCCATTCCTCTGGTTTTCTTTAAACTACAAAACAGAGGTTCCAAGCTAAATGAGGTGAGTTTGTCCGTCCACTTTTTGTCCTTCAATTTTTCTTTTTTTTTTTTTACTAAAATTCTATCAGGGACATTATCAACTTTACACAAATTCAATTAGTTTTACCGCAGCCCTCCCTCAAACCTCATGGAACATTTTGCACTTTTAGTCCCACCAAATTACATGAGTTGCACTTTTGGTCCCATAGTTGCATTTTTGGTCCCAAACGATTTTTTTTAAGCGCATTTAGTCCCATATGATTCAAAAGTTGCGATTTTAGTCCCAACACTAACGGAAAACTTAACTGACTGTTAACTCTATTCTTACGGGACCAAAAGTGCATTTTTTTCTGAAAATTAATTAAAAAAAGAAAAAAAAAAAAGAAATCTGAAAAATTATCAAACAATTTTATAAATTATAACAAAAATTTAAAATTATTTTAAATTTATTAAAAAGAAATAAAAAAGTCCAAAAAATTAAAATCTAAAAATTAAAATATAAAAAATATGATGATTTGTTTAAAATAATTGAAATTATTTTCAAATCCCAAAAAATTACAAAAACAAGAAATGTGAAAATTGTTAAAAATAACTATACATTGTTCTAAACATCTGAAATTTATTTAAAATATTTTAAAATTCTAAACTAAAATAAAAACTCAACACTATTTTGAAAAAGTTACTTTTAGAAATAAATGATGTGTCAAAAATCTAAAATTTTGTTTAAAGAACTAAAGAAATAAAAATAATTTTCATTTTCTTCTACATCTTTTCAAATTCAAAAATATTTTAAAATCTAAAAATTAAAATCTAGAAATATGATAATTTGTTTAAAAAAACAAAAAATAGTAAAAAAAATGGAAATTATATTAAAATCCAAAAATTATAAAAATAAAATCTGAAAATTGTTGAAAATAAGTATAATGTTTTTATAAAAAAATTAACATTTACTTTATATTTTTTTAAATATTTTAAATTCCAAAATAAAAAAAATCAAAATAGTTTTTTTTCGAAAAATGTTTTAGAAAAAATCTGAAAGTTTTTTCAAAAACTATCAGATTTTAATATCCTGATTTTGAATAATGTTAAGACTTTTGAACAAATTTTGGATTTCTTAAAACAAAATTCAGTATTTTTGTTAATTTTTATATTTTTTAAATAATTTTAGTTTTGTAAAAAAATCAATGTTTTTACCCTTTTTGGAATTTTTAAAACAATCAGATTTTTGGTTAATTTTTCAAAATCTTCTAGTTTCCAGTTTTTAATCCATTTTTCAGATATTTAGAAAATTTTCCAGATTTTTAATTTTATAATGAATTCATTTTTATTATTTGAAGTAGTTGTCAGTTTTTTAACACAACTTTTAGTTCTTTAAACAAAAGTTTAGATTTTTGAAATATCATTTATTTTTAAAAGAAACTTTTTGAAAATAATATTGAGTTTTTATTTTAGTTTAGAATTTTAAAATATTTTAAATAAATTTCAGATGTTTAAAACAATGTATAGTTTTTTTAAAACAATTTTCACATTTCTTGTTTTTGTAATTTTTGGGATTTGAAAATAATTTCAATTATTTTGAACAAATCATCATATATTTATATATTTTATTTTTTAGATTTTAATTTTTTGGACTTTTTTATATCTTTTTTTAATAAAATAAAAATAATTTTAAAATTTTGTTATAATTTTTAAAATTGTTTGATAATTTTTCAGATTTTTTTTTCTTTTTTTTAATTAATTTTCGGAAAAAATGCACTTTTGGTCCCGTAAGAATAGAGTTAACGGTCAGTTAACTTTTCCGTTAGTGTTGGGACTAAAATTGCAACTTTTAAATCATATGGGACTAATTTTGCTTAAAAAATCATTTGGGACCAAAACGCAAATGGGGACCAAAAGTGCAACTCCTATAATTTGGTGGGACCAAAAGTGCAATTTTCTCTATAAAACTTAGTTGAGTTTTTATGTAAATATCCCAAACCACATGATACTTACTTTTTGTTGTTATTAACCCTAGTTTGTATTTATCTAGTTGTAACAATAAAATCACAAAGTCACATCCCTATTAATTTCATATTAATACCTCTTCTTTGTATCCTCCGTTACAAGCAAAGAAGTTTGAAGTGATTTTCAAGGCCAAACAGTGCCATTTCAAACAACCCCCCTTTGTTCTAAACAACATTAACATGGGGAAAAAGAAATCCAATCAAACATCCTTAAAATTACCTAAGCAATTACAAAACAAGCAACAAAAAATCCACAATCTCATCAAGATTTTGAAGCCCAAAGTTTACATCACGGACTCATCAAACTTCAAGAACCTTGTTCAACAACTTACCGGAAATGGAAATAATTCTCCCATCATCTCATCCCCACCTCCTTCTATTTCTGTAGATGCATCTCCACCGTTGGATCGGGTTCCCTTTATAGATCATGATGGATATCAAGAAAACAGCTTAGATTTTTCGTCGTTCGATTCGTCGTGTTTCAGCACACCGTTAGAGGCCGGCTCACCGGATAATTATAATTTCAACTACGGTGTGATGGAAAATAACTCCCAAAAGATTGATTTTTCATCGGAGTATATGGAATTAGAGTCGTTGCTAATGGGGATGGATGATTGTTATGGGATTATTAATCAGCAAGAGGTTTGTGTTTATGATTATGATTTATCTAGCTTCATATGAATGATATAATTAAATGGTGTATGTATATATTTATATGTTGATATATACTTGTAATTTACTGTTTATATATATCAATAGCTATGTATATAGGGATTAATGTATAATTTTTGTGTAGTATTGAATCATGTACATTGTGGTACAAATTGAGAGGGAGGTTTAATTAGTGTATGTATTAATTTGTACTTATACATTTTTTTGTTGCTGATCATTTATAAGTTCTTTGCATATATAATCGTGATTGTATTATATGAGGTCGTGTTCAAGGAATGGAAGTTTGTTCATATTGCATGTTTGCATGCAGTTTTGAACTTTCTTCAAAAATATTTTTACATGACATCAATATTGTTGAGCTAGGAGACTCTAATAGAGTGGATCGATACACGAAAATGGGGTGAGCAGATAGGAAGTTCAAGAAAATAATACAGATTATAACAATATTTTTAAAAATATTCTCACTAAACTTTTTAAAAAAGAAAAAAAAAAGAGGCGGGTTAGGGGCCAGGTTGGCATCCCTGGATCCGCCGCCGCCCATGCATGACAATCGATTAACTAAATTGGTTAATAAGTACATGACTCAATATTTCTTTGTGGGGAATTTCTTAGCCACCCAAGTGGGGTGGCACCCAAGTCAGTAATCCACCATTGGATCACTCACACACCCATGTGGGTGGGTGTGTGTATGTGAGGATCCAAGGGTGGATCCTCACACTTGGGTGCCACCCACATGGGTGGCATGGACAAGACCTTCTTTGTGAAAGGTTTTTGTATAATTCATGTTTGACATTAATTATTAATATTATATGGTGAAGCTTACCCAAGCTGTTTTTAATATAAATTTATTTCATGTTCCTCTAATAAACAACGGAAACTTCAAGGTTCTTCCACTGAGTTCTTTTCCAACTATACATAGTTTCTTATGAAAATGAAACAAATATTGTAATAGAATCACCTGATGAACCATAGAATCTAGAATATTTATTATGGGGCCATTATTCATAAATTGTCATAATATATAAGCTAGAGAGAAGTTCGATATCTTTAACCAATCCCCGGAACAGTCTGTTTTGTGAAAATGAAGGAGTCTATGTGTTTTAAAAAACTATTTTTTAAAATCTATTTTGACTAAAAACTGACGGTTATACCCTTCATATATTCTCTAGTGATGTATTTGACCATTTTTCAAAAAATTGATGTGGTACATAACTTGGTAACGAGTTACATAATTTGGTACCGAGTCGAATCATGTAACTTGATAGTTGGTACCAGGTTATGTACTGGTCTCTAGAAATTAAAAAAGGACAAAGTGGAAATTTGAACTTAAAAAATAGCTAAAAAATATTCTTGCAATGGAAAAAATGCCAAAAATCCGTCGGACTCTAAGTCTATATGCTTTTGGTGACAATAGCTAAATGAAAAGGGAAATGTAAAATTAAATTAAATTCCAATTGGAACCAATTCAAGTTCTCTAAATAGTTGTATCAAATTAATCTTCATAGTGACACAAATGACTCCATGGCCCAATGGATAAGGCGCTGGTCTACGGAACCAGAGATTCTGGGTTCGATCCCCAGTGGAGTCGGTTCTTCACATTTTTATTTTTTATTTTTGAGGAAGCATTTCGTTTAATATAATCACGTCATGTTTGTAAAAAGCCCAGACATTTCATTAAATTAATTAATTATCAACTTTTAGCATTTATCAATAATTCTGTCTTGCATTTTCAATGATCAACTGATTGATGCTTACTCCCTAAAGAAAATTGATTAACATTGACTAGAAACGCCCAGAAAAATGTCCCTAATTTCTTTTCTTTCTAGCAAGAAAGTTAAATGAGTTGAAAATGTTTTTTTTTTCCATTCATCATTTGCCCAGTTGCCACAGGTATTATTAGCAATGACGAAGCCCGAGTTCGAGTACCATGACAGGTCCAAACTTTTAAAATTGTCAAAAAAAAAAAAATTATGTGTCTTCCCTCGAGAAAACAATTTGTAAAAAGGCCAGTTAATTAATTATTGATTAACAATTTATACAAACGCCCAGAAAATTAATTTAATTAATCAATTTTACTACTGAAACAGCCAGTGCTGAACTGGTCATTCAGAAAATGTCTCAAGGCAAAAGCATACAAAGGACTTATACAGAGAAATAAAACACTTCACAGAGAAAACAAACAAAGAATGCAAAGAATCAATACAATACACAACATGAGTTCTAACTAACAATATTTTTTTGATATTATTATGTTTTATGTTCCTTTTATGGAACCTGTATTATCCATTCTTCAAAAGAAAAAAACAAAGGTAGAGCCAATTTCATCTTAAATCAACCCTTGCTTGGAGGAGGAAGGCTATACAAGGACTTAAGCTGCCTGCTAATAAGCTTACTATCATTAAGCGCCATTTGCAACTCCAAATCATCAGACCACCATTGCTCCAAACCATGTGCCTCAAGAAACTTCTGCTTCCCCTTCGACAACACGAAAAGCTTCGCCGCAAACGGCGTATTATTCGCTGGTTTAGCATTCTCCTTCTCACCACCACCCCCATCCCCATTCTCCGTCTCCACCGGATCGTTATAGTAGCAACAAATATAGTCGCTATTATTCACGTACAAATGCGGTACCCACTTCTTCGATCCCAACGTTATCAATTTCGCTCCTTCGACTGGAGTTTCGTTTTCGTTTTCGTTACTTGAAGGAAGCATAGACCGGACCCTTTTCCACATCGTCCCGGCTTTTTCCCCTACGGTTCTTAGACTCGAAGCTAATGAAACCGAGGGAGGATTGAACAAATGCGCCTCCACAAAAATTGCTTCTTTGGCTAGCGCCTTTCCGATTTGGAGAGCAAAACCGGCTCCCAACGAATGCCCTGCTATACATACGTTGCTACTACCATATTTTTCTGAAATCAATTTCAATGCCTTATACGCGCAACTGAATCTAACCGATCCTTTTAGGCTTTCCCAAGTTAGGAAGCGTAGATCGTCCTCAATGTCCCGTCTGATTGTTGGACTCTTGAGCAGAGTTCCTCTGAGTGCCAAAACGGCTCTTGGCGCGCCACTAGGCCTTAAAAGTACGAAATCTGCTAATGCGGCCGCGCGATCCCATTCTAGTATTGCACCGAATATTGATCCGTCTCTTTCGTCTATTAGGGTTTCGACGAGTTTGTACTTGAATGGTGTCCACCATTTAGGTGCAAGAGCGGTATCGTTGGTTCTGTTTTCTTGTCTGTCGAGCTCGAGCAAGTAGACCGCTTGTATGAAGCAGGCGATTACGGTCCTTTTGTAATTGCCATCTTTCCTGTTGATTCCATTTATTGAAATTCTGTTAGTTTCAAGAACCAATCTCAGGTAACACCAAAATCTTAAATAATTTTGGGCCTAAAAACCATAAAAGATAAAAACCAATCTCAGGTAACTCCAAAATCTTAAATCATTAATATTGAATTTGGCCTAAAAACCATAAAAGATAAAAGGCAATCTCAGGTAACACCAAAATCTTAAATCATTAATCTTGAGTTTGGCCTAAAAATTAAAGATAAAAGCCAATCTCAGGTAACACCAAAATCAATCATCCATATCTAATATCAAGATTCAAGGACAATTGCAGAAACAGTTCATGTCCTTCAAAACCTCAGTTCAAACTCAAACCATTCTTACACCTCAACACAGTCAACTCAAAGTCAGCCCTTTTCTTAAGTCAACTTAATCCAATATCTTCAGATAACAATCAGAAACTAAAAAAACATAAACCCACCAATTTAACCTCATTTTAGCAAGGAAACAATAATTTTACACAAATAACTGAAGCAGATAAAATCAGGTGTTTCTAAACATAAAATTCCAGTTCACATTTTGCTCTCCTACAAAACTCAAATATCAAGTCAAGAACCAGTCCATTCATGCAATCAAGAAAACCCACACACAATTCCAAAAAAAACACACACACTTACACACCAGATCTCACATCTGAATACAAAACTGGAAAAATAAAAGGTGGAAAAAATGAGAACTGACCAAGTGGAGTTGATGAGGTCCCTCCAGTTTATAGAAGGAACATTGCGAGGCCCAGACACATGAAACGCATAAGGATGTTGCGTTTCAGTCCCTAACTCAGTTTTCACACTCTGATTTTCACAATCTTCAATTCTTTCTTGTCTTTCCAGTTCCACCACCTGCAAAACCTCACTTTTCATCTCATCTGCGCTTCTCTTCCCCATTTTTACGTCAACATCAAAATTCAAAAACCCACCTCCAGATTCTTAGCTCTTCGATTAAAAAGGACCGAAGAAAAATAAGGAAAGTGGGAGGATGGTGTGGTGGTTTCACTTTCAGGGGTTTTTGTGAAGGTTACCCTGCCATTGTTGGATGTGGGGAGATTTAAAGTGTTGGATTTAGTGTAATTTAATGCTGGTAATTATTGCTAATTTGGAAAAAACGCCTGCTTTTTTTTTTTTTTGATTTTTGGAGGGTGGAGATGGAATCTATAACGGTCATATTTTCCTTGTGATGGAGATTTAGTTTACTTTTTGCCAGCCCAGAGTGCTAACGTTAGCGGCACACGTTTGTGGGCTGGGCTTGGTCTGATTCCAACCACGCGGATCTTTATTGAGGGGCACCAAATCTTGGGGTTCTGGAAAATTTGATGGAAAGGGATGTTCTCGTCATTTTCCACAAATTTGATTTGATGGAGCGGGGTTTGATATATTTTCATGGTGGTTCTCGGAATTTCAAAAATACCCTGGTTAACGCCTGCTTAATTGTTTTGATTTTTGGAGGGGCGGAATGGGAATCTATAACGGTCATATTTTCCTTGTAAATTTATTTTATAAATTTTTGCCAGCCCAGAGTGTAACGTTAAATTTTGTTTGATTTTTCTAACACACGGGGGCAATTTATTTAAGGAAAACACTCCAAGGGTGTTCTCGTCATTTTCCAGGAATTTTTATGTGTGTTTAATATATATTTTGGTATATAATATATATTTATTAATATAATTATTATTTTTAATATTATATGTAATATTTATAAATTGAAAAATAATTTTTGAAATAATATTTTATAAATATAGTAAAAATTTTGTTTGATTTTTTATTTAAGTTTATTTGATGTCGGGTATCGAGTTGGCCCGTCCCTCCCCATGACCCCCCGCCCCATGCATTGTATGTACTTAAACTTTGATCGATTGTTGAAATTGGATTATCGGTGTCCATATGAAATGTGCTTGTATCATTGAAGTTCCATTCACCATGCCTCCTAATGATAGTAGGAACCTCGGCGTCTCCAAATCAACATTGCCACAAAACGGGACATGCATGGACGGTTGAACCACAAAATGTTTGGTCGCATAATATTGCTACTCCTATTAGCCTTTGCACCTCACCTCATTGAATTTAAATAAATTTGGATCCACAACTCCATTTCGTGTTTATTTTCATGACCATGCCGGAGTCCGGATGAGAAAATTATATGTAAATTACATTTTCATGAGCTACACAAAACATTATCATATCAAACTTGGGTTCATTGTTAGGAGGCGATGTTGATTTGGACAACTAACAGTTGGATTGGCACGCTCGTTGTCGGGAATCAGTGTTAGATTGTTGTCTCATATCCCCAAGTTGTTGCCATTGTGTTATTTTGTATAAACATTAGCTAACCATTGTCTCCTTAGCTTTTAGAATGTGTTATACCTAAGCTCATTTGTGGAGAATCATTTATTAAGTAATCCCCATTTTCTATTTAGGGACAATAATGGGGTGGATTTTAGACTCGGATAAATGGGGCCCCGGGCAAAACCAAAACCCGCCCGGAGTTGGGTGGTTCTGAACTAGGACCCGCCCCGCATTTAATTTTTATTATTATTATTTTAATATATATTTATTTATTTTTGCATTATTTGTTTTAGATTTTGTTGTATTGATATTAATTTACTACTCTAATATTTTGTAACATTGTACTTTGATATTTATTTTGAGTATTATTGAGTGCTTAGAAGATCTCTAATAGTATTTTTTTTTTGAAAAAAATTTATTAATAGTAGTTAAAATAGTTGTAAAATGTAGTTATAGTAAGTTGTATAATTATTTTTTTTAACCTATTGACATTTAATTATATTTGAAAATTTGACCACAAATATAAAAAAATAAATTATTGCAATTTTCAAAAAATATTTGGCGGGTATATGTAACGAGTTTAGACACGCCCTGCCCGGTTTTGGAGCGGGACATGTCCCCCAAATCTTAATTTTTCTTGGTGGGGCGGGTCACAAGTTTATCCACACATGTCCGTTGCCATTCTTCCTATGTATAGTTGATCTTTATTTATTGCACAATTAACTAAATGGTTAAAATAATTGTATATTGTAATATCAAAAACAAAAAAAAAAAAATATTGGAAAATAAAAAATCGTGCATCTGTAAGATAGTACACTCTTGTAATCGTGGAAATATGTCAACACCCTTCCACCCTGGCCCCTCCCCCCCTCGTCCCCTTTCTCTTTCCTCTTTCGACTCCAATGCCTTTGCAGATCCATATGAACCTAAATGAAAAGGAAAAAAGTTGATATTTTAATTAATTTCAAATAAAAAAAAAAAAAAACTATCTCATATTATTTTCGTCGAGATGGCGGGTGTTTCGGTGGCGGCGGAGTGGCAACTCCTCTACAACCGGTACTACCGGAAGCCGGAGCTCTATCAGATGCAGTGGAAGCAAGTCGACCTCACGCGCAACAAAATTGCCTGCGCCCCCTTCGGTGGCCCTATCGCCGTTATCCGAGACGACGCCAAGATCGTCCAGCTGTACGCTGAGTCTGCCCTCCGTAAGCTCCGCATCTTCACCTCCTCCGGTCGCCTTATCTCCGAAACCGTGTGGAAGAATCCCGGCGGCCGCCTCATCGGCTTGTCTTGGACCGACGACCTAACCCTAGTCTGCATCACGCAGGACGGCACCGTATACTCGTACAATATCCACGCCGAGCTAGTCGGCACCTTCTCCTTGGGCAAAGAGTGCTTCGACAACAGCGTCGTCGAGTGCGTCTTCTGGGGGAACGGCGTTGTTTGTATCAACGAGGCCTTCGAGATTTTTGCCGTGCCGGATTTTAAGATCCCGAAGACTGTTAAATTGGCGGATTGTAATTTGGAGGAGCTTCCTCATTGTATGGCGGTGATCGAGCCCCAGTACACGAAGTCAGGGGATGTGGAGGTACTGCTAGGGGTTGGAGACCATGTGTTACTGGTAGAAGAGGATGGAGTGCAGCATCTGGCGGAAGGAATTGGGCCGTTGCAGAAGATGGTAGTCTCGAGGAAAGGAGAATTTGTTGCTTCATTCACACATGATGGAAGACTTCTGGTCATGTCTACAGATTTTGCTGATGTTATCATCGACTACGCTTGTGAGGTATGGATGATACTGTGCTTCCTGGTTTAAGATTTTAATCTGATTGTCAATTTTAATTATTCAGTATGCCTTTAAAGCAAATCTACTCTTGATATATAATGTTATGATGGTGAATGTAAGGACGGTGTTAGCTAAGCTACCGCATACGTGTGATTGAGTTGGTAACTAGTGGACCTGTTCGGAAGAATTGTTGCATTATAATTGAAATGCTTCTATAGAAATGCCATTAATGGTAATACTGGACAATTGTGAATGAGCCATCAATTTCTTGTATTGCCAGTTTTCTTCAAACAAACACAGAAAATGCTTGACATGATTAGGCAATGTTTTCAGCTGTAAGTGGAGTATGAAGATATTGATCTCTGCATCTCTTTTTTTTTTTTTTTTTTTTTTGAGAAAATCTCTGCATCTCTGATTGAACCTTGAAAACTGGAACTATTTCTTAGGAGTCTTGCTTATAGAATTTTGGGCTTTTCTTGGACATTTGTGTCAAGATGTTTTGTTTAATCATGCAGCACGTGTTAAAAGCATAAAGAATTTCGAGTTTTAGAATTCTTATTAACCTCTTCTTAAAGAGCTCTTCTTGAATATCTCATATGCATTTGAAGCAGCCTTCTTCTTGTGACTATTTGCATGGACAAAATTTATGATTTTGATATTACTTCCTATTCATGAATAAATAACAAAGATGATGTTTCTATACCCTTTCTAAGCTCATCATAGAGTAACATAAGATCATCTGACTCCTACTTGGCAATCAACTGTAAGATTGCATTAACAGAATTCAGGCTGGGAAATGTTATGGCTTCTTCCAGTTGTCTGATGAACATGCTAGTTTGCTTCTCGAAAAGGAACATGTTGGGAAAATCTTTTATCTTATTACACTGATAACCGTTTTTTGATATCTATGGCATAAAATCACAACTTTTACATTCTGATCAAGCTCTTCTTAACCACATACTGTAATCTATCTAACATTTTCTGTTATTTTTATACGTACAGTCAGCCCTTCCTCCTGACCAACTAGCTTGGTGTGGATTGGATAGTGTCTTACTTTACTGGGATGACATGCTACTGATGGTGGGCCCTTATGGCGATCCTGTACGCTACATATATGATGAGCCAATTATTCTTATCCCAGAATGCGATGGGGTGCGGATACTTTCTAACACAAGCATGGAGTTTCTACATCGAGTTCCAGACTCTACAGTATCGATCTTTCAGATTGGAAGCACCTTACCTGCTGCTTTATTGTACGATGCCCTCGAGCATTTTGACAGGCGAAGTGCTAAGGTAATCTACTTCCATTTGTATAAATTGAAATATTCTTTGTCCTGGCATCATCTTGATACATCTATCGCGATGCGCCCTGACGTAATGGCCCTTCACCCGCATCTTGTTTGTCTACTTTTGTTATTGAACCTGTGTACTTTTCGATATTCAGTTTAATATGTTATTCTACCTTCTAAAGGGACCTTATTGACAGTACCTTGTGGCAAACTTGTTTATGATTTTTTTTTGGTTGAAAGCTATCATGTATGAAAGCTACTGATAGTAAATATTCATCTTATGGATATGCATGTAATTCAATAGATATGTAACAACTTTTTAAAAGGTTGATGATTGTGAAGCAGAAGATATGCATTCAGAGTTTTGTTTTCTGTGGCTTCTCTATCTTTTGTGCCTGTTTGTGCCATTTCTTCATACTAGACTGGAGATGCAACAAATGGTTCCAGGAAATACTGGTCTGCAACACTGTAGACTTAAGTTAACCATTTTCGACCTACTGTTTTGGCCTAACTATTTGTCAACTTACGATATGCTTTTCAGCAAATTCTCTCTTCCTAAATATTACATTCGATTTAGAAGAGGTTTGCCAAGTTTTATTATCTTCTGCCTTCACTGCCATGATAACCAGTATGTAGTTTTGGAATGATAAGGATGAGCTCCTCTTTCACAAACGTTGCATTTTCAAAATAAATGAGGAGAATTGCGACTAGAATAACTCCAATGTTTAGTTAGAAGGTGTAGATTACGATAGTAGCGTAATTAAGACTTGACCTAAGCTTCCCTTAAGAAATGTTTTCCAAATTATTTAAAAATTGTTATTGAGGAAATACTGAAGCCTATAATCTGCCAGGCTGATGAAAATTTGAGATTGATCCGCTCTTCACTGCCTGAAGCTGTTGAGGCTTGTATTGATGCTGCTGGTTATGAATTTGATATTTCACAGCAACGGACACTACTGAGAGCTGCGAGCTATGGACAAACCTTTTCCAGGTAGGTTGGTGCTCAAATTTGGTTCATGCTGCATGAACTGTGAACTGTCCTTCCAAGGAATGAAACATATGTTCTCTCCTTTCTTTGTTGTTTTTGACTTATTCTAAATATAATGTTCTCGTTATTGGAGAGGGAGTGCAGTTGTCAGCCATCGGAGAGGCAAACAAGATGAATGAATAAATATAATCAGCCCATTTATGTGCACAAAGTTGCTTCTTTGTCTCTATCTACGCATGAACAAGTTCATACTTGTATATGTTATCACATATGTCTCATGTATAAAATTTTACTATATTGTTATCATGCATTAGGCATTCCTTTTGGTCCTAATGCGTGCTGTTGGGTGATTTTTGTTCATTAGACAGTAAACAGCAAGAATTGTAGGTTCTGTATTGCATTTGGATTCTTTTTTATCGGATTCTCTTTAATAAGATGACACTTCTACCACTATTTAGTTATTTTATGGGAAGTATTGTACCCTTTTTGATTCTGATCTGAAAGTTAACATCATTGCTATCTGATATCATAACTAATTAAAAAATTGAAAGTTGCGAGTTCGATGTTATGTAATGCAGATGAAATGAAAGTTGCCATAATTTTCTCAACTCCTAGCAATCATGGGACGAGTAGGATTGTTGTGTCTAACTTATTACATTGATGAAGTGGAAATCCCAAACCTGGCTGTCCTCCAGTCCAGTTATGTGTTTTACCCCCTTTCCACCTTTTAAAGGAAAAAATCATGAAATGAAAAGTTAGTGATATCTATATGACATTTCAAAGGCCTTAAAAAACGGATCATGAAAAGCATATTTTCGAAATAGCATGTCATGTTTAATAGCTTCTTTCCAAGCCTTTTTATACCTCTCCCTCTTTTGATTTGTGTGAGTGATTCTTATTTGCATCAAAGATAAACATGTAATCTTAAAATTGGTGCTATTTTTTTCTAATACAGATTATAAAAAAATATTTTTAATATAGTATGCAATAGCATTGCCAATCTTTTGAAACTTAAGCTGCAGTGTTATCATTAAAAGCCTACCTTTTATTAAATTACAATTTTCGCAAGGTAATATATATCTCTGCGATCACTTTGTGCCAATGTGGCACTCCACATGGTAGGTGCTGGTTTTGACATTTCTGTTGTTTACTGTCCTAGAGTTTGGGATGAAAAATGAGTGAACTGAATGCGTATGAAGTTCTTAAACGTACTTTATAATTTGGAATTTGGTGTGGTGTAGAGTTCTTACATGCAAGTACTCTTTGATTTCTTACATGAACTAATTTTTGGACAAATTGACGCATAAGTTCTGCTGTAAATTTTCTATTCATGCTCCTAAAAGAACATTATTTTCTGATTTTTTTTCTTGGTAATGATATCCAGTTGGCTTTGGCAGCCATGTTCAACGTGACAGCATACAAGAGATGTGTAAAACGCTGCGCGTCTTGAATGCTGTACGCCATGTCGATATTGGCATTCCTCTAAGTATTCAGCAGTACAAGGTGTTTAATTCTCACTACTCTATGCTTGAAGTTTCTAGTAACATTTTGTCATCTTGGATATAATTTAGTTATGTAGTTATTTTATTTATCCTTACATATTCTTGCAGTTGCTTACTCCCTCTGTTCTGATTAACCGTCTGATTAATGCTCACAAGCACCTCTTAGCCTTGCGGATATCAGAATACCTTGCTATGAACCAGGTATTCGTTTCATATTTTAGATGTACACTATACCTGATCTTTCCCTATTGTTTCCTTCTTTGTAGAAGAGTCACCTCGGTGGTTTTAGTTTCTGTCATTGATATTTTCCACTTGGTATACCATTGCTTTGTTCTTTGTTCATTAGCTTCATATTATATTTGTGTTATGTGATGTATATTTGCTTTCAGTGATTCAAGAAAAGCTAATAGGTACTTGTTAGCTTTTCAAATAACTAGATTTCTGTTAGGAATGAGTACATTTATGACTTAACTGGAATTGTTTTAATCAATGTTTAAATGAATTGAACGGATGCTTTGTAGTGAAGTGCTGTCCAACTTATTGAATTGCGTGTAAACTGAAATGAGGTTTACTTTGTCTTGACTATCTGTTTATTATTACTTGTTTTCTAGTTTCAGTTAGGAGATTGGTAAAGCTATTAAAGGATTTCGCTTGTTCGACAAAAAACAAGGACATGTCCTTCTAATGGAGAGATGAAAATTGATTGATTAATTATCTTTTTCGTTAGCAATCACTGTTCCACATTGTGCATCAGTAGTTTTGGAAAATCCATGTTCCCTTTTTTGTTTGGAAGTCATTTGCAAAAAAAAAAAAAAAAAAAAAAAACACAGTTGTTTTGAATTCGCAGCTAATGTTCATCATGTTTATTTGATGAAGAATGCTAATTGAAACTTCTTGAATTTCTGTAGATGCATGAAGTTATCCATTATCAGATAAATGCTTCTAACAAAAGCTGTTATGCTAATTATTAATTAAACGTCAACAATAATGAACAGGCTTCTTTCCCTTGAAAAAGGATAATAATGGCAAGATACCATCAGTATGTTGAAAAGGACACTTCTTGCCAAAAATTGAGACACAATTGCTACTGTTACTTCTGGAAATGAAATTTAATGAAAGAAAATTGGGGATGATATCAATTTGTTTGGTGGAGTAATTAATGCTAGTACTGCATTTTCGCTGAAATCATTATCTTTTTGGGGCTTGCGTAGGAAGTTGTTTTAATGCACTGGACTTGTACAAAGATATCAGCATCCGCGGTGATTCCTGATGTCAGTCTTCTTGAAATCTTACTTGACAAGGTTAGTGTTTTTCTTTTCTTTTTCTTTTTCTTTTTCTTTTTCTTTTTTGATTTTTATATAATGTTGATTCTAAGTAGGTGTGTACATAACCACTCAAATCTTCCAATCCAAATATCTTCTGTCGCTATGACAGTTTGTGACCCTTCTCTCTGTGTGTGCACGTGTATCTGTGTGTTTATGCTGCATGTTAGAGCCGTTGGGTTTCTTGTTGATATTCTCTATCAACACTTAAACTCTCGAATTCCCAATTCCCGTGTCAAGTTGTAGTTCCCAATCTCAATTATCTCTCTCATAGTGAGGATTTGGTTTTCGTTTGATGCTATAAAAGGCAACCGGCATGCTCTGTTGTCACCCCTTTTTTCTAATCCTTTATGCTTATTGTTAGTTAATTTAAGATGCAATTACAAAAAAAGGCGAGAGAAACAGAATACATGCTTTTATATTAATGTACTTCAAAAAAATTATGTTTTTCAGAATGGTTTTTGCCATTCAATAGATTGAGAGTAGTAGCTGGTCTATTTAATTTAGTGAATAATCTCTGCTCATGTGTCTACTTCTATTTCTAGATTGCATATTAATAAATAACTTATTGTAAATGATTAGGCAATAGTCAAATTTGGCTAATCACCCAGCACGGCAACTCAAAGCCTGCGTAATTAAATACTACCTACCTGATTATCTAGGTTTGGAAGGATATATAGGCAGTTACTGTTTAGTCTTTGACCAACCTGACCATGTTTGGTTTGGCTAAAGTATTTCAATCGAACATACACCTCTAATTCAGCTCTTTAATTTGTACTTTTTAATTACAAAATTTATTTCTGAGATAGTGGTTATGGAATCTCAGCTGAAGATATGCAAAGGAATATCTTATGCAGCTGTGGCTGCTCATGCTGATAAGAGTGGCCGTAGAAAGTTAGCTGCTATGCTAGTTGAACATGAGCCGCGTTCCGCCAAACAGGTATAGTTGGAGTTTTTCTTTCTTTTTGGTACCTGTGCATTTTCTATACTGAATGATTATTTGTTCTTCTTTAAATGTCTGAAGTCGTAGATTGCGTTATTTACTTGCATCTATGTCATTCATTTTTTAATGTAATACAAGTTGGACACTTCTGGCTAAGTTCTATACATGCAATGACATTGCTATCTGTCAGATTCCTCTCTTGCTAAGCATTGGAGAAGAAGATACTGCACTTATGAAGGCTACTGAGAGCGGTGATACTGATCTAGTTTATCTTGTCCTGTTTCACATATGGCATAAGGTGAAGTTTAAGATAAATGTTTTTAGACATTTTTAGGCTGAACAACCTTTTATACTGGAATTACAGATGATATTTCTTGATTATAGTTCATTGAGTACAACATGTAATATTGCAGAGAGCACCATTGGAGTTTTTCGGAACAATACAGGCGAGACCTCTCGCACGTGATCTGTTCATTACTTATGCAGGGTAGGGACTCTACTTAATCCCCTTCTCCCCCCCAAAAAAAAAAAAAAAAAATTCCGTAAGTATAGCTGGAGGAAAACCTCCTTTTATGATGTGGCTTATGTTTCTAATCTTTACATTGTCTCCCAGGTGTTATAAGCATGAGTTCTTGAAGGACTTCTTTTTGTCCACCGGGCAACTTCAGGTTAATTCAAGTTTTAATTGATTCATGGGGGTCCCTCTTGTCTTTAGTACATTTGGTGGAGTTGGAATAGACTTTTGAGAAACTTCAAAATAACTCATCCTTGCACTGTTTTGCTGGGGTCCAGCATATTTTTCTATTTCCAAGAAAGTTCAATTAATATCTTCATTATATTCTATCTTGGATCTGATTTAAATTCTTCTTGCATTCCGAACCTGAGAAGAATTATTAGTAATATATAGCATTCTAGCTCTTATATCCCTTTTCTCGTCTACAGTCTCTATCGTAATTTAATTTTTTATGGTTTTGCAGGATGTAGCTTTTCTCTTGTGGAAAGAGTCATGGGAACTAGCAAAGAATCCGATGGCAAGCAAAGGATCTCCTCTTCATGGCCCACGCATAAAACTAATTGAAAAGACCCATAATCTTTTCGCGGAAACGAAGGAACACATATTTGAGTCCAAGGCAGCTGAGGAACATGCAAAATTGTTAAGGTGATCATTGTGTTTGGCACTCAGGGACTTGTGAATACCTGCATGAATTATTGCCAATTTAATTGCCTAGCTCCCATGAATTTCTATATCATTCCATCTACAACGTCATCCTTCTCATAAGTCATAACCTACTGGACCCTTATATCCCATCACCCATTGCCATATAAGAACCTTCTTAGTTTGCCCACATCATTCAGTTTCTAATGTTGGATATTTGCTGCTGGGCTGTTACCATTTTTTTTTGCCTAATGAAATTACTGATATGAATTGTGCGAAAAATGATGCACTTGTCATGGAAACAAATTCAATCTACATTTATATAACACGAAATATACATTTGCTTTCTTGTGAGCTGCTTGCAGCTGACCCTTTTCAATCGATTACAGAATTCAACATGAATTAGAAGTAACTACAAAGCAGGCCATTTTCGTGGATTCAAGTATCAGTGACACAATACGCACATGTATCGTCCTGGGAAATCATCGGGCTGCTAATAGAGTGAAAACTGAATTTAAGGTTTGTAAATTCCAGATATTGCTCCTACTAATCATTAAAGTAACAAGGATATGCATAAAACTTTTCCAAGCATTCTCTTGCTTTTCCAACACAAATGTGTATGTGCAATTTAAATTCAGCACAATCAATTTTCTGAAATAGCTTCAACATGATTCAGGTTTCGGAGAAACGGTGGTATTGGCTTAAAGTCTTTGCTCTGGCAACAATCAGAGACTGGGATGCACTAGAAAAGTTTTCAAAAGAGAAGAGACCACCAATTGGTCAGTGGTTTTATTTTGAGTTAATTTAGTATGAATATTTTTTTATCCTGGTGTTATTTTATTATTGTTTCTTCTGTTCTCTAGTCACCTAGTCGTCATTATTGTAGAGCATGAATATCTATATCTATTGCTTGCACAAAATATGCAGTAGTATGCTTGGAATGTAATCTAAATCTGGTAATCCATATCTAAAATATAGTATAATCTTTGCCATGATTGCTGCAGTCAGAGTGAGTTTTGTTTAATCTTGTTTTATGTGACAATATGTTCCCCTTAAAAGGATCTTAATCGAAATGAGAAGAATTTGAAAGACTGATCTGTCATCCGTTTCATCATCATCATATATATTGTTTAGATGAACTCAACTTGCCCTCCTTAGTTGTTTTGAACTTCCTCTTTGGGTGCAAAAACTTGAATATATGAAAATTGCAATTTACTTAAATTTCTTCTCTCCAATACGAGAATCTCCAACAAGTGGGATGAAGGCAATTCAAGGAGTCAACTATAATTGTATTTGCGATTGTCGGAAACTCTTTCTGGGCCTTCTGGCTTGCCTGAATAACCATGCCCCGTTGTACACCTTTGAGGTGATGCTTGTTCACTGAGCCATAAACCAACAAGAGATGCCACCTGCTTGAACGTCGGATGGCTGATCATTTTTTTTATAGTAATTGTTCGAGTTGGTAGCATACATACTTTTACAGCCTTGTCGCGTTACTTGCACTTTTGCTTGGGGTTGTTTCGTTTCAGTTGTTTTTTACTTATAAGCTTTAAATGGAGAAGTAAATAATGTGAAATCAACTTCTACCGCAATCTAGTCTCAAGTCGTAGATTATGCTTAGTAAGGGTCATGCTTTTGGCATGTCCCTTATAATTTCTTTACAGTTTCTCTTTGTTTAAAAATTGAGTTCGAACTATTTTGGGTTTTTCATGTTCGAACTATATTCTGTAGGTTACCGTCCATTTGTGGAGGCTTGTGTGGATGCAGGTGAGAAAGATGAAGCCCTTAAATATATTCCAAAACTTGCTGATCCCAGAGAGAGAGCTGAGGTAAACTATGAACCATATGGTGTTGATTTAACATTCCAATTTTAGATAGTTTCTCCATTTCTCTCTCATCATATGTCTTATTTGTGGAAATAAGTGGGGTCCGTTATGTAATTCATGAACAGGCTTATGCTAAAATTGGGATGGCCAAGGAAGCTGCAGATGCCGCATCTCAAACTAAGGATGGTGAACTGCTCGGGCGATTGAAGCTAACTTTTGCACAAAATGCTGCAGCTTCATCAATCTTCGATACACTGCGAGACCGGTTGTCTTTCCAAGGCGTGTCTTAGTCTTGTTTACTTTGATCTCTATGGTGAATAGTCTTTTGAGTTTATTTGTGTTGTGCTTGTGAATTTGGCATTGTATGTAAAACTGGATGGTTGATTTTTGTGAACTTGTAATGGTTGTATCCCAGGCATGCATAAGAAAAAATAGTACTCTTAATTTTATAATTTCCTCCTGTTAAACTCGAATATGTATTATTTCCTTTTCTTTCTTAATCATGGTTCTTGCTTATTAGCCATGATATGTATTTCTGAAAGAGAAATTCGACGTTGCATTGGTGAAGTGGCTTTAATTTATCTTGTAGTCCTGCGTCCTACTTAGTCTTTTTATACCATGACATGTGGATAGGCATTTGGTTATTCTGTTTTATGTTCATTCTGAAAATACTAACTGAACCCAAATTTGGTTACGTTAATATTCTACAAATGTTCTGCTTGGAGTGCGAATAAATACAATAACTCCAAATATAATTATCCTTTGATTTGTTGGGGTGTAGCTGATTACAGTGGATCACAAGCTGCATTTTTCTCCAGAATAATTGTTCTATACATCCCTTAGCGTTAATCCACTTAAATATAGCAAACCTCAATATTTCAACCTGCTATAGAATTTATTTTACTAGCCATATTTTAACCTCATCGAAATAGAATGAGTTTGGCCAAGACTCAAAGTTCATTTTACTAGCCATATTTTAAACTCATACAATATATCATTATCATGATGCGATCATCAACTCACATCTTATTATAGAAGTTACAAGAAGCTTTGAATATTACATGAACAACTGTTCTTAACTCGGAAATCGAACCCGAGCATAGATTTCAGTTGGTGGCTTGATGCTAGTTAACCATCCTCATTCCTCACTCGACCCCTTTACCTACAAATGATTCTTCACTCACTTAGAAATTGCATAAGGTGAATCTTCATATTTTCCTTGCCACCTGGTAAATCAATTTTGGATGGAATAATGAAAACAATCAGTAAGTTCAAGCATATTGAGAAAATCATTATTTTCATTAGGGACACCTCAGGTTAAATGAAAACTAACCTAAAATCATCTCCTGTTGGAATCTTGAGCTCCAAATCTTCTTCAAATGGCTGGAACACCAGGTCGATTTTTTCTGCATCCACGGCTTCAAGAGTTGGGGGTTCCCACTGCAGTAATTCGAGAAATAAAAGGTATTGGTGTTGAGGATAATAGAGGCAGGAGGAGGATTGTCTGTATGGAGGTTTTTCATGGTCTTGATATATTTTTTTTTTTTTTTGCTTTTCCATTTCTTTATAGATTTACACTTGCTAGCCCAAACTCTCCACCAATTTAACTTGTATCAAATTACACTCACGCACACACACACACACAGAGGAGAAAGAGACGTACTTTAGGTGAATTATCCTTGTCGATTGTAACAGCTCTAATACCCTTGTCAAGAAAATGGATGAATGTCATTTTAGATAAAGGGTAAACACTTGATAACTGAAAAAATGCATCAGATAATAAAATTGTTTATAATAAGTACCTCGTAAACATCGCCAGATATTACAGTCCGAAGAATGTTCATTGTTATCCTGAACTCTTTCTTCAAGCATTCAGACAGCGTTTGCTTCCTTCCTTCACGAATCTGAAGATAATCAAAATCACTATCAGGTATAAGACCTAAAGAAGCACACTGTGAAAATGGACTAGTCTAGTGGTAAGGTCAAGCACTGGATTAGAATGAGAAAGTCATATAAATTGCACATTGCACACATATACTATAAATAATTGGAGTGAAATTGAAATCCACAAAGGCGAAACAATTTGATTAATTAATAGGGATAATTACAAAAACACCCCCAAGGTTTGGCCTAATTACAAAAAAATCCACAGATGTTTCAAAATTATAAAAAGCCCCCTCATGTTTGATTTTGTCTTAAATTTAAGGGTTAATTGTAATACTTCTACAAATATCAAGGTGGTTTTTGAAATATTTTTTGCTTATCAAGGGGGAAGATCTAAGTGGAATCAAACCTTAAGTTTTTTTTTTGTATTTTTCAAAATTCTCTGGGTTTTTCTGTAATTAGCCCAAACCTTAGGGGGTCTTATGTAATTATCCCTAATTAATATAGCCAGAATTAGATTTAACTTGAGCAAAATAGTTTTGAGGCCAAAACACCAAACGTTGTTGAATGTGCAAGTCACTGAAAGATGACTATAAGCATAACTACTCAAAGCAAGTTTTTGACAAGTTTCAATACTTGCCAAAAGTTACATACACAACTACTAGTAAAACATGCTTTCTGAGAAAACTGAAGTCTCTAGAATTTATGAATCATCTATATGGGTCTAAAAAGGAGAATGGCAATAAGATCACAGCCTTATATTTAATGGCAATTCTAAAGTGCCGATTGTGAGCGAAAGATGGGGCTCGGCAGCATTTTATGAAACTAACTTCAATATCGATGACAAGTGAATCTACAAATAAACTTGCACCCTACAATTACGCCCCGAGTTTCCACCACAACTACAAGAAAAATGATAAATAAAGGGGGGGAAATGATCTCTTAGCCTTATATGTTTCTATTTTCAAAACCCAGTTTCTCATTTTATACTATTTCCAAATTTTACAACATTTTGTGTGTTCTATTTAAATGAAAATATCCATTTTATTTCTCATTTCTCTCATAAAATAATCTCTCTTGTAATATAAATGGACTTGCATGCCTAATTAACGCAAGAAAATATTTGATGTGATAATGGTTGAGAAATGTATACTTAATTAATATAAGTGCTGTAAATAATCGAATGAATGATGACCAGACAATATATTCTTATGATATATATTATAATTAAATAAGTATAAAAGAAAGCTAATGTGATAGAAATTAGTAAAGATAACAATAGTATCAAATCTTGCGTATTTCATTCATCTCACCATACACACACACACACACATATACAAAAAATTTCAACTAAAACTTAACATAATAAATGCACTTATATTAAATAAGTGTGCATTTTCCAACCATCATCACAACAAATATTTCCTTGTATTAAGTAGGTGTGCAAGTCCATTTATATCACAATACTCCATCTTGGACGTAGCACCATTGGATGAGTATGCCTCGTCAAAAAAAGAACAGAAGGGCAAAAGAGTACATAACTCAAATCCAACATTGTGCATCAGCTGTATCATTGAAAACTTTAAGCTGAAAAACTCGAAGGGATGAAAACCAGACATACTCATCAAATGGTGCTACATCCAAGGGGAGTATTGTGATATAAATGAACTTGCACACCTAATTAATGTAAGGAAATATTTGTTGTGACGATGGTTGGAAAATGCACACTTAATTAATAAGTCCATTTATCATGTTAAGTTTTAGTTGAGAAATTTTGTATATATATGTGTGGTGAGATGAATGAAAATACGCAAGATTTAATACTATATTTTGCATTATTATCTTTGCTACTTATTTCCATTACATTAGTTTCCTTATATATCTTACTTATTATAATTACAAATATATATCATAATAAAGTATTATCTAGTCATCACACATTATATTGCGATTATTAACAATTAACTTCAATCTTAAACATATCAATCTAATTTTTAACTCTAATACATATCACTAATATATTATGAATCAATCAATATTCCCATTATTTCATTAAAATTATACTTGTGGGACCCACTATCTATTATATCTACTTAATATATTTTTGTTTTGTAACTATGTCATTCTAATAGGACTCACCAAACTCTTAAAAACTACTAAGAAGCTTTGCTTCTCACTCACTTGTTTTTGTTTCTCAACTTGATACAAAATGAATCACAATATTACCTATTAAAACACCATCTAAATCAATGATTAGGAATAGTTCTCACCAACCCTAATCTAATGACCATATTTTGTTTTTATGTTTTATTTAATATTTAAAAATGATAATTGAGTTTGGTGGTTGAGTGTGATAGGTAAAACAAAATATGGCCATTAGATTAAGGTTGGTGAGAATTAATCCTAGCTATTGATTTAGTGGTTTTTAGTATAAATAGGCGGTCTTGTAATTCATTTTGTATTAGGTTGAAGGAAAAACGGTGAATGTGGTTTTTAAGAGTTTGAGTGAAGTTGTAGTGATGTATCTCTTATAATATTTGAGTGATTAAAAAAGTGTGCATTTTGAGTGATACAAAGTGGTAAGTAAAATATATAATTAAAAAGATTACCTCTCAGGTTTAGCCAAACTACAAAAACAACCATTTATCTTTTAAAACTACAAATAACCCCTTGAGGTTTATTTTTGTTTTACAAACTACCCCTTCAGTAGGTGCAATTTGTAAACTAGAAACATATTTCAAGGACATATTTGAAATTTTAAAAGGTAACATATTTTTGTTTGTTTCGTAATTAGGCTAAACCTCAAGGGTAACATTTGTAATTATCCCTATCATAAATTCAAGTTGTTGAAATATGTCACTTGTGAGTTGTCCCACAATGATTAATTAGAGGAAGAGAACCGTGTTTATAAGTCAATTGTGCTACTCCTCCTATCCCAATTGGTTTTAGAATGGAACCTCACTTGGTGAACTTGGGCTCTCCCTCTTATATTGGGTATGCTTCATGTGTGAGCCGAACTAAGTCCCCCCAAATACATGGTGTCAGAGCTGGCCCATGCTCAACCCAAGGTGGGCCGTCACATGATGTGGTGGAGCATGGAGGATCCTATTATGATTAATGAATTGACTAAGGACTCACTGGCGAGTGGGCGTGTTCAGATATGTCACTTGTGAGTTGTCCCACATTGATTAAATAGAAGAAGAGAGCGTTGTTTATAAACCAATTG
The DNA here is from genome assembly GCA_016081115.2 of Rehmannia glutinosa. Lineage (NCBI taxonomy): Eukaryota > Viridiplantae > Streptophyta > Magnoliopsida > Lamiales > Orobanchaceae > Rehmannia > Rehmannia glutinosa. The sequence goes on from CM071929.1 coordinate 51,617,533, forward strand.
AGCTACTCCTATCACCAATCGATTTTAGGATGAACCTCACTTCGTGGATTGGGCTCTCCCTCTCATATTGGGTAGCTTCATGCAATAAATTTACTAGGTAATTTTTTTAAAAAATTTTTTAGTTAATATTTAAGTGTATTTTTTTTTAGTTTTTTTATCTAGTCCACCCCAATTTTGTGTATCGGCCCACCTCGTAATAATTCCTGGCTACGCCATTGGCTTCATGTGTGGGCCACCAAGTCCCCCCAAATTTAACACAAGTTAAATATCGAAAGTAAACTCCACCACTATCAACTTAACAAATTATTATATACAAAAAATTCTAAAAATAATACTTCTACAGATAATCACACATAATTTCACCTTTTTCACGTAGGTTTGTATTTAAAATTCTCTAAGAAATGATCAACCTTAACATATTCTTATTTCCAAACCTGTACAAATTTCACTTTCATTTATTCATCCCATAATTTCACTTAACATACAAAAACCAAAACAAGATCAGATTCTCATTAATAAAAGCTGGAAATGAGAATTCTTTAGTAAAAACTTAACCATACAAAAAATAAAAAATACACAGTTGAAACAATTCATTTATCACAGAGGTACATGCTGCATACATAGATTTACAACAAAAAGTGTCATGTTATTGCCATTGATAGTACGGAATAACTTACTGACTGTAATGTTATCTTTAACGCCGTTGGCGATGACCTCTTTAGGCCTTTAAGGATTGGAACTATCCAGTCATTTCCTTCTTTCCCCGCCTCAGCTTCCTGAAAATGAAAATATAGTTCTCGCATGACAGTTTACACTGTACAAAGGTAAATCAGGTTCCTAAAATCACTCACAAATGATGTTAATATCTCCTCCACAGAATCCTTGGAAAAGCACTCATCGATTGTTGCTTTCCTGCATGTAAGCAGACATGTAAATACTGAGAAATTTTAAAGATAACAAATTCTCTCTCATAATCAATTCGAATTTAAGCAACATTACTTGTTCAGGATACTTTTTTCATCAAGCTGGACATTTATGGAGAATTCCTCAATCACAGATTTGACAGCATTCTCTTCACCACTATTCAAACTTGTCAGACGACTCTGTAGCTCCGGCAATTTCTATGCAAGGAAAATTGCATGAATAGAGTCAGTCCGATGAGATGTGAAAATACAGTATGAATATATTTCATGAGTTCAGATCATGTATCAAATCCATTTGAACTAGTATTTGTCTCCAGCGTGTGATAACTATTATTTACACAAAACCTACATTCGCATCTTAACCAAAGGGCATACCATAATCAAAGTTAAACAGTTAAAGCTTCTCCAAAAATTCAGGGTGTTTGATGGTGCAGGGTATTATCACCATCAATTTAAAGGATAGGAAGGGAAATGATGAAATGCTATTGGTGACTGCGGTTCCAGATAGTTCGATAGAAAGAACCATCAGCAAGTTCCACAGAGATATTTAATATACACAACCAATGGAGGATATCCTGATTATTCATGACACAATTTAGCTTATTTAATTGAGACATACAAGAATATGAGTTGTTACAAGTTGTATATGCAAAAAAGTTGAGATCAAGTTAGGAGCTGAAATGAACTTGAAATATTCTGAGATTTTATGCCAAAATCAGCCCTCTAAGCAAGCCAGTCATTGGTCTTTCCAGAAATGTGGAAAATCGGAATATAATGTGAAAATAACCAATGCTTTAATTTTTTTGTTTTCAGTGATTGATATCTAGTTTAATCACTTATTTGACGCATCTTGCTACAACTGAGACACAAAGCCGTTTACTTTTTGATGCTTGAATACAAGAAAATCATAATATTAAATAGTAACAGAAATTATAGCTAGAGAACTACAATGGTGTCAATAAATCAATTCAAAAGGGATATGTATGTGCATAATTACCACCACAATTATTAAGGACCGGTGATATTGGTTATCCACTCATCAATGAATCTTCTATCGGGGTGACAAAATGTCAGCTTTTTCTCAAAAAGAAACAAGATTTGGCCTGTTTGGTGATAGGCAATCTCTACATAATCAGAGAAGGCAGTGTGTTGATTGGAGAGGCCTAAATATATTAATGACACCTATTGTAGGAACCCTCTGGAGTAATCCACTTGAAGTGCTATCAGAGGAGAATAAGGAGACACCAGGTTGAAGTACAAAGAAGAGCATTGACATCCTTTTTAGTTTTTAAGAAGGCCATGTATTTGTTGGTGTTTACATGAGTAATAATTATTGTATACATTATTACACACAATCACTACTATCTGTCAGCCATAAACAATTTACAAGTTAGGTAGATGCATCACAAAGTATTGGAACTACTTGCATAAGCCTCCACATTTATAGAAGGAAGTGATAATTTTCAATCTCTACAGCTGTTTCTTGCCAGAAGATTTGAGAATAAAATTTATCAGAGTTTTCTTAATGTTTTTGCACTATTACACTATCTAATGTGGGTGTTTTCCAATTACCTTTAAAGAAATATTCAGTGAGGTAACCCTATCATCATAAAAGGGATAATATACCACTGTACAATCGGTTCGGTCAATCAAATATTTTAACAATACAAGTCACTTTCAATTATTAGTTTACTAGGTGATTGGAAGGTCACGACACAAGCCATGTTATATGTGTGCTCCCTGGAAATCCTCTGTTCAATATATTGATGTATCACAATTAAGTCTTTTCTTTCATTTTTAGACTTTACCATGATCTTGAATATATTTAGTCAAATTTCAGGACACAATGACAACAACATGAGCTCCAAGCACCAACTTCAAAAGGTTTAAGGTTTTAAAGTTCTGGTAGAACCTTAATTATAATTCACTAGTTCAAGATAAAGCCAGCTAAAAACATTCCATCATTTACAGCATCCAGCAATGGGACATGGACAAAGCATTATGGAAGTGGAGGCAGCGGCAGGCTGGCAGCCCTTCAAATATTTTAAAATCCTAAAATGTATTCTTTGAAAAATATTTTTTGTTAAGCAAACAAGAAAAAAATATTGCTTTACCCCCCTCCCCTCAAACCCCTCATAGTTTTGTCCAAATCTTCTAGTAGTCCCCAGCACGAATTGGTATTTATTGATGAGTTTTCCAACTGGGACGGCCGGTAACTATAATCTCCACCAAAACCATATCTCCCCAAAATGTATGCAGTATTGAAATATCAAACCATCTCTTCCACAAAAATTCAATTTCACATTGAAAATAAATAATTAGACATTTTATTTTCCACCGCAAACAGTAACATGCGAATCAGATGAATGCTCCAATTTTGCATGCAGTAAGCCTTTCAAATCACGTTTAATACTTTAGCACACGTTTAAGAACCTGAAGAACAAAAGTTTGATGGAATTTCATCTAACCTCAGAAGGGACAAAATGAGTGGCAAGCCCTGCTGCAACCAATTCTTCGCCACTCAGCCTTGCCCCAGTTAAGCCCAAAAATTCCCCTAGCCAGGCACATTTATGAAATTAGCCACACTTTTAGAAAGAAGACATCTTCCCGGGCAAGAAAATAGATTTTCTTTCTTCTTCCTTTTTCCCTTCAATGGTAATTCACTATTCTCCTTACCTAGATGCCCAGGTAGGTGGGAAAGAATGTATGAGAAACCACAGTCGGTATGAAACCCAATGCTTGCCTCTGGGGTTGCAAAAACCTAGGTCAACGTTGATTGCAGATTATAAGTGAAACCATTAAGATCCTAAAGACCAAAATCAGACAGAAAACTGGGGATACTGTACTAACAGTCTTTTCCGTGACAACAGAGAACTTCATTGGGACCATTAAGGATGCACCTCCACCCATCGAAATTCCATGAGCTAGGGCAACCTGAAAAGGTCAACAATAACTCAAGTATATATTATTGACTTGCAAACTGACTGACATGTACGACTTCTTATTCTTATAGATGATGTAAGTTATGCTGATACCTCTGTTTTCTTATATGTATGGATGTGGTAACAAAGCCAATACATTCTGTACACCACTTCAAGATTTGGATCCACTGTATAAATAAAAGTTCATACATATATAGGTAAACTTGTAGTGGTCTCACTGATAAACAGTCTAGAATCAAATTCCTCTATGATAATCCACATACCTGAAGTCCTTCCATCATAAAACATTTTCAGGTCCCCACCAGCAGAGAAAGCACGACCAGATCCCTAGAAAACGTAAAAAAACTTGAGTGGCAAGCTTGACCAAAATCTTTTGAGATAAATAATTGCATAGAAGCTACTTTAAATCATTAATAAACATCACCAGGGTTATCTGTAAACTGACCTTGATTAGTATAAGTTCTGCGTCATCATCTTTTTCCCACTTTTCCAGAAGCTTCGCTAGCAAAGCAACCTAGTTACACGAAGTTTCTTAATAAATTCTTCAAAAAAGGGAAAATGCAAATGGAAAAAGAACGGAATATGAGAAACTTTTTTCAAAATTACCACGTCAAATGATATAACGTTCAATCGTCGAGGCTGGTTCAAGGTAATCATTCTTACATGACCTATTTCCTCGCCAAGAACAACCTAAGGAAGAAATTCAGATAATAGTCGGTATCAGATGCATATTATTCTAGGTATATACTGAAAAAAAGTGCAATTAACATGTGACATTACGGAGAGTAAATCAGTTTGTTTCCTCCTGCACTCTAAGAAACAGAAACTCGGCCACTAAATTACCTCTTCGTCTGGATTTAAAACCACTTGTGCCATCTGAATATCAATTAGCTTTATCCAAAAAGATTAACAACAGCAAAACCCTACAATCATTAGGAGCCAACAAAAGGATATTCAGTCAAAGCAGCTATCAAATATTTGAGGACATGAAAATTTATATAAAATCACAATTAGTATTCACCACACTCAAAAATTTAAAGTGAGAATATTATACTTGCATTCAAACTAATTAGCATAAAATACTTGTAACTAATTGTAAATGATATCACTTCCGGAACTCCGCCCATCTGTTATCTTCATCTCACCATTAATTTCAGGTTACCTATAAATTTGATGCAAGCTAAAATATTAAAGTCCTCACAGGTCTAACATTTTCCCAATACAGATCTTATCTACTCTAACAATGCTGTATCAATAACAATGCAATTAGTAATAGAAGCTCGTGTATTGCACCAATTTAGGAGTTTATGCAATGCAGATAATAAATTATAAACAAAAAAGAAGTGCAGAGCTCGAACCTTGACCACAACCAAGAGACAGAAACCTAGAAACTAGTTGAGGGACTCAAATTGGATTCTATTGAATATTGATCAAGAAAATATGGCCGAAAAACAAAATTGGCATCTGATAATTAACAAGCACACAACTAAAGGCAAATCAAAGTTTCCAGCACTAATTTTTACACAGAGTTGAAATAAAGATCACTTACACAAGATCGAATAATTTGGCAAGCTTTTTCTTCTTCAGTGGAGATGTGCAGTGGGTATGATTAAGAGAAAAGTTTGGTGGTGGGTGTGTGGAGTGGGTAGGGCTTACAAAGTTTGGTGAGTGTAATTTCATCCTTCCTTTGTAGTTCCCCGCGAATCCTTTCAAGCTCACCTACCACCGGCACCAACTCCATTTATAAGGGTGGCGCTATTCATCGGTAAATTTAAACTCTAAAAAACGAGTAAAAATGGAGAAATAACATCTTTTAAGTTGTAATTACTTATAGGAAAATTAGGTAAAATACCCCCCAACAAGGGGTATTAAGGAAAAATACCCCTTCATTATTAAACAATGAAAAATACCCCTTTTTCCTCCTGAAAAGTCTAAAATGCCTTTATATTTAAAAAAACCAAAAAAAAAAAAAAAAAAAAAGAATATGAATAGGCGGGAACCCTTCATTTGCCCATTACTCTCTCTCTCTCTCTCCCTCTCACGTCCGACTCATCTTCCATTCTTCTCACCTTCCAACCCACGTCCGACTCACGTCCGACTCCACTCTTTCTCTCTTTCGACACGCGAACGTCCTCACGAGAACCTATTCCGAGCACACTGCTCCGAAGCGAGTTGTTTGACGTCTCAGTTAGTGTTATCCATCGCGATTGTTTGACGTCTCCGTTTTTGAAAATCAAAGGTCATTCTTCGGTTGAAAAGGTTTGTTGTTTCATTTTCTTCTCTTATATGTTTATTTTAGTTAGTTTTTGAACCATTTTGGGTTTTGTTTTGAAAACAAAATAATAAACAGCTTTAGGGTTTCGTTATATGACTCCAAACGAGATTTAACGTTGAATGATTCATGTTTTGCGGAGTTAATGGTGTGTTTAGGTTGGAATGTGCTTGTACTTGGCTTTATTCCAACATTTTTTGTTGCCCACCTATTAGCCACATGAGTGCCCACGTTGCCCACGAGTGCCCACGTGAGTGCCCACGTCGTTGCCCACTTCAAAGGCCACTTCTTTCCCCACTATGTGGAGTCCGTGATGTGTTGTGTGGAGTCGTAGAGTCATAATGTGTTTTTAGGTTGGCATATGTATGGATTTGGGTCTTTTCATGAATTTTTAATCTTGCCCACCTATTTGCCTTTGGATCTGCTACATGTTTGCCTCTTGTATCTAACACTACTTTGTGGAGTTTGTGACGTGTTGTGTGGATTTTATGATCATATTCTGTAGAGTCTATAATGTGTTTTTAGGTTGGAATATGTATGGACTTGGGTGTTTTTGATAATTTTTATCTTGCCCACTTATTTGCCTTGCAGTCTGCCCACATGTTTGCCTACTTGTATCTAACACTACTTTGTGGGGTCTGTGACGTGTTGTGTGGAGTTTATGATCATATTCATTGAGTATATAATGTCTTTTAGGTTGGAATATGTATGGACTTGGGTATTTTTGATAATTTTTCATCTTGCCCACCTATTTGCGCTTTGCATTACGCCCACATGTATGCACTTTCTTTTCAGTACCTAACACTACTTTTCATTGTGCGGTTTCAAGAAAGATGGCGCTTGTTCAAAACGAAAAGGACCATTTCCAATGAGATTAAGTGCTCGTTGCAATCAATGAGAAGAAAAAGTAATAGTTGATTTTTTTGAGCGCTTAGGAATAGACAAAGGTTCGGGAATCGTCTTGACCAATTCATGGATGTACAAAAGTTGAAATTTCAAGGCAATTATATCTCCACCTTCTTTTCGACAAGACAAGTCGATGTCATTGGACAAGATAACATTCCACTTCAACAATAAAGAGGCGATTTTGGAGTAAATCGAATTCTCATTGATCACAGGACTTGGTTTTGGGTCCAAGTATACTATTCCATCATCCTCGGGGATCTTCAAAAAATGCTTTAGGAGATTTAATCCCTTTGCACGATACATGTGGAAAACGCTTTAGAAGAATGGTCGAAGAAAGAAAAGGGGATGGAGATATGACCCTTAAGTTGGCTTTGCTATGTTTCTTATACGGTGTTCTTCTTGTAAGAGACCGTAAAACCAAAAAGATTGTGGAAGAATATATTCACCTTGTCTATGATCTAGAAGCATTTAATGCTTATCCTTGGGGAAGAGTAGCTTTCGATTTCTTGGTGAAAGAAACACGTGCCTGCATGGCCGGACGAGTAAAGGGTTTTTGGGAAAGAAAAGAAACGAAAGAAAAGCACGATTTTGAGAACTTTGATATCCACGGCTTCCACCCTGCCTTACAAGTATGGGCATATGGGCGATCCCAGTCGTCGCCAAATTGTGTGCCATCACAACAAAAGCTTCCAAGAATCGGGTGCCACATATTTTGCGTTGGTCAACCGAAGCCACTGTCTTTACATTTGATAAATTGAAAACAACAATCTTGAGGACTTTGCTTCAGGGGGATGATGATACGGTAAGCTTTTTAATCAATTTTTATTGTGTGTATGCATGCCAGCTACTGTGGGCACTTGTATGCCCACATTCGCCCACATGTTTGCCCACCTTTAAATTTGACATTCACTCGTACACGCTTATACCCACATGTTTGCCCACTTTTGTGCCCACATTCTCGCCCACATGTTTTTGACTTTTGTTTATATGTTTGTAGCTCGTTGTTCACAAACACCAAACCGTCAAACCGAGCAAGATCTTTGAGTCCTTGCAAAAACTTATTGTGTGGGAAGATGCACTTGAGAAAGAGGATTTGAGACAGAAAAATGAAGAAGAAAAAAATAAGAAATCTTTGAAAAGAAAATTGTTTGAGGAAAAAAAGGAGGGTGAAGGTAATGATCGGGATGGAGGGCAAATCCTCCCATGGATCGTTTGGTTTGTCGAGGAAAGTCGACAAAATTGAGTCCATGTTGAAGTCAATAATGGAGCATTTGGGATGCTCAATTCTTTGAAGAGAGGTGGGCAAAGAACAAGCTCCATCGAGTGCCCACCGTAGTGCGACGATGGTGCCGAACAATTTGTGCACAAGGATGGCGGCCGGGATGCGACCAGCGTTGCCCAACACGATGACGACCGGGACTTGCCTGCCGACATTGTTGCCGACAAGCCTGTCGACATTCCTGCCGACTTGGCTGCCGACATTCCTGCCGACAAGCCTGTCGACATTCCTGCCGACATTGTTTCCCCCAAGCCTGCCGACATTCCTGCCCACATCGTTGCCGACAAGCCTTCATCCCCTTTTGATGTTTCCTCAAAAGGTATACCAGGACCTGTGTGTGATGAAACCACTTCTGATGAAAAGAAAGATACACCAGCCATTTATCTTTTCAAGAAACCATTTCCATGAAGCGTCATTCTCCGAGTCAACAATGGCAAATGCTAAAGGGTAAATTTGGTTGTTTCCGTCCATCTGGTAGCCACTAATAACATACCTCGTATTTCCCCTTTAGATGCGTACCATCCACGGCTAATACGGTCGAATACATGTCCAAAATCCACGTATACACACACCTAAAGCCATAAAACAATATTTGAAACAACCACCTTCATCGGCCTCAATCTCGGTCACGCATGCCTCGATTGACTTGTTGGACACGCTCCAAGTAAGCCGCAAGTTGTTTGAGCGAATCTTCCGGAGAACCTCTAACCAATTTAATTGCTTCTTCCTTTGCTCTCCATGCTTTGTCATAACTTATGTCCACATTGAATTTATCTTTTATTTCAAAGAATAATAGCTAGAGGTGGGTATGAATGTGTGGGTTGTTTATACCGTACATAAGCGCCTCACCCCAACACCTTACTCCTAGCTGCCGATGCTCATGGTTGTTCATTTCAATCGAACACTCATGACAATTTATATATTTCACAACAACCCATAGATGCCCACCTCGCCGCCTAGTCACGCGTATCATCCACCCACAATTTTTATCCACACACTTGGCAACAAATCTAATCGTATGCGACTTTTTAACAATGTGTTGTCTATTTTTCAAAGATACAAATTATTGCAAGTCGTCAGAGTAAATTCTTCTTTTTCGTGCGGAAAACTTGACCAACTCAGAAATCATCATCTACCGAGATAGAGTTACAACTGCTTGTTTGATTGCTAATAGGCCCCACACCACTATGCCCGATTCTGACGAAATTCCTTTTGCATGATTGACTACCATGCCCGGTATGCCCACCTTCATGCCTACCTTCATGCCCACAATCTTGCCCACAATCTTTTCCACAATCTTGCCGCCCATTCTTTGTCATTCTTATGCCCACTGATGCCCACAATCTTGCCTACACTTCGCCTACCATTATCCTCCCCATCATCATAGCGATTTTACGGTTGATGTTCTTGCCTACTCTCTAGACGACTTTTGTGCCCACCCCGAGTTTAGCATTCCCCCTTCTGCTTTGCCTCAACACCACCACCACAACCACCACCACTACCATCTTCGTCCTCCCAAAACAGAGGGTCATTCTCAAGGTCTTCAATAGTCATACCTAAATATTCTTCAAAACCGGATGTTTCTTTGACAACCCCTTTGCCTTTATCGATGTTATTCTTGGGCGTGGTAGATCCTCTTGAACAATTGGGATGTAGATAGTTTCAACACCACCATCATTCTCTTGAAGTAATAGGACGATCATCGCCACTGACATATCTACATCCTCCCAAAACATGTGGGTCATTCTCAAGTTCTTCCATAGTCATATCAAAATATGGAACTCTTTTTTTTCTTTTTGCCCTCATTTTACGCTTTTTAGTAAATGCGCACCGGAGGGTGGCATAAGCTCTTCAATGATAGGTTCTTTTTTAATTGGTAACATCACTTGATTGCTACTAGTGACTCCAAAGAGTGTTTTTTTCTTCTTCTTATTTTCCCTTCTAATCGCACAAACCGAATGATAAAGGCTTCTCGCTATTCATGCGAACAAGTAGCTGACATCGTCATCATCGATGATTGGACATGGTGGCAAAGGATCAACATGTTCATAGCCAAACCAACTGTCAACTCTATTTCACACTCATATGGATTGAATTTAGAGAAAATATAAGCTTTCCGCAACAATTCAGCGTAAGTGAACTCTGAAGGGACGAGAATAGTTTTGGAATGCTTTCCTGTATACCTCCATCGGGATGTACTTATGTCACAATCCCAAACTCCATCCCATAAGAGCATTATATGAACCCCTACAGCAAATAGATAGATATAAAAGATCAGTTTCGTTGTCCACCCACAAAATTTTGACAATCAATGTAACTGCCCACATAAATACCCACCCAAGTGCCCACATCCTGTCCAGTTCACTTTGTCCTCCCAAACAAAATGACATTTGAATTTAACTGTCCACACAAACTGCCCACATAAATACCCACCCAAGTGCCCACATCCTGTCCAGTTCACTTGTCCACAATTTTTGATATTTAACATAACTGCCCACCCAATTGCCTGCGGTTATGCCCGTATTTGCCTCTTGATACAACTTGCGAAAAATCGAAACTCTTCAAATTATACCCATTTCAAAAATCGTGAAAAATTGGTTAATTGAACCATTTTGCGAAAATGAAAATCATTAACATTATACGAAAGAACAATCAAAACTAACCTTTATCTATATTTTTTGATGCAAGAACTGAGATTTATTGTCGAACACAGGTCCTCGATTTTGCCTCCTTCAAACGCGTCGCATTTACTAGGGTTCGTAATTTTGAAGAAGAGCTCGAAAATCTTGTAATGTTGATCTCTTTGCTCGAAATGTTGAGAAGTAGGCTTGTAATGGTGAAACTAGGGTTTGTAATGGTGAAAATGAAAGGCCCGCTAGCTGAAAATTTTACTCCCGCCCATGTGCTCGCTTTTTCCTTTTTTTTTTGATTTTTTTAAGTTAAGGGTAAAGTAGACATTTTAGGTAGGGAAAAGGGGTAGATTTCATTGTTTAATAAAGTGGGGGTATTTTTCCTTAATACCCCCTTGTTGGGGGGTATTTTACCTAATTTCCCTTACTTATATTATTAGTCAAAATAATTTTTCTGATGTCAATATTTGTAATAATGTGGGTGTTAAAAGTCTAGGGTTTATAGAAAAAAAAAGTTTCAAATTTGTTCAAGAATAAGAAGAATGTGGTGGGTGTGGGAAAGAAGATGAAAAAAAAAATTATTATAGTTTTTTAAACTAATAACATTATTAAAATTATATGGAGATGAGTATGTTTATCAATTTTCGGGGTGTAAATAGCGCCATCCATTTATATATCTTGGTGTATATTTAAACCCCATTTCTTATAAATACACATCCTTTGAATATTTACAAATATACCATAACTTAAAATGACTATGATATTCTTACTATCACATAAAAATTGTAAATACACCCATAAATCTCTAAATACAACCCCATCTTTTTTTTTTTAAAGTTATAATCTTCTTCCTAGAGCCCAAGAGGTGATCTTTTTTAGAAGAAAAAAAAATAACTACCATGCTATTAAGATAGTAGCACTGTGTGCGAAAATGTGTCATTTTTTATAGATTGAAGATTTTATGTGTTGAGCTCGAACTGATGTTGTAAATTTTGGGGTTTTTTGTTTCATGTATTTTCTGTTTTGTTCGAATAGGCACGATGGCCATATTTTAAAAAAGAAAAAATATACCACGATCATACCATCTTTTTTCAGAAAGAAATGGTCATCGTGCCATCCATATTTTATGAAAAAAGATGGCACGATCGTGTCATATAATATTTCTCTCTTTACAAGAAAATTTCAGTTTAACGACAGAAATAATTTTTTTTACTCAATTTTACAGTTACATTGAGAATACCTACATAATAAAAATATTATATTATCCAAATTACACTAATAGATTACTTGACAAATACTATAAATATTTATCTACATAAATTATTGCCAATTTAATTTGCTTAACCCCCATGAATTTCTATATCATTCCATCTACAATGTCATCCTTCTCATAAGTCATAACCTACTTGGTTGTGGCTTTAATTTATCTTGTTAATATTCTTTTGACTACTTGTAGTTTTGCGTCTTACTGTGTCTTTTTATACCATGAGTAGCGACACATTACATATTATGTTTTATGCTGATCATAAAAATATTCTTTGATTGTTTGTTCAAGATTGTTTTACCTAAGAATAAGAGAACAATTGATTTAATCATTTTTTCAGTCATGTAATAACCTCTTGAATAGTTTATCATGATGCGATCAAGTCACATCTTATTATCGAAGTTACAAGAAGCAAATCAAGTAATCTAAATCATACATAAACCACTAGCTTATAGCTCAAGTGGTATTATTCATCGTATGGGTATTCACGAGAGTTCGAACCCTGTAAGACGGAGACATTTTATGGAGCATAGATTTCACTTAATATTGCTACACAACCATCCTCACTCGCCCCCTTTTACCTACAAATGGGACTTCAATGACTTAGAAATTCCATATGGTGAATCTTCATATTTTCCTTCCCACCTGGTAAATAAATCATTTTGGAAACAATCAGTTTAGTTTCAGCATATAGAGGAAGAAAAACCATTGTTATCATTAGGAGACACCTCAAAGTTGAAAGAAAACCAACCTATTATCATCTCCTGTTGGAATCTTGAGCTCCAAATCTTCTTCAAATGGCCAGAATACCAGGTCGATTTTTCCTGCATCCACGGCTTCAAGAGTCGGGGGATCCCACTGCAGTAAATTTTGAGAAAAAAAAATTATGATCTTGATACTTAATTTTTTTTGCTTTTCCATTTCTCTTTAGATTTACACTTTATAGCCCAAACAAACACAGTTAGATGTAAAAGAAATGTTCTTATTCAACCAAAACAATACCATTCAAAATGCAAAATTTTCAAACTCAGTTTCCATTCTCCACCAATTTAACTTGTATCAAATTATACACACAGAAAGAGGAGAAAGAGAATTACTTTAGGTGCATTATCCTTGTCGATTGTAAAAGCTCTAATACCCTTGTCAAAAAAAAAAGGATGAATGCCATTTCAGATAAAGGGTAAACACTTGGTAACTGAAAACACGCATCATATAATAAAATTGTGTATAATAAGTACCTCATAAACATCGCCAGAAATTGCGGTTCGGAGAATGTTCATTGTTATCCTGAACTCTTTCTTTAGACATTCAGACAGATTTTGCTTCCTTCCTTCGCGAATCTAAAGATAATCAAAATCACTATCAGGTACAAGAGCATTAGATTAGAATGAGAAAGTCATGTAAATTGCACATTGCACACATATACTACTAATAATTGGAGTGAAATTGAAATCCACAAAGGTGAAACAATTTGATAAATTAATATAGCCAGAAACTTACTGACTGTAATATTATCTTTAACGCCGTTGGCGATGACCTCTTTAAGCTTTTAAGGAATGGAAGTATCCATTCGTTCCCTTCTTTGCCCGCCTCAGCTTCCTGAAAATGAAAATATGGTTCGCTTAGGTTGCATTTGGATGGGAGGATTTGGATTTGGGGAGAGAATTTAGGAAATGATTTCAAATGACTCCAAATAGAAAGGATTTGAAATCCTTCAAAATGACTCTAAAAATAGCTTCCAAGGATTTGAAATCCATCATAGAATCATTCCATCCAAACAACCTCAATGGATTTGTTATTATGGAATTGAAATCCATAGCTCAAATCCTTCCATTCAAATGGAGCCTAATTTACACTACTGTGCAAAGATAAATGAGGTTCTTAAAATCACTCACGAATGATGCTAAGATCTCTTCCACGGAATCCTTGGAAAAGCACTCATCGATCGTTGCTTTCCTGCATGTATGCAGACATGTAAGTACTGAGAAATTTTGACGATACGATAATTATTCAATCTTGTAATCGATTAGAATTTAAAAGAAACGTTACTTATTCAGGATACTGTTTTCATCAAGCTGGACATTTATAGAGAATTCTTCAATCACAGATTTGACAGCATTCTCTTCACCGCTATTTAAACTTATCAAACGGCTCTGTAGCTCCGGCAATTTCTAAGCAAGGAAAATTGCATAAAGAGGATCAGTCAGATACAACAACAACAACAAACTAAACGTACATTTGCATCTATGACCAAAGCTCATACCATAATCAAAGATAAACAGTGGCACTTTTAAGAACCTGGAGAACAAAACTTTGATGGAATTTCATCTAACCTCAGAAGGGACAAAATGAGTGGCAAGCCCTGCTGCAACCAATTCTTCACCACTCAGCCTTGCGCCGGTTAAGCCCAAAAATTCCCCTAAATAAGAACATTTATGAAATTAGCCACACTTTTAGAAAGAAGGCACAAAATAGTGGGAAAAAGAATTTTTTTCTTCTTTTTTTGTTTTTCCCTCAATGATGATTCACTATTCAGCTTACCTAGATGCCCAGGGAGGTGGGAATAAATGTATGAGAAACTACAGTCAGTGTCAAACCCAAAGCTTGCCTCTGGAGTTGCAAAAACCTAGCTCAACATTGATTGCAGATTATAAGTGAATCCATTAAGACCCAAAAAAACCGAAAAAACAGACAAAAACTAGGGATACTGTACTAACAGTCCTTTCTGTGACAACAGAGAATAGGACCATTAAGGATGCACCTGCACCCATGGATATTCCATGAGCTAGAGCAACCTGAAAAAGGTCAACAATAACTTGAGTCTACATCATTGACTTGGCAAACTGACTGACATTTAACACCTCTTAAAAAAAAAAAAAAATGAACCCCATTTCTGAGGGCTTAGAGTTTTGTAGGGGAGGTGAGGGATGTGCCTCAAACAAGTCAGGATCCTGAGCTGCCATAGACTGAGTCAGCACAAAATAAATCCTCATCCACACGGACACAGGGGACTGGTGGTGGCAACCGCCCCCCTCATCTTGCGATTAAACCCTTATTATATATTATTTAATAAATTAATATAGTATACATAAATATAACTAAAATATCTTGCTCCCCTCCCCCCAATTTCCATGTAATTTAGTTATAAAAACTTGTATGTTTTGTTTTTATTTATTAGATTTGATTTTGCTAGAGTCGGTCCAAGGTTTCGAGGGGTCTAGAGCAAAAAATAATATATATACAATCGCGCCAATCCGGGCCCTGACCCCCTCTTTTTTTTAAAAAAAAAACTAAGGTAATTTTTTTAAAAAAATTAGTTAATATTTATGTGTATTTTTTTAGTTTTTTTTTATCTGGCTCACCCTAATTTCGTGTATCGGCCTACCCGTAATAATTCATAGCTACGGCATTGTATATATACATATATAGAAAAACTCGGGGGCCCTCGGTATGTGGTAGCACCATCTGCGCCGCCCCAAGGCCGCCTCTGGATTCCCCCTCCCCAAGAATAAATTTATGAGTCAGTCCCTTACTAGGGGGATTCGAACCTCCACACTACGGGTGCCAGCAAGCAGACAACACGTCACTCATGTCATTTACCAGTTGAGCTATGCCCCAGGAGTAACATGTAAGACCTCTTATTCTTATAGATGATGTAAGTTATGTTGATACCTGTGTTTTCTTATACGTATGGATGTGATAACAAAGCCAATACATTCTATAAAACAATTCAACACTTGGATCCCCTGTATAAATAAAAGGAAATAGGTAAACCAAGTAAACTTATAGTAGTCTCCCAGAGAAACGGCCCAGAATCAAATTCTTCTATGATAATCCACTTACTTGAAGTCCTTCCATCGTAAAATATTTTCAGGTCCCCACCAGCAGAGAAAGCACGACCAGATCCCTAGAACAATAAAAGGATTATAATTTGAGATAAATAATTGCATAGAAGCTACTTTAAAGCAATTATCAATGTAACCAGGGTTACCTATAAACTGACCTTGATTAGTATAAGTTCTGCGGCGTCATCTTTTTCCCACTTTTCCAGAAGCTTCGCTAGCAAAACAACCTAGTCCAAAAATTCGCAGAAGTTTCTTAACAAAACCTTCAAAAAAAGGGCAAAAAATGCAAATGGAAAAAGAATCGAATTTGAGTCTCAAAATACCACATCAATTGATAAAACGTTCAGCCGTCGAGGCTGGTTCAAGGTAATTATTCTTACACGACCTATTTCCTCGGCAAGAACAACCTATAACGTAGAAATTCAGATAATAGTCGGTATTACACTACAAGAAAATCGCAAAATAGCGACGGATAATTCTGTCGCTAAACCCATAAAATCCGTCGCTAAAATGTTTAGCGACGGATTAGCAACGGATTTTTTCCGTCTTTATTTAGCTCGTCGTTAATTCCTTAGCGACGGATTAAATTATCCGTCGCTAAATAGCGACGGAAAAATTTGTCGCTAAAATATTAAAAATCCGTAGCCAATCATGAATTGGAGCGACAGAATGGACGACGAATTAGCGACGACTTAGCGACGGAAAAATCCGTTGCTAAAGTTAGCGACGGAATAATCCGTCGCTAAATCGCGTCAATTAACTTTTGTTTTAACATTAGCGACGGAAGTTCCCGTCGCTAATTTGATTAAATAGCGACGGATCCGTCCGTCGCTAAAGATAGCTACAGACTAATCCGTCGCTAAATTTGTTTTACACTTAGCAAATATATCCGTCGCTATTTTTATAATATTTTTTTATTTTTATTTTATTTTTTATAATTCAAAACCTGTAAAAACAATTCGCGTTCAAATTACAAAATTCATTTATATAAATTATATAAACTATCAATAATAGCCAATATAATCTATGTTTTACAAAAAAATCCATGCCAAACATTTATAGTTATAGAATCCGCAATACATCCATATATAATCTAAAATGTATAATACAAATGTCTATAGAATTTGTCCAATTTGTGCATGGCTATCAAGGAGGAGGCATTTGTCCATGGCGGCACGACTTCATCATCATACGTATCAACTCTGATACCTGTGACTGCAACTGAATGGGCTCATAACGCTCCTTCTTTAACTGCTCTCGCACAACCGCCACCTGCTAAGCCTGCTGGGCGACCTGCTCGGTCATCTGCTGCCTGACATGCTCGGTCACCTACTGCGCGAGATCTAAATCCCAAACAGGTCTAAGGTATTTGAGCACACATGCATGAGATCCATATAAATCAAAAAATATAGATATAAATATGCATACAATTAGAAAGAGGGTGTCTTCAATTCTTTGTTTTCAGAATTCTTATCAATGCTGACATAATTCTCAACTAACTGCATCAAAGACAAAAACAGGGGACCACATTACTAAAGATAACAATTTGCATAATGGCAAGAGACAAATGAGAAATCAGAAAAGTGTTTTTCTTACATAAACTCAACTACATTTTGCTTTCCAGTAATTCTTTAGCTGTTTAACAATAATGCACTCAGGTTTACAACATCTAATAAGCTTTCTCGCATCCTTTCTGATAGAAAAAAAGGCAATAACTATAGTGACCGATATTTCTAGATAAATGCAAAGAGCTTCACTTGGACTTCCATGTTTCCCAATAAATTTATCCCTTGAGATACCCCCTAAGGTTTGGGCCACTTACAAAAAAATCCAGAAATGGCGTGGATAAAGGAATATTCATGTACAAAACATGTAAAAATAGATAATGAAGGGAGATTAATGGCTATAATGTAGAATAGATAATGAGATCAAGGTAAATAGAGAACTAGATGTGACATGTCAAAGAAATGGAGAGTTTACACCTTTTTCTAGATAATCGGCTGGCAAAAAAAGCCAATATTGCAAACTGCAACCAAAAAATTTCTAGCGTGCTTCGGAGTCGGGAAGAATATATTAACCTGTTTTCTTTATGGCCTCCAGTACTCCTTTTATATGTCATGAATCGAAACTATAAGCTCTTAGAGCAATTTTCCTCTCAAAGGTTAACAACATACAACTAAAACACAATTACTTTTCCCTTGCGATTTTTAATCAACAATCATATAAACCAGAAAATAGTTGTCCTAGGGCATACACACAAATTCTGGTTCTCTTGATCGAGTTTATACCACAAATTGTCAACTAACTCCACAAGTTCATGATTTTCGATCTAGTAAAAAAAATCCCAATTTCTAAAAACAAAAATCATCATATTTAACATTTTTCTAAAAACCCTAATATTCTAAAAAATTACTTGAAAAATGAAAAACAAACGGAAGAAATATTACCTGGTGGTCGGCCGACCTCCGACGGGGTGAGGCGACACAGGTTAGTCGATCTCCGGCGGGGTATGGCAGTAGAGCTCAGTCGGTTATTTTGGGGAGAATTTCTGGTGCTTACTCGATCTGATACAGAAGGGGGAAAAAGCTGATGCATATATATTATCTATACTTTCCCTTTAGCAACGGATTTCAATCCGTAGCTAAACCGTATCCAAATAAGTAAAATGGCGCCCTTTCTAAATGAAAAAAATAGCGACGGTTCAAATCCGTCGCTAACGAATTATTTTAAAAAATCGCAAACTGTTTTGCCCAGTTGCGAAATTTATTTATAATTTAGCGACAAATTGGATTCGTCGCAAATGTTTTTCCTTATTTCTTATATTAAAATTTATTTATAATTTAGCAACGAATTCTATCCGTCGCTAAATTGAATATTTATTATTTAGCAACAGATTTTATCCGTCGCAAATCGTTTTTCCCAATTTCTCAACTTAAAATTCATTTATGGGTTAGCGATGGATATAATCTGTCGCTAAATTGATGTTTTAATTATATAGCGACGGATTGTATCCGTCGCAAATTGTTTTCCCAGTTTTTTTAAATTTTAGTAACCTTGTTAGCGACGGATATAATATCCGTCGCTAAATTCGTTTGTAATTCGACATTTAGCTACGGATTAACAACGGAATATTATCCGTTAGTATTTCCGTCGCTAATCCGTCCGCTATTCTCTGCTATATAGTGAATTATTTTTTAATTATTTTGGAAAGAAATCACGTTATTCCGTCATTATTCTGTTGCTATTAGCGACAGATGAAATCCGTCGCTAAAATCCGTCGCTATTCAGCAGATTTCTTGTAGTGTTAGATGCATATTTCTCTAGGTATTCACTGAAAAAAGTGCCAAGCATGTGGGAATTATGCAGAGTAAATCAGTTTGTTTCTAAGAAACCGAAACTTGGACCACTAGTTTGTAGCTCAAGTGTTATCACTAATCCTTTATAATGGTGTTAACCAGATTCGAACCTCTTTCAGTTTCTTTGAAATTTTTCTCCTCCCCTCCAGCCAATACTCCCAACTTATTAAAAAAAAAAAAGAAACCGAAACTTGGGCAAGAAATTACCTTGTCGTCTGGATGTAAAACCACTTGTGGCGCCATCTGAATAATACAAAGAATTTCAGCTTCACTGGATTGTATAATTTGATGTACATTAATACTTGAACTACATGAGTACATTTCATAATGCACTATCTTTACGTTATTAATTGTGCTCTCAAGTCTAATCTTAACTGAGGAAGATCACTGAAAATTTATATTTCAAATGTCACACGTTCAAACGAAAAAACGAATAAGATCTGCAATTACAATTACAAATGTCACACAAGTAGGATAAGTGACAAAAATGTAAGTAGAAATTGATTTATTCCTTGATAATTATCATGTACTAAACAATGTCATCACAACAAACACAACAATTTATTAAGGGCAATACACTGACCACAACCATGACCTAATCCAGAGCCGTGGCAGCCTTTAGGCCATTGAAGCAGCACCTAGCTAGGGCCCCACCTAAGGCCTTAAATATGAACTTAATAGATTTATTAATTTAGTTATGTATATATAGTCTGAAGATCCTTATCGCATTGATTGTTTTATATAGGGATAATTAAAAAAAAAAAAAAAAAAACTTGAGGTTTTGGCTAATTACAAAAACATCCAAAGATTAATAAAATCGCCAGGGGAGGTTGAAATATTTTTTTGCTATTGAAGAAGGAAAATGTAAGACGAAATCAAATCTCAGGAGGTTTTTCGTAATTTTCAAAAACCTTTGGAGTTTTTTGTTACTAGCCGGAACCTCATGGCTTTTTTTTTTTTTGTAATTATCCCTTATATATATACACACACATACTAGATAAATCCATTTCTTCTATTGAAAGTCGATTTGAACATTTAGGTTGTGCTTGGATATAAGAAATTTTAGGACATTTTTTGCTAATGGGAATTTATGAGTAAGAATGATGAATGAAAATGGAAATTTTTGAAAGAAAATAATATTCACTCACTTTCACTTTTCTTCCACCAATCTCATCTATTTTTTTTTTAATATAAAAGGTCAAATCACCAATCATTATTACATATTTAATCAAAAAAATTACTATCCACCAAGTCACATATTTCCAACTCACAATTAGTGATAGACGCTTATATATCTCGTGCACCAATTTAGAAGTTTATGCATGCATAGATAATAAATAAAAAACAAAAAAGAAGTGAAGAGCTCGAACCTTGAAAGCAACCAAGAGGCAGAAACCAAGAAACTATTTGAGGACTCACAATGAGATTCTATTTATAAAGAAAATATGACCGAAAAACAAATTGGATATCTGACAATTAACTAGCACAAAGTACAAAGTTTGGTAACCGTATCTTCATACTACCTTTGTAGTTCCCGCGAATCCTAGTAGGCTTAGTGGCTTACCAACCACCGGGACCAACTCCATTTATATACCATGGTGTATAGACCAAAAAAAAGCAAAATTAACATTGATAATTACAATTCGGAAACATTAAGTACCAAACCAGCAAACTGTCTATAGGTCAGATACTAAAAAATCAATAACAAAAAAAAAAACAATTTATTGGTTTAATTAAAAGTAAAAGTTATATTTGATCGAAAACTTTAAAAATGGTCGGATATTGTCGTGGAAAATGGATTTATAGTTGAAATTACTGAATTTTCCATTAAAACCAACTAATTTTATTTGTTCTCATTCTTTAAATAGATTTATTTTATAGGAATATTGTTTTATAATTCTAAAGACTAAACCATTAACTTTTTATAATTTTATTTGTTCTCATTCTTTCTTTTACAAATTATAGAGTTATGTTAGTTTTATAATAGGTTATAACTAATTTATTTTACAGATTTTTTTATTAATAAGTACAAAATGACTGATTCCCTCTGGAAGCCCCGTTTCTCGAACAGGAATTTCCCATCCACGTCCCAAATACCTAAAGAGAGTATACGGGAATAATATTTGGGACGAAATTCAAGGACGAGATAGTATGTCCAATACCAACCCCGTTTCCGCCCATTGCCATCACTACCCTCTCCTATACTATTAAAACATTTAAGTACCCACTTTTTGTTTACCTACCACTGGACCAATACCATTTATTATGTTGGTGTATAGAGATGACAAAATTCCCGTGGAAAACCATCCCCTTTGATATTCGAATAAAATGAGATGAAAAATTCTCGGTTAATTTGGGGATGGGACGGGGATGGGGATTCTCCACTTCTCTAGAATCGGGGATGGGGCCGGGAATGTATTTGTATCTTTGTCCCATTCTCGCCCCTATCCTCGTCTCCATTAAGATAAAATAGGGATTTCCCGCTTATCCAAAATTGGGGATGAGACGGTCCCATATCCCATTCCCGCCCCTATCATCGTCCCCATTTAGATAAAATGGGGATTCCCGTCCTCATCCTATTTTTCCCGAATATATACATTTATATTATTAGTATTGATTTGTTAATAATATTTATTTTATTAATTCTAAAAAATAAACCACTTTAATCTTTATAATTTACTTACTATCATTCTTTCTTTTACAAATCAATGTTATTTTTATTTATTTAAATTACTGGTTATTTTATTTTTATTTTTATTTTTTTTTGCAGTTTTTCTTTAGTAAATACAAAATGGGGAATCCGGATCCCCACGGGGACCCTGTTCCCTGAACGAGGATTCCTTATCCCATCCCGATTCCCATCCCATATACCTAAAGAGGGGAACGATACGGGAATGGTATTTGAGATGAGATTCTAGGACCAAGATGGTATGTCCAATACTAGCATCGACCCCAGCCATTGTCATCCCGACTGGTATATTGGATTTTTAATACTCATGATAATTAATTTGGGTTGTTAAAAATAGTACGTTCTGATTTAAAAAGTTCAGTACTCTATTGGTTTAGTTAGAAAGAAAATTGAGATTTGATCGAGAACCTTAAAATTAGCCAGATATTATCACTCAAATTGGAATTATTTTGAAATTACTGAATTTTCCAATAAATTTACTTAGGGCAAAATTCATTATATCCCCTTATACTATTAATTTTGTATAAATTACCCCCCTCAACTATTAAAATCTTCAAATGCATCCTTTCTGCTTACCCACCACCGGGCACCAACACCTTTTATTATGTTGGTGTCTTCGCACAAAAACAAAAGAAAAATTAATACTTATAGTTAATTCGGATTTTTTAAATAGTACTGTTCGATTTCAAAAATTCGATTTATTGATTTAATTAACCAGAAAATCTAGATGTGATTGAAGACTTAAAATTGGCTGAACAATATCACTTAAAATGGATTTATTTTGGAAATTATTGAATTTTTCAATGGAATTACCTAGGGTAAAATTCACTCTATCTCCTTTTTTTTTTTCTTCTGAAACGATAGAATTTTATAACAATTTCAAAATTGTGTACACATCTGGCGTCAAAAGACCAACCATCCTTTTGGATACAATGTAAGCCATCCAAATTAATAAGATTAAGGGAGGACCAAATCAAAGATTAGGTCTAGAAAACAGGAAATAAGAGTAGTACATAATTCCACTTCCTGTAGAGAAAAAAGAAAATACAAGCAAATAGAAACAAAGGAGGGTGATGATCACTACAAAAAAAACAAGGGAATTCCAACGAAAAAAAATATATTGGTATTTGGCCAATTTCCATTGGAATTATCGATTCCAACAGAAATTCCAATAGAAAAGCACCATTGGTATAATGGTCGTTGGAATGACAAAATTCCAACGAAAATTCCTATGGAAAAAAAATTCCAAATGTACCAAATGGTTTTGCTTATCGTTGGACTTTATGTTGGAATTTTCCAACGGTATGCTGTAGCATTGGAATTTCCATTGGAATTTTGAAAATTCCAACAGTTTTTTATTCCGTTGGAATTATTTCGTTGGAATTTGATTGTTTTCTTGTAGTGGATGGTGTATTGACAATAAAAAAAAATAAATCAAAACTAATATTGATAACTAATTTGGGTTGTTAAAACTTAAAAGTACTATCTTTTGATTTAATTAATGAGAAAATTTATATTTGAATGAAAGATTTAAAATTTATTGGAATCTTTGGAAATTAAATTGGATTATTTTCATATAATAAAAGTTTGAGATATATATCATTGAGCACTTGCTCATTAAATTCCTAGGCAATTCTATGTTCATTCATTATTGCATGACTTAAAGTTCCAAACTATGGGTTACTCGGCCAAATTTCCTAGTCATTTCTAGCTAATTACGAAAATCCCAGTATTTAATTAAATACCCCATTAATATTTGTAGTTGTCATATAAATGAGGGGACTGGCACTTCTTTCCAGCCACTTTAACCAGGAGATCTAGATTGAACTTCTTATAAGGTATGTTTTAGAAATTCAAGAATTGGTTGTGTTTAATTAATCTTCCCTTGATTAAATGATCTTTTGATCGATTTTATTGTAAAGTTTGTTATTTGTAGCTAGGTTACACCCATTAATTATTAACAGAAATTCATAATAATAAATTTGTATATGTAATTAATGCGATGATAAGTTTTATATATGTGTTTGTAAGTCCAAGCGGCTACGATAATCTAGAGGGGGGGTGAATAGATTATCTCCATCTTTTCGATTTCGCCCTCTTTTTCGAACCGAATGCTCAAAGACAATAATAAAGGTGCGGAATGTAAACAACACACGTCGATTTAAAGAGGTTCAACCCACCTAGGGCCTAATCCTCTACCACCCCAGTATATCCGAGATGGATTTCGAAAAGAGAAAAAGATTTTATTAATAATTACCAAAATTATTACAACAAAATCTTACACCAACACCTTGAAGAGCACCACACTCTTCTTCAACACCACCTTTGAGATTACCACAATCTCACTTGAAGATTACCACAATCTCCAATGGCACCTTGTGAAGATTACCACAACCTTCACCCTCAAGAAAGCACCACACTCTTCAACACCTCAACAAGAAGATTACCACAATCTTCTTACACCTAACACCTAGATCACCCAAGTGTGTTCTTACCACAAGAACACTCACAAGGATATCTTGTGTTGAATGATTACCCAAATTCAAGATTACAACTCGATAATTGATAATACAATAGAGTGCAAGTGTAATCAAGAATAGCCTAGACCTCAAAGATGTGAAAGTGATAAGCTAGGCAATTTTACAACAAGAATAATGACAATGAAAGACCAAGTGTTTGCTTGAAGTGTATCTTGTTGTGTTGTATCTCAATTGTTGTATTGGTTGCTCCAAAACTTCCTCTATTTATAGGAAATGATTGATCAAGCATAGGCTCCTCTTGGGGATTGAAAATCTACAGAAAAATACAATTAAAATCAAGAATATAGCTGTTAGAAATCAATCCCACAATTTAAGGAAAGTTTGTCTCATCAAAAACGGTCGAAATTTGTCATTAAAACATAGGGCGGCCGGTCGCACGAAATAGACGTTGAAAAAGAATACACAAAAAAATAACACAGGCGGCGGTCGACGTCTACCTCGACCGGTCGACCATCACCCCAACCGGTCCCCCTCAAGGATTTTGCAAGGTTTAAAAGTTCTGTTTCAAAAACGAAACTTGCAGGTACCGGTCGCTCGCCGGTCGACCGGTCGACCTCCTCAATGACAAGTTGTCCGATTTTTATCAAAAATAAACCTCAAGAAATACTCCAAAAAATTCGTAAAAACATTTTAAACCGATTGGGAGTATTTAGGACAACATTAGAAATAGTTTTGAAGAAATAAAACATTTACACAAAAAGTGTTGTCCGATATAAATTCCAATAAATACTCCAAAAAATAGTAGAAACATTTTAGATCAATTGGGAGTATTAGGACAACATAGTTTCAATGTAAAAACTTATTGTCTTAAAAACATTAAATGTGTTGTCCAATTTTTTATCGAAAATAAACTTGATGAAATACTCAAAAATATTAAAACCCTTTTAAATCATTTAGGAGTATTTGGACAACCTTTAAAAACATTGTTTTGGTGTAAAATCAAAATCATCAAAATCATGATAAAACCATTTATCAAACAATCTCCCCTTTTTGATGATTACAAACCAAAACAATTTTAACGAGGTCGATTTTGAAAACAAAACAATTTTACTGGTTAAAGAGAACTATTCGTTGTGAGCGACAACATTCCATGCAATAAAAACACATGGATGGGAGTAGAGATATTCAAACACATATAGCAAATGCTCCCCTATCAACATGCACAACAAGAGTTATATAGAAGCAACTTAAACATAAGCTAAAATATTAGCTTTTCGATATTGAGCTTAAGTATCAATAACTTAAAAGCTCCCCCTCAAAAAGATACATCATTAACCGTATATAAGTCCATACTACAACAAATGGACCATGATTCATACATAACCATAATGCACCAAGTGGACTAAATATGATCCACAACTTATGGCTTTATGAAGCCATAGCTTATAGCTTCTTTTCGTTAAGCTTATCTTAGCTTTTATGAGCTAATGAGCTTATAACCTGTTTCTCCCCCTTTGGAATCATCAAAAAGAATGTTAGCACGATAAATACATCATATATTCTTATCAAAGTGCGCAAGAAACCGATGTATCGAGCCATTTGAACATTGAAGCTTTTAAACCAAATAGAAGAGTCGAATCATACGACTTGTAGAAGCTTATGAAAAGTCATTTGATTTGCAGAAAACATGATCTCTATAAATATATGAGACTTTTGAAATCGAGAGAGTCGTGTAGGTGATAAATTTTTCATTGAAACGTTTTATCAAACACTTAGCGGGCGTCAAAAATAGAAAAAGTTATATATAGCCCTTGTAAATGAAATCAAGCCAAGTTTTTCATCACCAAATACAATATAACAAATATCATTCATCAACAATCAATAAGCTCATCACAAACATATATGAATTACATCAAGAAAAATACATATAAGCCACAAACTCGAGGTTCAACCCATTGAGCTAAAGATAGTGAAATTCTTACCATTCAATCGGTAAAGTCGAGCAATGATGATGATTGTCGAGCTAGATAATCCCCAAAATATATAATTCATGCATCAAAACTCATTTGAAGTGAATTGTGTGTGAAATTTGCGAAAGGGGCGAAAAATGGCCAAAATATGTTATAGTTGCGAATGAAAGACAAACCATTTTTATCCAATATTTTGCTTAGGGCGACCGGTCGTGGTTGAGGGCGACCGGCCGACGTTGAGGGCGACCGGTTGCCTCAACCATTTCATTTGTGTTGAAAATTTTCCAAAATCCGAATTTTCAACCAAAAATCCAATTTTTCGCCCCTAAGTTTTAAAAATGTGCAAAATGCAAACGTAGACCTCATTCAATATACATTATGTCATAATCAAGCTCGAAATGAGGTAAAATACTCGTGATAAATGAACAAATGTCCGCAAGTTATCCTTGAGACGGAATTAAACATATCTCAAGTTTTTGTTAAAAACGCAATCCCTTAGAAAGTTTTTCGAATCTCAATATGTTTAGTTCGATTATGACGAACTATATTTTGAATAATTTTCACCGGACTTGTTATCCCGAAAAATAAGAACATTTTAAAGCTTTGGATACAACAAGTCATAAGAAGAAGTGCCTTTCAAATATTTGAAAATTTCTTTTAACGGCACTTTAATGAGATTCGTTGGGATAATTTTTGAAGTCGAGCATATAGACATAAGGCATATGGAATGTCGAGTCTATAGAAATAATACAAGAAAACATACCTCGAATTTGTTTGTCAACCGACATGCCTTTCTCAACCTTTGTCAATCTCTTCATTGGTAGCCATAGAGGTTGAGATGATTCTTCCTTCTTCAATGCCTAACTCCTTCAAGAGTTATTTTGAAATGTAACCATTGAATGATTTGAAGTCCAAGCGAGAGATTATGCTCATTTCAAGTACACCTTGCATCAACTTAGAAAACCATATCTTGCACAAATATTCATTAGTAGCACCAAAAATATTCTCATAAATATGCACAAGTTTTAAACAATATTGCCCTTTTTCACAAACAAAGAGAGTAGTATCAACTTTACCTTTTGTAGAATCATTTAGCAAAAATAGCTAAGTCTATCATACCATACACGGGTACTTGTTTTAAACCATACAAGGCCTTAAAAACAATCATTTGGCCTAGAAAAATTTTAAACCCCGGAGGTTGTTTTACATAGACTTCTTCTTGAATAAAACCATTTAGAAATTTGGATTTAACATCCATTTGGTAAAGCTTGAAATTTTCTTAAAACAAGAATGGGCAAGTAAAATGCAAATAGCTACAAAATGTGCTATGAGTGCAAATGTTACATCAAAATCGATTACCTTCTTCTTGAAAATACCTTCGAGCTACTAACCTTGCCTTAGTTCGACCAATGTTGCCTTGGTCATCGAGTTTGTTCCAGAATACCCTTTTTATCTTCTTCATCACTATCATCATAGGGTATCCAATTGATCTAAGGTGTTCATAATAGAACATTTACATCCAAATATTTGGAGTACTTCATTTCTCATCTACACAACTTAACAAACTCATTAATGGCATCGCTTATATAAGCAAGAAAAAATAGCCCAAGTGTAAAAACATGCCTCAATCACAAAATATCTTGCATAGTAGAAATAGACACTATATATAGAGACCATGAAGCAAGAAGCACATACTATGCTTTTAGAATATCATCAAGAGTCTAATAAATCATGCAAGTTCAAATAAGCTTAAGAAAGCTATAAAGGTCTCTTTTGAAATTTGCAAATCCGATATCATATAGTTGAGACCTTATTTAAAAGAAGTATTTGAACAAGAGTTGACAAAGCAAATATGTGCAATCAAATATCGAATAGTGTCTTTCAAAAATCTAAAAATCCTCTTAATGGCACTTGTATGAAACACTATAAAAAAAAACAAGCACATAGGCATATGGCAATACACAAGTAAACGTACCTCGATAATTTATGCCTTTTCTTGACAAATAATGATGAAAATGGCCATTTGTGAAAATATGTAGATCCTACACAATTCTTAAAACATATCTAGCACAAATCATAATGATAAAAGTGTAGGCTAAGAAATATCACAAGTAAGCTCATGCCATAAAAATCCATAAGAGATGATAATACACTTTAGTCTACAAAAATGCACAAGAGTTTTAAAAACATCATATAAGGTCTTCTTTTTCAAAAATATTTTAAAAGCATAAGTATATATTGAAGACCTTAATTAAAAAATAAATATTTGAAAACTCATTTTGCAATTAAGACACAAATATAATAACAAAATAAAATGCATATTTAAATAGGGAGATACGGGTTACCAATTACGCCATTTCCATGGGTTGTGTCGTTCCCATTGTTGATGATATCTTCCCCTTGAGAAGTCACTTTGTTGATGATGACTTCTTTGATTGCTCCATTTCCAAGGTTTGTTGCTTTCCCATTGTTGAAAGTATCTTCTTCTTTGAAAATCATCTTGTTGATGATGTCTTTGCCATTTCAAGGATTGTGTTCTTCCCATTTTTGATTATACCCTCTTCTTGAAATTGGCTTTGTCGAAAATAGTTTCTCCTTCTTTGATCAAATGAAACGGTCATTTGATGTCTTCTTGCGGTATAAATTTTCTTCGATCATTATTTTGCCGGGTACCTAATAACACATTATTTTGTGGTACCCTCATGTGTTTGGGTCCTTTAGGATTAGCTTTGAGACTTTTAGGTCTCCAACAATAATTAGAGCTATTTCTAGCCCAACAAGAATTAGCCGTATGACCCTTTTTGCCACAATAAAAACAAGTAATAATTCTAGGAGCATAATGACCAACGTGCTTAGAGACTTGATTCTTTTTCATGTGATTGACACCCTTAGGCTTATGATCAAGTTCTAGTTTCGAATTATCACAACAATCAACAATATTGGTCATCTTATCGGTACTCAAGTTGGATTTAGATAAATCATTTTTCAAGCAATTTATATCCTCAACAAGAGTACTATTTTCTTTCTCTCAAGGTTTCTAACCTTGTCAAGAGTGGTGGTGTGAGCACATGATAGTGATTCATAGGAAGTAAATAAACTATCCTTATCATTCTTTAAAACAATGAATTCCTTTTTCAAATTTTTGTATTTAACAAGTAAGTTTTGGAATTCATCTTGTAGCTCATCATAATCATTTTGCAAGTCACTATATTCATTTTGCAATTCATTGTCATAAGAAGTAGAGGGTTTAGAACTTACCTCGTTTTCTTCTTCGATGCCCATGAGGCATTGTTCAACTTGTTCACCATGGGAGGTTGTAGAAGGCTTATCCCATGTTGTTGAATTTGATGTTGTATCCATTTGTGAAGTAGATGTTTTTGAGTTGCTCTTTCATTTGCATATACTTCATATATGGCTTCTAATTTTTGCCATACTTCATGTGCCGATCGAATACCTACAACATGATCAAATTCCAAAGTGGTAAGTGAACAATGTAAAATATTAAGAGCTTTACCATTTGAGGAGATGATTTTCTTCTCTTCATCATTGAGCTTTTTGAAGCCTTTTGAGGTGTGTGGTGTATTTTTCATCGGAATGGATTCTCCATTAATGACGGTGTTCCAAATGTCGAACCCGCAACCTTGTAAGTAGCATTCCATTCTTTCTTTCCAAAATATAAAATTTTTGGAATCAAACCGAGGTGGCTTGGTGGTGGAGGTGCCGGAAAGATGAGCTTCGTTAGAGCCGACGATCGTTTCTCTTCACTCGCGATGTGAAACGAGCTTACCAAAGAGTTTGGCTCCGATACCACTTGTAAGTCCAAGCGCTACGATAATCTAGAGGGGGGGTGAATAGATTATCTCCATCTTTTCGATTTCGCCCTCTTTTTCGAACCGAATGCTCAAAGACAATAATAAAGGTGCGGAATGTAAACAACACACGTCGATTTAAAGAGGTTCAACCCACCTAGGGCCTAATCCTCTACCACCCCAAAGATATCCGGGATGGATTTCGAAAAGAGAAAAGATTTTATTAATAATTACCAAAATTATTACAACAAAATCTTACACCAACACCTTGAAGAGCACCACACTCTTCTTCAACACCACCTTTGAGATTACCACAATCTCACTTGAAGATTACCACAATCTCCAATGGCACCTTGTGAAGATTACCACAACCTTCACCCTTGAAGAGCACCACACTCTTCAACACCTCAACAAGAAGATTACCACAATCTTCTTACACCTAACACCTAGATCACCCAAGTGTGTTCTTACCACAAAACACTCACAAGGATATCTTGTGTTGAATGATTACCCAAATTCAAGATTACAACTCGATAATTGATAATACAATAGAGTGCAAGTGTAATCAAGAATAGCCTAGACCTCAAAGATGTGAAAGTGATAAGCTAGGCAATTTTACAACAAGAATAATGACAATGAAAGACCAAGTGTTTGCTTGAAGTGTATCTTGTTGTGTTGTATCTCAATTGTTGTATTGGTTGCTCCAAAACTTCCTCTATTTATAGGAAATGATTGATCAAGCATAGGCTCTCTTGGGGATTGAAAATCTACTGAGAAAATACAATTAAAATCAAGAATATAGCTGTTAGAAATCAATCCCACAATTTAAGGAAAGTTTGTCTGCGTCAAACGGTCGAAAATTTCTTTGTCAAAACATAGAGGCGGCCGGTCCGCACGAAAAATAGACGTTGAAAAGAATACACAAAGAAAATAACACAGGGCGACCGGCCGACGTCTACCTCGACCGGCGACCATCACCCCAACCGGTCCCCAAGGATTTTGCAAGGTTTAAAAGTTCTGCTTTCAAAAACGAAACTTGCAGTACGGTCGCTTTCGCCACGGCCGACCAAGCCGACCTCCTCAATGACAAGTTGTCCGATTTTTATCAAAAATAAACCTCAAGAAATACTCCAAAAAATTCGTAAAAACATTTTAAACCGATTGGGAGTATTTAGGACAACATTAGAAATAGTTTTGAAGAAATAAAACATTTACACAAAAAGTGTTGTCCGATATAAATTCCAATAAATACTCCAAAAAATAGTAGAAACATTTTAGATCAATTGGGAGTATTAGGACAACATAGTTTCAATGTAAAAACTTATTGTCTTAAAAACATTAAATGTGTTGTCCAATTTTTTATCGAAAATAAACTTGATGAAATACTCCGAAAAATATTAAAACCCTTTTAAATCATTTAGGAGTATTTGGACAACCTTTAAAAACATTGTTTTGGTGTAAAATCAAAATCATCAAAATCATGATAAAACCATTTATCAAACAGTGTTAATATTTTGAATAATTTACTTTAACATATTATTTTTGTTTTGATGCACTAGTACGTCACTAGAGTAAATGACAAATAATTTGATGTACTTAACATATTATTCGTGTTATATTTTTTGTTATGGGTGTAATAACAAATGAATTTCATGCATATTGCATATTATTTTTCTGAGTTTACTGTTTTCATATGTGTGAATATATTATTTTTGCCAATATAATTGAAATTAACAAAGAT
The DNA here is from genome assembly GCA_016081115.2 of Rehmannia glutinosa. Lineage (NCBI taxonomy): Eukaryota > Viridiplantae > Streptophyta > Magnoliopsida > Lamiales > Orobanchaceae > Rehmannia > Rehmannia glutinosa. The sequence continues at coordinate 51,649,639 of CM071929.1, forward strand.
AAAAGTTATAATTAATTTGTGGGTCTAATAGGTTAAACACGTCAGATTTTGGGTTCGAGACTTTGGCCCATTGCTATATCCCAGTAAGAATTTTTTTTTTTTTTGTGTTGAAATTGTTTTGTAGATTCTACTGGGTGATATGATTAGAACTAACGTTATAGAATCAAATAATTAGTTATATATTTATAAACATAAACTTTTAAAATTACCCTTAAATTTTAATTTCATTATAAAGAAAACTAACTTTAAAATTTTTGCAAAAATCTTGTCCTTATAACATATTTCTTAAGTTACAAAACATAAAAAAAGAAAGAAAGAAAACCAATAGAAAAATAAATGCATATAAACATTTTTTTGTACATCCCATGTGAATATATTTGATCTTTTTTCATAAATGAAAAATGCGGATTATCGAAATTTACCTCAAGGGGGTATTGGCTGAGCTTATAGTAAACTCTTGTTTGAGAGCTTATAAGTTATTTAAACATATTTGGTAAAGTTTTTTAGTTAGCTCTCAAAATAAGATCTTATAATAATAACCTCTGTCAACTTTGACTATATTTTTAATTGCAAAATTATCATTACTAACATGTTATAAGTTATTTCATCATATTTTATCCAAACACTTCAATAACTTATTTTCAAAATAACCTCTAACATCTTATAAGATCTAAAAACATCATACAAGACGTATGTAGGAGCTTATAAGATCTTCTAGATAAGCTCAACCAAATGCCCTATTAATCATTTCTAAAAATCAAATTGTATATATAAATATTGTGTTAAAAATTAGCTTGGTACTAGCAAATGAACTTGTTTCCGAAGTTACCCATGATACATATAGGGAGTGTTTGCAAACACTAAAAATAAGTGCTTTTTAGTTTTTTGCTTAAAAAAAACAGTTTTTAGTGTTTGCATATACCAATTTCTGCTTCTAATTCTACTTTATTTAATCAGAATCTAAAAGCAGGGAGATGGGTGCTTTAAATTCTCGTCATTTCTAGTTTGAATTTTACAAATAAATAAGTACTTTTACTACTTTTTCACCAAACACTCTTAACTTCTCATTCTCAACTTTTAATTCTATTTTCAAACACTACCAACTTCTGATTCTCAACTACTTCTACTTCTGCTATAATAAATCACTTATTCTAAAAGCAGAAGTTTTTGCAAACACTCCCATAATTATATCATTGTCACCATCTCAAATACTTTAGAAATCTTCATAGGAGTTGAGGAAATCAACTCTTTAGTGTTTAGTCTTTTTGTACATTGTTTGTGGAAATTGGAGTCATGAAGATACATAGCAACTCGGAAAACTATTTTGGCATTTGAAAAATATTGTCCTTGATCCTCTCACCTTCGGGCCATTTCTTTGAATGCGACATTCGGAGTTTAGTCCTAAAGTCGTGTTTAAACCGTGTAAGAATGATTCTATGAATTTTACGTACTTGTTTGGCTAATTAGATGCTACCCAAGTGAGTAACACCCAACTCTCATTTGATTGTGATATTTATCCCTTTTTTTATTGAAAAAAATCACATGCATATATTATAACGGGACATTTATCACAATCAAAGAGGAATTAATTGGGCACTACTCATTTGAAGCACCTACAGTTACTTGTTTACTCAATATTTATCTTATTGGATCGGTCGTTCGATGTACTTGTTCTCCAACAAGTACCAATACACATTCACTAGCATCTATATGCCAAATTGCCAATGTATGTGGAATAAGACATTCTTCGTTCAAGCATGTATCGTGTGTGCGAGTCTTTTGGGCTTATCGATGTTCTTCATGAGTACTCGACTCGAAACTTGTTTAAGATCATAGGCATAGAGGAGTATTCCATGATTGCCATCATGGACGTAGGCATGATTTTTAGCGAGCGCGGTCAAAAAAAAAAATTGAAGGACGCGCTTTTAGCAATTCTTTGTCAGTTTTCATACTCTCCAATTTTTTTTGGCTTTTAAATTTTAATTCAATTTTTTCTATAGGCTGAATTTTCAGCTGGACCTCTATAGACTGAATTTTCAGTTTGGTCCAACTCAAATTTAGCAGGGCTACTTCGAGTTCCAGTATGGTTCAACCCAAATTTAATAGGATAATTCTAAATCCAGTATGATCCGTCAACTACACTGGTCCTCATGTGACTATGCCACTGATTGCCATCATATGCGCAATCACACTTAATAGTTTAATGTGACATGTAGACTTTATCTAATTGGCAACACAATTAATGATTAAAAAAATATCTTTATTTAATATATATATATATATATATATATAATAAGTCTCGCACTAATTGGACACTACACTAAAGTCTCTAACAATATATAAATTTCGATATATGTATATATTATGTACAATTGTTTATTCCGTATACACAACTAACTATATTCTGCCTAACCATACGTTAGAAGTCTAATGATGGGAAGCCACTCTATATTTCTATGGTGTTATTGTAATTTAATAAATGAGGCACTTTGTTTACCTACTACAAGAAAATTTTGTTATAAATATGTAAATATTTTCGGGTGAATGAGAAATTGTTGCCAAAAAAATAAAATTGTTTGGTTAAACTATTTGGATTAGAAAAGGTTAATTCAAATAGTTGTGTTACTTCATTTGGACTCAATGGATGTGTCTATTCGTATCAATTGATATGTATGTTCAAATCAAAACCAGTCAACTTGAAAGTGTTTCTTCGAACAGTTGTTTTGTTTCACTTGAAACTTTTGACAATCTATAGATATCTCCCCTATTCTGCAGAAAACTAAAATGATCATTTTGCATACAAAAACATTGTTCATTAAAACTTTTCCGTATAAAAGAGAGAGTGCAAAACATTAAAAGTTCGTCGTCTCTTGTTATTTGGAGTGCTATTACAATAAAAGGAGACTTTTGTAAATTAGGATACATTTGCTAATTAATTGTGTGCAACATAGCGGGACAATTTGTTCTAAATACTTAGAGTCGAAATCTAGTATTGGTCTACCGTTTCATTTACAATTTTCTGAAATTTCAATTAAGCTTTCTAAATGTAAGAAGAGTTATGTCATCATACGTACATTCCAAAAGAAAATTGATATGCATGTGGACAAAACGTTTATTGGTAAAGTGGAAATATTAGTTTGAGAAGGGAGATAATTATTTTATTTTAGTATTCAAACAATAGTGGTTAGAGACTTCGTAATATTTGCTTAGGCACACTATTATATATAAGTCTTAAGTTGTAAATTACAGATGATGACATCGTACTATATCAGAATGCATACAAATTTTCGTAATCTAACTTTAATAATACCTAAATGATCACCTATTACCTTATAAATAATCAGTAAAAATTCAAAATCGTGAGAACATTCTTGTTAGTGTACACAGGTCCTATTCCGATTTTGATATCGTAACATTTTTTCTAATAAAAAAAAATTAGAATATGTAGACTTAGACCGTGTCCCGTTGACTTAGCAAGTAAATCATCATACTAAAGGGTAGGCTACATGAGTACATGACCTATATTATGACTTAAACGATATATACCAAAAAAGAAAAAGGTATAAAATTAGATTACCATTCTTCCTTCATTCAATGACATTTCCTAGAAAATACGTGGAAGATGACTTCGGGGTCTACGCAAAAATATTATCATATGAAACGTCATCCTTTGATGGAATAGTTTCTGGTCCACGTATTTCTACTTCAAATTAATTAGATATATATATATAACTAAATTCAATTAATTATATGGCAAGTGTTATTTATTGCCTCTGTCATTTAATTGACTATTCTCATTTAACTTGTATCAATAATATGATTGAACTATAATTTCTCAACTAAAATAATTCTTGTCTTCTAATGTTTTAAAACTCAGTTCGAAATTTTTAGTTGCAATATAATATTTTGATATGTAAATGAGTTTTGCTTTAAATTCAGTTTTTTTTTTATATACAAATCCTGAAAAAGAAGGAGAAAAATTACAAATCCTGATGGAGGAGAAGCTATATGTGAATAGAACTCAGACACATGCATAAGTTCTACAAATGGTTTACTACTAGTCTGCCAAACGATTCTTCTAAATTCATAATCTTCAAATACATCTTTTATAATGTCATTTGAAACCTTTTTCCCCAATTGCTCTTAAAAAAATTTAAATTGCGACCCAAAATCAGCCTTTCCACGCGTTTAAGTAAAATAATCTCACGATTCATTTTCCTATAAATAGCAACTCTGTTTTCCCAATTCTCACACTCAGGTTTTACTAATTCTTTCTAGCAAAGCTTCTTCAACTCTTTGCTTTTAAAGTCCCATTTCATTGAACCAATCAGGAAAATGAAGGTAATATATCATTGAAAAAAATGCGGAAAAACTTCCAAATTTCTCATTCTCTCTGTTTCTTTTTGGTAATTAATTTTAATTGTCCCCATGTTAATTAACTAAACATTTTTCTTGATTATCTGCAGAAAAAAATTGTGGTTAGGGTGTCCATGAACGATGACAAATCTCGCTCCAAGGCCCTCAAAATCTCCGTCGGCTTATCAGGTAATTAAATACAATTATCAATTAAACTTAATTCATAACTCAGAAAAATTGAAAAATTGCTGATATAATATAATATATATAAATATATATTTATAATAATTAACTGTGTGTCTGTGTGTGTATTTAGGTGTTGAGTCAGCAGCTCTGACGGGGCAGGAAAAGGACCAGGTGGAGGTGGTTGGAGAGGGCATCGACGCGGTGGAGCTCACGCGCCAGCTGAGGAAGAACGTGGCGCACGCGGAGCTTGTGAGCGTGGGCGAGGTCAAGAAAGAAGAGACCACCGCCGCCAAGGCCGAGGCGCCCACCCTCCAACCGGCGGTGGTTTGGTCCTACGCGCCGCCGTACGGCGGATATCAAACTTACCCAGTTTATGAAATGAGGGCCCCATGCCACGACCCATCTTGCGTCATCATGTGATATATTACTTTTTTTTTTTTTGAGTACAATTGGGGGACTTGGAATGGGACACACGCACTCGGATGAGATCAAATCGAATTCGGGTCATTCGTCCTTTCAACACACGTCTGATATATAATTACTTAATTGCAGCAAATTCATTTGGGAATTTTTCTGAGAATTTTGGAGTGAATTATTAGTTGGGAAATGGGTTTCTCTCAATGGTTGATGATGATTCTGATTTCTGGGGTAGAAAAGAAATTTTGGTTTCTATTTATGGAAAACAAACATACAGTTTGTATATGTATATATGTGGTAATTAGTGAAAAATATTTTTTCTTTTTCCATCAATATTGTTCATTTCCATTTGTGGAAAGTTACTATTACATAGAGAATCACTTGAGAGCCTAATCGGTAAAACTCAGGCACATATCTTTGGTTCGATTCCCATCTAGTTTCTCCCTCATTTGTACCAAAAAAAGAGTTTACTATTATATAAGAAAATATTTTATATGCATTGATTGAGATTTAAGTCTTATGGAAATAATAACTGTGTTATTACTAGTGTTTTTAATATTCGATTTTTGTTACATATATAGTATAGTTTATTTGTCAGCTGGGTTTATTTTAAAGAAGTGATGGCTGATGATTACATCAATATAATGAATGAGGGTGAACCAGGTGGCTTTTTTTAATTCCACCAAGTAAGTGTCAACAAATAGAGTAGTGGGATGGAGTCAAATCCCATAACCCATCAAATGTTTGTGGGGTGGAGGTCGACTCGACCATATCCCTTCTCCATCAAATTGCTTCCCAAGCATATCTTCTACCACATGTCGTGAAGATTTGGTGGGAACTCATACTTGAATAAAGCATCCGTGTGGGTTCGATTCGGGAGAGACCAAGTTATTAGTAGATTGGGGGTCGAACATAATTGTTCTCTTTACCTTTGAGGATCTGGTTGACGTTTCATTAATCAACAAATCGTGCACATCCCGCAGTTTCTTGGCGGCGCGGAGGAGAGGCCGGAGCTTTGTCTCCGGGCGTAGTCATAAATGCGTAGCGCGGAAGGCTGAGTTATAAAAAAAAAAAATAAAATGAATGAGGGTGGATTTTTTTTTTAATTCCATTAATTCCAAGTAAGTGTCAACAAATACAGTAGTTTTGAATTGGAATGGCACAACGTACCCACTGCTTTGGATCCATTTCAACTCAATCCACATCTTAACCAAAAATCGGCCCAAAAGCCCATTTTTTACTACATGTCGGGTCCAATGAAACTTACCAGGAAAACTAGCAGCCCAGAGTCCATGGGTCAAGTAGCAAATAGATTACAGACCTAGTTAGTTCAATATAACCTAGTTAGTTAAATAGGAGATGAGAAAAGTTCAAAATTTAATTACGTATTTGTCAAAAGTTATACAGTAAAGAAATCAACAAAAAATATGGATATGACTAATATATAGACTCGTAGACGCATGAGTAAAATACAAATACAAAAGTATTATTTGAAAGCAATAATACGATATATTTTGACATTAATTTCATAGGTATTGTATTTATATTTATGTTTAGATAACTTGAAAATTAATTTAAAGTATTTTTATATTTATTAATTTATAATTATAACATAAATTAAAAATAATTATTTAATAATAAACAGTATATTTATAATTGATTAACATTTATACAATATTTAATTAACATACTTATAAATAACTTTTGAATAATATTTAGATTAAACTAAATTATAAAATAAACTTATTCTAGAATTTTCTGAAAAGATAGAAATGTTATGAAAATGCCTTGTGGATTTTCAGCACCCTTATCGTTGACATGCAAATATTAACTTGACAATTGACTTATGGACTTTCAACAGTACCTTTATCGTCGACACGCAAATAGTAACTTGGAAATTATTTTAGCAAAATACCAAATGCTCAATTATGTGATCAGATTGAGATAGACATGATACATTTGTGAAATGTGTAGTTATATACTTATTCATACATTTCAAAAAGTACTCGAGCTCAACTAATTGCATACATTTGGGTACTCAAATTTATCTAAAATTTTGGTTTCAACTTACTTCATCTAAGCACAAATCATATTCTTAAGATTATACATAAAAAAAAGTTATTTGTATGAACAAAACTAATTATCTTTATAACTGTAAATGGAGTCAATATGGCAAAGAGTTGAAGTGAAGATTCCTGTTATTACCAGGTTTGACTTTCTTTATGCTTGTATATAGTATTTATTTATAAAGGAGTGGGGGTATTGCAATTGCCTCAAAAGTGGCATGCACAAGATTCCACATTATTGCAACCTTTTCATAAGCCAAATAATTTGGATCACATTTTCATGTGTAGTGGAGAAACCACAATAAAAATATTGATGATGTCATGTTGATGCTGACTTATATATAGAGGAGGGAAAATTTTGTTATTGAGAGGAAAATTAAAAAAAATACTCAAGGTAGGAAAAGATAAGGAGAGGAGAAAATGTTTTACTTAAAAAAATTGTTCATGATATTATCACCTCGCCTTGAAAGTTAAGGTGTGATATATTAAGATGTCAAATGTTATTTTTTTTAGGTCAATTAATATATATGGCTAGCTGCACAAAATCAATCACATTTGTTACAATTTATTAATCAGGAGAGGTGAATTGGTTGAATTAATTGTGCCTAATTAGTTTTTTTTTTTTGAGGAGAATTGTGCCTAATTAGTTGTTCAAGAGGTGAGTGTATATTTTCAAACCACTTTGTGTAAACGCTATTCTACTTTTTTGCTCCACTTTTTTTACCCAACTTCCTATTTTAGTGGACAAGATAATGTTATAATGGTATACATATTATTTATCCAATACAATAGAATTTAAAGTGAAATAAATTAAAAGTCTTAATCCTCTGCGTGCGTAATATAAACATACATATACATATTATAAATTGTCACAACCAGGTGGCTTAGCCCACCTGGCCACCACAAGCAATTGTGGGATGGAGGTCAGGGGTTCAAATCCCTGCTCCATCAAATTGTTTGTGGGGTGGAGGTCAGGGGTTCATATCCCTACTCCATCAAATTGCTCCCTGGGGCATATGCGGTAGTGAAGATTTGGTGGGAACTCATACTGAATAGCATCCGTGTGGGTTCGATTCGGGGAGAGATCGTTATTAGTAGATTGGGGGGTCGAAGATAATTGTTTTCTTTACCTGGGAGGATCAACGGTTGTCGTCGACCCGCCGCTGTCGAGAACCTTGGCGGCAATGAATGATATTAACCCTCGGGCGTAAATCAAAAATATATATATATATATATATATATAAATTGTCACTAATAGCAATTGGTGTGACATGTAAAGTGATAAATTATTGACAATTCACAAAAAATTGCCACAACGGTTAGTGACTATATAATATTTGTTGCAACTATGCACGTGCAACTAATGGCCAATGATGAAAACATAGATATATTATTTTACACTGTTAACTTTAATTGTGAAGATATCTTGTCATGCAGAAAATTTTGAAATAGTCTTGTTACCGGCTTATTTTTGAAGATCATTGCAACTTCAAAACAAAAATTACAGTCGGTAACATTTACACAATATAGTAATAAGTTTTAATATTATCACTTGATATTTTCATTATTTTATGATTACTATTTTCGCAATGTTAATTACAAGACTCATTTATCTGTTTTAGAATAGTCTTGATATGACATTTGAATTCTCAACAAAATCCTTAGGTATAATTACAAAAAAAAAAAAAAAATCAGGTTTAGGGAATTACAAAAATATCCAGAAAAACTTCAGTACATTTTGTCCAACCGCTGTTTAATCTGACGGACTTGCCGACATTATCAAATATTTTACAGTTACATTGATCATATACTTTTCTAAATATTAAAAATAGTCACAAATTTTCATCTGACTATTTGAAATATTTAGAAAAGTTGGGGGATGTAACTGTAAAATACAAGACGAGCAGTTTGGCCTAGTTATTTGTAATATTTAAAAAAGTTGAAGAATATAATTGTAAAATATTTGACGACGTCACCAAATTCCATCAGTTCAACTAACAGTTGTGGTAAAAATGTAAGACGAAATCAAATTTCAATGGGGTTTCTGAAATTTTGAAACTTCTTTGAAGTTTTGCGTAATTACCCTAAAATTCAGGGTTTCTTCTGTAATTAACCCAAATCTTTGTGTATGAGTATATCTCATTGTATATACCATTGTATAATAGTGGCATTGCAATAGGATTCAAATAGTCATGACATATTTATGTGAAAACAAACCATCACGAAAATTGCAATGAAATTGGAATAATGACTCATTCTGACAGCCATTTGGAGTTGACTAATCTCATTTTGGCAACATGTGGAGATATTCCAACCAAGTTTCATTCTAAAATTGTAGAAATTTCATTGTCGTTGTTTGATTTTGTCTTACATTTTGACTCAAACCGTTTATTGACCTGACGTAATTTCCCGACATTATCAAGTATTTTATAATTAAGTCCCTTTTTCTAAATATTAAATTAGAAAAGTTGAAGAATGTAACTCCAAAATATTTGATGACGTCAGCAAATTCCGTCAGTTCAACTAACAGCTGGGGAGAAAATGTTAATTTCCTTGGATTATTTTGTAATTACCCTAAACCTCAGGGTTTCTTTTATAATTAACCGAAATCTTTTTAAGTATATCTCTTTGTATATAGTATTGTACGTATAACAATAACATTGCAATGGGATAGTGACATATATATGTGAAAACAAACCATCACGAAAATTGCAATGTAATTGGAATAGTGATTTTTCTGACAGCCATTTCTAGTTGACTAATCTCATTTTGGCAACATGTGGAGATATTCCAACCAAGTTTCATTCTAAAATCGTAGATCGTATAAGTCCATAAATGTCAACATATTGGGATTTAAATAGATGTTGGGATAAGCTGTCTTATCTTCCGGCATTAATGTCTTGCGTGATCTTAGCCCGACTTTGTGCGGCCATGTTCCCATGCTCACTTCTAAATTTCTTGCCCTAATATAGGATTAGTTCAAACACAGGCAACCCATGTTTGCCCTTGTGACGATGGTTGTTTAATTATCTGTCCCAAATTAATAATGTTTTCCAAATTTGTCAAAGAAATAATGTTTTCTAAATCGGAATGGTGTTCGCCTAATTTTTTTGTAGCTTCACCGCAAGTGATTGTCTTAGTTAATAGACATGGTGAGCAATGTCGATTCCACAAGGATAATAAATTAATGTCTCAAGTATTGAGATTATAATAACACTGTTTTTATTCGATCGAATTGTGATTGATGATTTATAAAAACTAAGAAAATATTCTACCACAAAACATTAAGAATACAACCCTTATTACTAATTTAATGCATGTATATCAATTCATTTTAGTCAAAAATATGCCCAAAATACATTAAAAAAAAAACCATAATTAACAGCTGGTTGGATTGAAAATATCCACAGTTGGTCTGGTATAATTAGTCTTAAATAAGTATTCTTGTGATTTAATCGGTTAAATGATTTTTTTTTATTTTTTGAAGCTTCTTACTAAGGCACCTTGGCCTAGTATCAAGCAAAAGTGCTGTAGTGAATTTTGGCTTTTGTTGGATATTCTTTTAGTTGGTTATTTATTTCTTGTAAAATTTATTACATGGCAAGTAATCTGTTGTATTATTATTATACACAAATGATAAAAATATGATCAATTTTTCGGGAAAAAGTATGTTACCCAATTGGGCACTGCCCAAACATCTTGTGATTTTAACATGTGTTCCATTATGACATATGCATGTATTTTTTTTAAAAAAACAAATCAAAATAAGACATGTCAAAATCACATGGGAGTTGAGTGGTATACAATTGGATAACATCTAACTAGCCCAATTTTTATTAGATCGGTTGGACCCATTCATATGGGATCGAACCTGAAGATAAATGAGAGATAGTAATTAGTAGGACGGATGTATTTCTGCAATATGAGATTGAAACCCGGATCAATTATTTTGCAAAGACAAACCGAGTCCTTGATTAATAGAAGATTCAAACTCAATTAATTAATAAAAAATATTGGCCACCAGATAAGATAGAAATCTAAATTTTAAGCTGGAATAACTTCTTGCCGGCGAGCTTACACATAAAAGACTCTACTAACATATTACAATTAGTCAAGATCCAAGAATACAACTCCAATTTAATTATTGACATCCCAAAATTGACAAGATGAGATTTTGAATGAGTTGTCAATTTTCACACACTTTTGAGTTTTAGCCCTTCCAATAGAGGGAAGTGGGAACTCGAATCCCAAGTGTTTGACTTAATGCTCTTATAGTGCGGCTTTGCAGTTACAATTTGAACCCACATTTTATGTAAAGTCCAACCCAAGGGCGAGCCCTTAGCCCCAAAAAATATTGTCATTATATGGCCATAAAAGTTTGAGATTCGAGGTCCCCTCTATTGTGTCCATAACTTGGAAACTGACCCTTATCATCAGTTTCTTTTTTCAATCTATTCCAATTTTTCCTAGCGAATACTTCTGAAAAGGAGTGTACATTGTAAGTGATGCGTCATGGCTTAATTAACAGGTTACATGTATGGGGTCCATAATTAAGCGAATAAAGATAACGGGTTGTTATACTTAAGCTAAATCGATGAAACTTACTAGTCTTCAAGCTCATGGGCCTAAATAGTCTATGCACCATACTTTATTGGATTATACTTTTCGACGTTTGGACTTTGGATATAAGTACCATACTTTATTGGATTATACTTTTCGACGTTTGGACTTTGGATATAAGTACCCAAACGGCCCCACTATTTGAAGGTATGAAGTTATTCTTTACAAAATTTATTCTCTCTTACTTTATTACTAACGTAAGAGGAGGGGTATTTTATGTCAAAAAGAGTTTAATTATTGATCACCTAATATTGACAACATCATTAAGTATCTATATACGTATCTGATACTTTAGTACATGTGCCAAAGATTAAAAAAAAAACCTCTATATAACCATTTTCAAATATTTACCAAAAATTACCCTTCTTATTGTTCTACTTTTATCTCGAAACAAGTATATCACGAATCAAAAAGCACCCCATTTAAAAGAATAACTTTCTTGATTATTACTCTTCCTAAAAATAAAAAATACCAAATTGTAATATACAAAAGAAGATAAAATGACAACCCCTTGCTAAAAAAATAAGAAAAAGAAAAAGCAACCAAAAAAATCTTCAAATAACCGAATTAATTCCTGACAATGTTGTCATCTTATCTACCAGGACCATTTGAATTTCATGGATTACCTTTTTATCCCACTCAAAATGTTGGGGACCTTATGCTTGTTTGCTACGTACTATTGTGCCTATTTTACATATATCCTCATGTTGATTAATAGTTCTTACCTAAACTAGGTGCTCTTGATTTTTCACTGAAAAAGTAGGAGATATAAATTTAAAGTCTTATTGCTTGATTCCACGCAACATAATATACATTATCAACTCCAAGTAGGCAAATTAATACCCACATGTGTCAAAATTAGTATAATATTGGTGCTAGCATTGTGCATTATTCTTAGGAGGTTCCACAGGGACCACAACACTACCATTACATTAATCAAATATATATGGTGAAATTCATGTGGATCTACCATGTATACTAACATTGTGATTGTTTTAAAACACTTAAGTTCAAACAATGCAAATCTCCTATTCCCTATAATACTAGGTGAATGAGACGTGTACAATATAATGACATTTTTTTATACACGTAACATTCACCTGTTACAAAACACCATAAGAAATAAGAGATTTCATATATAGTTCAAAACCTTCAAAAAGTCACATGTAGCCAACACACAAGGGTGGAGCGAGCTGAAGAACACAAAAATTGGGTGAGCTGGATCAAAAACTCAAGAAAATCATATAAGCTCTATTAATTTCTATTTATTTATTTCTTAACACTGCTTCGACGGAGTCAGGTCTGGGCTGGGGCCCAATATGCCCTCATTGGATGTAGCATCATCTTGTAGCACCTTTTCCCTTAATATTAAGTCAAACAATGATGAGATTCTCAACTTTTTTTTTTCCAATTGAAAGGTCAACACCATGGCACCACCAACAACTTTTTAAGTAGCAATTGCAACCCAAGAGGGACTTGCCCATTATATTTCTCTAGTGGCCAAAGAGATAGAGAGGGGAGTGTAAGCTTTGAATTTCAAAGAGCAAAAAAAGCATTAGAGCAATGAAAGCTAGTACTCATGCTTCTACCCTTTCCCTCCTTTCACTAGTCTTAACACTATTGCTTAGACCCACATTTGCCACCAAAAAGGTAAGCATTTATAGCATGAATAATTATTTTTTGAATAATAGAGTATAATTTGATTTTTTTCACTCTGTTTTGTCTAGTCATATGTGGTATACTTGGGATCTCATTCACATGGAACAGAATTAGTAACATCCACTGATTATGATAGAGTAACACAGTCTCATTATGAGTTTCTTGGATCATTCTTGGGAAGGTAAATAAAAAGATTGAATTTTTAATTTTTATTATTTCAATTTTCTCAACTCTTATAAGTAACCACATCTTCATTCTTCAACTGCAGTTGTGATAAGGCTAAAGATGCCATTTTTTACTCATACACTAGACACATCAATGGATTTGCTGCAAATCTTGAAGATGAACAAGCATATCAAATTTCCAGTAAGTGTTTTTTTTGCAAGAAGTCAATATTTTTACTTAGTTTTTTTTTTTTTTGTTTAACTATGTTTACTATTACACGATTTACAGAGCATCCCAAGGTTGTATCAGTATTCTTGAATCAAGGTAGAAAATTACACACAACCAGGTCATGGGATTTTATGGGCCTGGAGAATAATGGAGAAATTCGGGCCGGGTCTCTGTGGAAGAAGGCCCGATTTGGTGAAGATACAATTATTGGAAATCTTGATACTGGTTAGTTTTCTCATTTTTCTTTATTTAGTCAAAAATATATCCATTCAATATTAATTCTAGTTAAATTTAGTCCATGACTATTGGCTGTTTTTGCTCAATTATTAAGATAGTATCCAAATCGAATCTGTTTGGTTCAGGAATTATTTTATTGTTCTATCCCATCTATGTTTTGGAACTTTGTGGCTGGAAATATGGCTAACATTGACTTGCATTTGCATTATGCATTGTTTGATGTATGACAAATAGTTATTTATGCTCCACAAATTAGAATAATGGAAAATGTGGGGCTGTAGATCCAAAGATGATTAGTTTTCAGTAGAGCTGTCAAACAGGACTGTCCTGGCCAAATGAGAAAATCAGGTTGGATTGGGCCCGACTAAACAGTAGCCGGCCTATGATTTCAGAGTCCAGTTCGGCCCAGAGCATAAAAATACATTGAAAACCTGGGTCGATCGTGCCGGTTTTCGGGCATGTCGGGCTAGGCTTTGAGGCCCGGTATTTCGGCCTGGAATACTGGAGCCCAGAAATATCGGGCCAAAATTAACAGTTCTAGTTTTCAGATAAGGGTTAGGTTATGCTTCTCTACATCTCATTGGGATGCTATACCTGACCTTCGACAACTATTTTGGTAATTGTGGCCTTTCTAGATTAATAAATTTCTGCTAATCGAGAAAAATAGTTGTTTTTGTATAGCAAAGGTTCATGCATTTTGGGTTGATTTGAAACACTTTTTGTCAATCTGCATCATGGCTGTCTTCCATGTAAGAAACATCTTATAATTTAGGCTATTTAGCTATACATTGGCGGAGGATGTAATAAAATTTTGGGAGAATTAATAAAGAACACCATGTGGTTTGGCTAATTACAAAGAAACCCATAGGTTTTTGACAATCACAAAAACCCTCTTGAATTTTGAGTCCGTCTTATATTTTTCCGCTTCATAAGCAAAAATAATTCAAAAACCCCATGACATTTATAGAATTATTACAGTTACCCCTTAAGTTACCATATAATTTGGGGAGTTACATGGTATACCAATACTGAGACAGAGAATAGAGTATGAGCAAACATAACATAAATAACTGCCACTTAACTCTTAAGAGAAAGTTAAATAGAAAGATCTAATAGTTAAGCAAAACTGTATCATTATTTTAATGTCTTTTCAATTTGTGGTTTCACTGTCATTCCTGCCCTAGGGGCCCTTTGTTTTGTCATTCCCACTTTCATATGTTATGTGATTGAACCAGGTGTGTGGCCAGATTCAAAAAGCTTTAGTGATGAAGAAATGGGACCAATCCCATCAAAGTGGAGAGGTATTTGCCAAAATGATTTGGATGCCAGCTTTCATTGCAACAGGTTCTATTCCTCATCTATAAACTTTTTGCACTGAAATTCATCTTTGTTTCTTATTTATTCCCACATTGAAGTCTCTCCTATAATAGGACTCAACTATGGAATTAGATTTCCACTTGATTGGATGAATAATGAGTGTACAATGATGACATAATCTCGTTTATATGACATTCATTGAATACAATAGAACACAGACTGGAATAGGAAATTTCATTCCGTCAATTATATTCCTTTAATCGACAAATTTCCCGCTATAATTTTTTCATAAAAGGCGCCTTGTAAAATTATGGGCGAGATTTTCGGAATTATCATCCTGCTAATGGAGGACTTGAAGTGACCAGTAGTCTCGATGAGGGGACCAGATCTCGTGTTTCACATTCTTATTCTACTTTATTGGATGAATGACATGTGTATAATTGTAACATCATCATGTACATGTGACATTTATTAAATACAATGGAATATGAGTGAAATAGGATTGTGGAACAGGAAATCTCAATCCCTTCAGGAGATCATTTTAGTCCCTTCTACTATACGAGCAAATTAAGAACATACATTTACTACGCCAAAAAAGCACTCAGATAACACTTTTTTCCCCTTTGGATAGCGTTTCAAAGTGCTATTGGAACGCCAAATGCGCTATCTGAGATGCATATTTGATAGCGTTTTTTTGAGAAAGTGTTATTTCATATTTATATTCATTAGATAGCACTCCATAAAAGAAGTGTTATCTGACATTAAATTGATAACGGTTTTTGGTAAGAAGCGCTATCCCATGATTGTATTCAGTAGATAACACTTCATAAAAGAAGTGTTATCTTACGATGATTTGAGTCAAAATTTATCCTAATTTCTTAATAAGTTGGGAGTACTGGTTGGAGGGGAGAAGATAAATTTCAAATAAATAAAGATGATTCGAATATGAACACCCTTACAAAGGGTGAATAGGATTGTGGAACAGAAATATAAGCTCGTGGTTCAAAATTTATCCTAATTTGAATAGGTGTCAACTTCCAAAAGAATCCTGTATGGATTATAACTGATACACTCATAATTTTTTGCTGTCTGAAGGAAGCTCATTGGAGCAAGATACTTCAACAAAGGATACAGTTCCATTGTGGGACCACTCAATTCCACCTTCCACACCCCAAAGGACACAGAAGGCCATGGATCACACACCTTATCAACGGCCGGCGGCAATTTCGTCCCGGGAGCAAGTGTTTTCGGGTTAGGCAACGGAACGGCAAAAGGTGGATCGCCGAGAGCCAGAGTGGCCGCCTATAAGGTCTGTTGGCCTCCTGTGGGCGGCAACGAATGCTTCGATGCGGATATCTTGGCTGCATTCGATATGGCCATTCACGATGGAGTTGATGTGCTATCGGTCTCTCTTGGTGGCGATCCAGTTCCGTTTCATAACGATAGCGTTGCCATTGGGTCGTTTCACGCGGTGAAGCATGGCATTGCTGTCGTTTGCTCGGCTGGTAATTCTGGACCTGATCCTGGTACGGTTTCAAATGTCGCGCCTTGGCAGATCACGGTTGGGGCGAGCACCATGGACCGGCAGTTTCCTAGTTATGTAATCCTCGGGAACAAAATGCGTTTCGTGGTAAATCCTTCTTCGTTTGCAAACTCTAAAAAAAGTGATTCTCAACTTATAGATGGAAAAACAGTTACTTTTTCAATTGGTCCAAAAAAGTGATTGCAAACTCTAAAAAAATGATTTTCAACTTATAGGTGGAAAAAAACTGTTATTTTTTCCACCTAAAAGCTGAGAATCACTTTTTTTAGAGTTTGCAAACACTCCATAAGTAAAAAAAAAAAAATATTCTCTAGTTAATAACACATATCTTTCTATGTAAGTTAATAGTCACATAAAACTGTTTTATTGCTCCACAGGGAGAGAGCCTTTCGGCCAAATCATTACCGAAGAACAAGTCGTTCCGAATAATTTCTGCCAGATATGCCAAATCTGCTAATGCAACAGCCGAAGAAGCGTAAGGACATAATGTTTTTTCCGTAACAACTATGCCTTTAGCTAAATCAAAAACGTTAAATATTGATGAAGTGAAACGACTCTGTACTAACGCAGCGAGCTCTGTAAAGCCGGAACATTGGATCCTAAAAAGGTGAAGGGGAAAATCCTGGTCTGTCTAAGGGGAGACAATGCAAGAGTCGACAAAGGCGAGCAAGCGGCCTTGGCTGGAGCGGTCGGAATGGTTTTAGCAAACAATCAGGTTTCTGGTAATGAAATTCTTGCTGATCCTCATGTGTTACCTGCTTCACAAATCAATTACACAGACGGACTTGCTCTTTTCTCTTACATCACTTCAACAAGGTAAATTATCGGACTCATCCGTTTTTATACCACTTGTCTAGTAATTCAATCGAAATAAATAGTCTTTCGTTTTCGTTAATGGGCAGGTCTCCTGTGGCTTATATCACAAAAGCTACGACTCAGTTGGGCACGAAGCCGGCTCCGTTCATGGCAGCTTTTTCATCCAAGGGACCAAATACCATTACACCTGAAATTCTAAAGGTTTTAAAATATCCTTTTGGGCAAAGGTTAGTTACTCTTTTGTGTTATAGTATTTATTCAGACAGTTTTTCATTTTTCAGCCGGATATTACTGCACCAGGAGTGAGCATCATAGCTGCCTATACTGAAGCACAAGGTCCTACAAATCAAGATTTTGACACGCGACGTGTTATGTTCAATTCGGTCTCGGGCACTTCTATGTCTTGTCCGCATGTTTCTGGAGTCGTCGGCCTTTTGAAGACTCTCCACCCAAACTGGAGCCCTGCTGCTATTAAATCTGCCATTATGACCACTGGTAAGTACTGCTAAAATCACAAATCATTACAACAATTATGCACATTTGATGCGACACATGTTAGTCCGAAACGTTGGATTTTTCCAACACAACAATTATCCGATTGTCTTACTTCTTATCGGTTTCTTACAGCAAGAACACGGGACAACACTTTGAAGCCAATGACGAACGCATCCTACTCCAAAGCAACGCCGTTCAGCTATGGAGGAGGGCACGCGCAGCCTAACCGTGCCATGGACCCTGGACTCGTTTACGACTTATCAACAACCGATTACTTGAACTTCCTATGCGCCCTCGGCTATAACCAAACTCAAATCCAATTGTTCTCAGAAGAACCATACACATGCCCTAATGAGCACATTAGCCTCATCAACTTGAACTACCCCTCAATCACAGTTCCCAGCCTCAACGGCTCGGTCACCGTCACTAGAAAGGTCAAGAATGTGGGTCCACCAGGAACTTACAAAGCTCGTGTTCGTAGCCCGCCTGGAATATCGGTTCATATCGAGCCGGATATGCTCAAGTTTGAATCAGCTGGGGAGGAGAAAGGTTTCAAGGTTAGATTACAGGCTAGAAAAAATGGTGCTAGGAAGGATTATGTGTTTGGGCAATTGACATGGTCTGATGGTAGGCATTATGTAAGAAGTCCAATTGTGGTGAAACTAGAAACTGAAATTCTTACAAGTTGAGTTTAAGCCAATTGGCTATTCATGGTCCAATGGATTTCTTTTTACATGTATTACTACTATTGTATGAGTTATATTAATTGTAGTAAATTCTTGTTGCATCTGCAAAGCAGATAAATATTTTTTTCTAAATTTTTTTTCTTCTTCTAGATATGTAACCATAGTTAGTAAAACATTATATACTAGTCATTTTTTTAGCATTTAGTTTTTTCTGAACAAAGAACAATAAAGTGTCTAAATCACTTAGATTAATCATTTTTTAGATTAACCAAAAAATTTGGTAATCAAAAGAAGTGATTTACTACATTAATTAGAAACATTCTGAATCAGATGCACACCATATAAGTTCAATGCCATAAAATTATTGATTATCTTTCAAATCGAATAGTGGTCAAATGATTAAGACATCAGCTAGATTAGAGGATTGAAGTTCGATTCCTATTATATATCTGATCTGAAGTGAGAAAATATGTAAAAAATTAGGGATAATTACAAAAACACCCTAAGGTTTGGGCTAATTACAATTACAAAAAACCACTTAAGGTTTTGGTAATTTTCGAAAATATTTCAAAAAATTCGATATTTACAGAAATATTACAGTTACCCCTCTTTTATTTAAGACAAAAAGAAACCTGGAGGTATTTTTTTGTAATTTTGAAACATGTTAGGTTTTTTTGGTATTTAACCCAAACCTCAGGGGTGTTTTGTAATTATCCCTAAAAATTAATCCATTTTAATGGTAATACATTTTAATAATTGATGATCTTAAGTTTATACAATTGATAATCTATGTAGTTCACAAAACTTTAAAAGGTTAACTTTATTGACCACCACTTTGAAGAGAATTCTCTCCAAGCAAAATCTAGCTCATAACATTGGATATTTTACATTTTACATTAAAAAAATAGGAATATTACAAA
Source organism: Rehmannia glutinosa (assembly GCA_016081115.2). Lineage (NCBI taxonomy): Eukaryota > Viridiplantae > Streptophyta > Magnoliopsida > Lamiales > Orobanchaceae > Rehmannia > Rehmannia glutinosa. The sequence continues at coordinate 51,669,350 of CM071929.1, forward strand.
AAGGCCCATAAAGTTTGGCATAATTACAAGCAAACCAAGGGATTTTTGAAAATTATAAAAGTTCTTGACCTGAATTTAAAATAGTTTTTTTTCAAAATAGTTTTTTTTCATTTTCACCTGAATTTAACTTCTCTATTCCCACAAAGTGGAAAGGGGAAAGAAGAAAACAAGGAAAGAGAAGGGTGCCTCTCTCTCCTCGTTTCTTCTCAAATCCTTTGTTTCTACAGTTTACATTAATCGCAAATTCATCCAAAATCTAATCATCCAGGTTTAGGTTGTTTCTCGGATATCTCTTGTTTTTTAACGTTAATATTGGGCGGATTTTGGGGTTTGATCCTGAAAAACCATGTCTTACGCTTACCTCTTCAAGTACATTATCATCGGGGATACTGGTAAATCTTCACTTTTTTTTTTTGTTTAATTTTGTTAATTGTAATTTGTTTCGCTAGTATCAAATGAATTTTGTTTTGTCCTTTTTCCCATTTTCGTGCGTAATTGGTGGTGTGATCAATTGTTGTCGGTTTGTTTTGGTTCTCTTCTGATCTGAAATATTGAAATGGGGGCTGCTTGAATCCCGAGGTGCAATAGCTATTTCATCTGTGTTAATGTTAAAGAATATTGCCTGAATCAGGAATTATGTAATAATGAAGGAAACAACAGGGCATTTTAAGTGGAGTCTGCTTTGAATCATGTGAAAGTTGTGATTTTGTTATGTTGAAGCAGATTAAGATTCATATACTGCCATTTGGCTCAAGTTAAAGAAGATCTTTTGAAGAATTGAGAAGTTTGTCATATGAGTGTAGGAGAAGATATCCGTCTTCCTGTTCCTTGGGGGAGGGGATAGAGATGATTTAACATTTCAGATACATTAATTCATATTTAGACATAGAGGAACTTGGATTATAGCATCATTCTCCTATTTAGAATTTCTGGGTTGGAACCATAGGTGTGTTAATTTCTCTTGGCTTGAAGTCGTGTATTCTCTTTCATTATTCGATGTGAAGAGATTGAAGCGTGATCTTAATAAACTCGAAGATGGCTTACAGAATAGTAGAATTCATGATTTGAACATATCTTGCAGGTGTTGGGAAATCCTGTCTGCTTCTGCAGTTCACCGACAAACGATTTCAGCCAGTCCATGACTTGACCATTGGTGTGGAATTTGGTGCTAGAATGATTACAATTGATAACAAACAAATGAAGTTGCAGATTTGGGACACGGTTTGTCTCACCTTCCTCTCCCCATAATTTGATATGATTTTGAGATTTTCTAATACTATAGCTTCCAGTTTGCAGAAGTTTTTCTTTTTCATCATATTACCACATTTTATCTAAAATAGAAATGACATCTTAGTCATTCCTTTATTATGTCAGGCTGGTCAAGAATCATTCAGGTCTATTACAAGGTCTTACTACAGAGGTGCTGCTGGAGCACTTCTAGTTTATGACATCACAAGGTACAATATATGATTAAATATTTTGAAATTGAACCACAGTGTGGAATAGAATGCTCCAATTTTCGTTAAGTGATACATGGAAACCCTGACATAATCAACTTGCTTTCACATGGCTTTGATGCTTCTAACATTTTGTGACGGCCTGGGCATGATGAATTTTGATTAAGTATACATCTGTGATATAACTTTGGGAACCCTCTGTATCATCTTCTGGATGTCTATCAATGCCGATTCTGGATTAATTGAGAAATTTATCTGGTTATCTGCCTTTTTGCTTCAATTCACTTGGATAATGGATATACATGAATTATAATTTATTACATGTCATGATTTCTGCTTTATTGTTATGTGTTCTTAAATACTCAAAACTAATTTTTTTTTTTTTGTGAAAAGTAGAAGTCAATTTATCTAAATAACACTAAATTTATTCCTTTTTAGCATTTTAGTAGAATCTGCCAGGCATTCAACCCCATGAACTGATTGCTTTGCACCAAATGACATGCTGTTGCTTATTTAGTTATTTAGTGGTTGTTGAGAATAGGTTGATTTGTAAACTAAAAAGTATAACCACTCAATAATCTCAACAGCCAACTTTTGAAAGGAAATTGGATTATAGTGCCAATCATATATGTGCTTTTGCACATAGTTTAATCTGTCGGCGGAAATGCCACCATTTTTCTGTTGGTAGAATACGGTTCACGTATCACGCTAATGAATTAAATGATTTGATGATTTTCACTTCTTCAGGAGAGAAACTTTTAACCACCTCGCAAGTTGGTTGGAGGATGCAAGGCAGCACGCAAATGCGAACATGACCATAATGCTGATAGGAAACAAATGCGATCTGGCTCACAGAAGAGCGGTGAGCACCGAGGAAGGGGAGCAATTTGCTAAGGAGCATGGCTTGATATTCATGGAAGCTTCTGCCAAAACAGCTCAAAATGTTGAGGAGGTGATATGCTTTTACTTTTTTCGTTACTCAATCCCTTAATATAAGGATCTCATGCAATGCTTTGCGGACCATCAGTTGAGCTTGAATTATATCTTTTATGGTCTTCCCGAGTTTATTTTTGTTAACATGCTCTATTGCAGGCATTTATAAAGACTGCCTCAACAATCTATAAGAAGATTCAGGATGGAGCTTTTGATGTGTCTAATGAGGTGTGTTATTATTTTATTTAAGGTCATTCTGTGCAATTTCCTTCAGATGTTCTGCAGTATGATTTGATTTGTGCTAATTATACACGATTTTCTTAAAGATGTTCTGCTTTCTAGTGGTCGGTTGCTCATTTAAGTTTGTAGAGAAGGGCATGCACTGTTTGTCAATGAAAGCATGGAAAATCCTATCCCATGGAGATCTATATACTATATTGATTCAGATGTTTTGCTATGCATGAAAGTTTTGATGTGATTTATAGTAAGATTCATTTGTCTTTATTGGCTTATTGCCATTGCAAACTACTCATTGTCATGATCAGTTGACCATCATAAGCTTGAGCCTCGAGTTTGTAGCAATTTGCAACTTTATACTCTCTAGGGTAAGAAACATCAAGTGCTGAGAATGATAAAAACGACTAGACGATACACTCTGATCATTGATACTTGTTTTATTGCCTTCTTTAAACGATAAACCTTGTTCAAATGACAACAATATTGTGGTACTAAGTTGGGATTTGCTGATATTTGCAGTCATATGGGATCAAAGTTGGGTATGGAGGAATCCCAGGACCATCAGCAGGAAGAGACGGTGCCGTTTCTCAAGGAGGAGGTTGCTGTAACTGAGAGTTGATTATGCTGCTGCTCTAAATAGATCTTAATATGGTTTACATACACCACAGGAAAACTGAAAGTAGAAGGAAAAAAATATCAGATCTTTCTATGATTGTTTATTCTTTTCTAAGTAGTTCTTTCTATGCTTTTTTTTTTTTTTTTTTTTTCCTTTTCTTTTTGTGCTTTTTTGGTTTGCAGGACATTGGAAATTGTGTAAAAAGATCATATACACAGAAACTGTTAATGTTGCATCCTGTTAATTATTCTACATTTCAGTAACCGTTCGATGAAATGAAGTATTGTCATCTACTTTTGTCTGGAAATTTGTGTAAACCTAACCAGTTCCACACTTGCATGCATTTTTTTTATTCACACTTTTCATTTCACTTCATGAGAATTAAAAAGTGAAGGATTTTAAATATTCTTACATTATCCGATTAATAATTAAGAGTTATAGGTATTGCAATATTACTTTCTAAATACATCTTATTTTAGACATCTGAAAATAGAAATATAAATTATTAATTTGAGATATAACATGTGTCTTGTATTCCTTTAGAATAAATTTAATTTTTAAAATAAAATTTCTGTAAATATATTCATACTTAAAATAATGATATTAATTACATCAACTACTGGTTGCCATTTTGTTTCAATAAAATTATTAAATATTATAATTTTAATTTTTTGTTATCTAAAATTATATTTTAAACTAATAAGGCGGAGAATTAAAGTTGAGATGAGTATTTTAATTATTGAGAGTGACGCAATTAACCTAAACTTCAAAGAGTTGCAGCAGAGTAGGGTTTGTCATTTTGTCACCAAACGCTATGGAGGCCATATAGTGACGATTATTTCCAAATACGAACACAAAAACACAAATACCTAATCCGTGATGTTACCAAATTATTGAGAATAATATTTTAAATTTTGTTATAAATACAAAAATGACACGAACACGAACACTCGACTACCCAAGTTGGTACCCCTAATAATTGTGGCCACCCCCATTTTCCTGTCAATAATAGAAAAGGAGAAAAAGAAAATGACGAATGAAATTGACCAACGGTGTAAAATCACTCCGTTCACAGATATTTTTTCACGTGTCCCCTGTGACAACATTTAATCTATCAAATGTCTGATTCTGACTAACATAGGCAAAATTCCAAACGAAACCCTCCACATTTTTATCAACCAATTACCAAAAATAAACAGACAACTCCACTTTCCCAATTTGCCCCCCATCACATGCATTGTCCACATATCATTACTATTGGCTAATCAATAATTTCATTTATCTCCTACATATTATTACTGATAATTAACCATGAGATTCTCTAGTAGGTTAATTATTGCTATAGGGGTAAATTTTCCAAATATGTAAATGAGTTATTAAATGTGGAAACCTTTTTAAGGTATAATGCTTGATGTAGAGTGCCATACCAAAAATAAGTGGGTGCATAATGAAAGATTAGTAGAAGTCTAGTAAAATGTAAAAAGTCCAATTTAATTGTTATTCATCTAGCACGGGTTTTGAAAATGATTCAATAATTTTTTCTATTGAAGTTTGATTAAGGTGATGAAAGAGTGTGAAGAAATTATTTGAAAAAAAAATGAATTTTGAGAGTGTGATTAGATGTAACATGAAAATGAGATAATTATAGTTGGATGTGATTTTTTTTAAATAAAATAATGATTAGATATTATCGGTGATTTGAAAATAAGATAGAGTGAATATATATTTGTGATATGATTGTATAATGATGATAGTTGATGCAATATTTTATGTTTGATTAAAATTATATAAATGAATGTGATTGATAGTTGGAAAAGTGAGAATAGGTATTTAGTATTTTCTTTGAAATTTTTCACAAGAAATCACATTTTTGGCAAAAATAAATTTCGAGCTTAAAATATTGCAAAAACTTTTCACATCCAAAGCACGGCATATATTTTTGAAGCATTTCAAGTGGCAAAACTTATTGTTTAATTACAATATGTTACCTTTTGCGTTATTTGGAAACTCTCGATCTTCTTCGTCTCGTTATTTTAGCAAAAACTTAAAAAATGATTGCTTTAGCCATCACCAATATTTACTATCAACTCTTATGATTCTCCACTGAACTTCTTCTCATTCCTTCACCAACGGTAAATATTCAACAGAATGTATCCATGAAATAATGTGAACAAATTAATATTATTATCATTCAAAATTTAAAATTTGCCAAATTTTGATGTGCAATTTAAAAATTATGGAATGTGGTAGAGTTGATCAGTTTCCTTATTAAGTGGTGGCGGAGTCCATGGAGCTTGAAAGGGTAGTCGTTTCTTCTCAGTCATAAGTATAAATTATATATAATTTCTTTAAAAAATTAAAGTTGAAAATGACAAATTTATCCTTCATATAGCTAAAATTATACATTTTTTGCCAATTGTCCTAAAAGAAACCTTTCCCCAAAATGACAAAATCATATTGAGTCGTTTGAAACTCATCCCCCAAATGCAAACCGTCTCATCCAAATGAAACCTAAAATTAAAATTTATAGTTGTGCCATTGCATTGTTTCCTAAAGAATTAGAGTTGAGTTTCCTTATTTAAATTATTGTTGGGGAGAGTGGTATACGGCAATGATGTGTAAAATTAAAATTTATAGTTGTGTCATTGCATTCCTATTTTGCAGAGTTTCTGGCATGTTATTTAAAAAAGTTGCGTCTTTTAAGGGAAGAAGTGGCACTTATAAAAACATGTGGCTGTCACACGTTGAATAGATGTGGGATATATCCCCCCTCAAAGTTCAATATATTTGTCCCCTTGAAGTAAGTGACAAAATTGTCTTTCCTACGACTGAAATATTTCTTTTACACATTATTCTTAAAAAAAAAATGGTCGAATCACATCTTCAAATAAAGTTTACGAGCTGTGTCCCTTGGTAAAATTTTCGAGTTGTTAATCATGCCAAACAACTCAGAAGGGCTTCCTAGTAATTTGCCTCAAAACCTCTGTTACATTTTTGAAATACCTCTCCGAATTCAGTGGCTTTTCTATCTATAAATAAATACCATTGTCATCACCTAAGCTAAGCTAATTCTTCCACTATTATCTCTCTCTCTCTCTCTCTCTCTCTCTCTCTCTCTCTCTCTCTCTCTGGAGAACTGTAGAGTTTCGTCTGGCAATGGCTGCCACCGGAGTGTTAAAGCTGGCTCCCAACGCAACCGCCGTTACTAAATACAAATGTGTGGAGGATGTCAATTTAGCGTCGTCCAGGCGACTGTCTTTCGCGGCGTCCAACGTGGCCGGTGAGACCATCACGTCGTCGCCGCAACTCCGGCGTCGCTATGAAGCTAACTTGGAAAGCCGGAGTCCGGTGATCGTATCTCCGAAGGCAGTGTCGGACTCGCAGAATTCGCAAACGTGCCTTGATCCTGACGCCAGCAGAGTACTTAATTCATCTTACCATGCTCTTCTTAATTCTGTTAATTTAAAATAAAAATGTTTGGGGTAACATGCGATTTACGAATACGTCTGCCTTTTCTGCATATGTGGAGTGTGTTCTCGTCTTCCCGTCCGTAAATTTGTTCAATTAGTTTTCTTCTCCGCGTGACTGATTATGTGTGAAATTGGTATATTTTGGGCTATTAGGTTTCGTTTTTTGGGTGTGTGTAAATTTGTTGTGCAAGCAAGTGAATATACGATTCTGGAGATCTGAGTCTGCAGCATTTGAGTTAACTCGAAGTTAAGTTAATGCTTTGTTGCAGATCCACGATTTTCTCTCTCGGTATAAAACAACACTTTGATTATATCACGTTTAAATGAAGGGAGGTGATGCACGTGTAATTTGATTATTTTAACTGTTGCCTTTAAATTAAATAAAGAACTGCGCGGTTGCTTTTAATAAGAGCAAAGTGTTTGCCAATTTTACGTATTACTGAAAAAAATGAGGGTATGTTGTTGCATAAATCAGATTGGGATCTCCTGATTATTTTATTTCATTTATTACTGAATGGCACCTATAATGCTATACTTAAAGCAATCATATCTCTACAATGGTACTATCTAGATTAAACAGAAACTGCATGAGGTGAATTAAAAATGTTCAGTAAAAATCTGCTCTGAAAACTATCGAGACATTTTCCGGGCCGCGGGGAGGTGGGGGGGGACGGTTGTGGTGACCAATAACTGTGCATAATTAGTTTGTGGATTAATCTATTGTCTACAAAGAGTTCAAGTATTCCCTTATCGGATCAAAAGTTATAAATAAATCTGAAGTGCTTTTGTCCCATCCAATTCGACTAATTTGAACGAACAATTTAAGGTTTTATCCTGTGTCGTAGAAACTATTATATATAGGTCTGCTACTTCTAAGTACTGCCTTTGTTTTATATACAATCAAGTCAAACCATTAATTATCATCTTTCCGGTCCTTCTCCAGAGTGTGTTGGGTATTATTCTGGGAGGAGGGGCAGGTACTCGACTTTATCCTCTAACAAAGAAGAGGGCGAAGCCAGCTGTTCCTCTTGGAGCAAATTACAGGCTAATTGATATTCCTGTGAGCAATTGCTTGAACAGTAACATATCCAAGATCTATGTTCTCACACAATTCAATTCTGCTTCGCTCAATCGTCACCTTTCAAGGGCATACGCGAGCAACATGGGCGGTTACAAGAATGAAGGTTTTGTTGAGGTTCTTGCAGCTCAGCAAAGTCCTGAAAATCCGAATTGGTTCCAGGTACCTGTTATTGTACCATCCTTAGCACCACTTGAGATGAGTTTAGAGTATATATACAATGTTCGTGCTTTACATCCAATTGCTAAAAGTTTTGAAGCTGCTTTTATTTGACTAAGATGTATAGTACTGAACATCCTTTTACATTCATTGGCTGCTTATTACTCTGACATTATTAAATTCGTTTACTTTAGGGTACAGCAGATGCTGTAAGGCAATATTTATGGTTATTTGAAGAGCAAAATGTTCTTGAATTCCTGGTTCTTGCTGGAGATCATTTGTACAGAATGGACTATGAGAGATTTATTCAGGCCCATAGAGAAACAGATGCTGATATTACTGTTGCTGCACTGCCTATGGATGAAAAGCGTGCCACAGCATTTGGTCTGATGAAGATCGATGAAGAAGGTCGCATCATTGAATTTGCAGAGAAACCAAAAGGAGAACAACTAAAAGCTATGAAGGTGGATGTGCTAACTAATAAATACACGAGAGTGTTAAGAATATTCAATGAGATTAATATCTAATTTTACTGCTCCTCTTGGTTCTGTTGCTAAGGTTGATACTACCATATTGGGTCTTGATGATAAGCGGGCGCAGGAGATGCCATTCATTGCAAGTATGGGGATATATGTTGTTAGCAAAGATGTGATGATAAATCTTCTCAGGGACGAATTTCCTGCAGCCAATGATTTTGGAAGTGAAGTTATTCCTGGAGCTACTTCCATGGGATTAAGAGTATGTAGCTGTCTGAAATTTGTTCTAGTACACTTTTTCCTTATTATATTAGTCATTCAAAATATAATGTCTCAATTTTCTATGTAGTAAAATATTTTTTTGTAATGTAAATATTTTGGGCAGTGTCTAGTACTTAATCCTGATGGAAGATTTATTGGTGGATTATCATGAAATTATCAATTTTTTAGCATTGTTGGAGCAAATTGTGTTATTTTCTATATAGGTGCAAGCTTACTTGTTTGATGGCTACTGGGAAGATATTGGTACCATTGAAGCTTTCTACAATGCCAATCTAGGGATCACAAAAAAGCCAGTGCCAGATTTTAGGTAGGTTTTTGTATTTCTTATTTTGTTTTCATTTTCTTACTCTTGTTGTATAAGAACACCAATGGCTCTATTTACAGAATATCTTGATATCTTCAAAATTCTCTCCTGCAGCTTCTATGACCGATCGGCTCCAATCTATACCCAACCTCGATATCTGCCTCCTTCCAAGATGCTGGATGCTGATGTCACAGATAGTGTCATTGGTGAGGGCTGCGTGATCAAGGTGTGAATATGCCTACAGCTTGAACCAATTAAATACCCTATAGTTGCTTAACTGTAATTATATAGATAGCTCAACCTTTCTCCTTTGTGTAACTTCTGTATATTGTTGGTTCTGGTTCTAAAGTGATTTTCGACTTTCCAAATGACAAGATTGGATTTTTAGCTGATGACCAATATATTACAGAAGTCGCAAAATGTGCTACCATATAAGTTATAACCTTGCTTTTCATTATTCACATGATAACTACAAATTCTGTTGATCTACAAGTCCTTAGTAAACAGCAGTGAACACCATGTATCAGATGGTTTTATTCTGTCATGCTCCTCCGTGCAGAATTGTAAAATCCACCATTCCGTGGTTGGACTTAGATCCTGCATATCAGAAGGTGCAGTCATTGAGGACTCCTTGTTGATGGGTGCAGATTATTATGAGGTAATACTCCCTGCAGAACCAAACACAAGATTTTAAACAATTATAGCTTTATATAAGCACATTGTGCCTGAAAATTTTATAGAAGTCAGGGGTATATGACCAGTCAGATTGTCTTTGGTTAGCTATTTTACATCATTTCTTTTGCAATTAATGAATAAATATTCACTTTTTGTATTTCAGACAGACGCGGACAGACAGTTTCAGGCCGCGAAGGGTGGCTTGCCCATTGGCATTGGTAAAAACACTCATATCAAGAGAGCCATAATCGACAAGAATGCCAGAATTGGAGAAAATGTGAAGGTTGTTAACTTGATCTGTTTGTTTTACAAAGTTAAACATAGTTGATGCACATTAATCATTTCTAAAATAAGTCTCTTTGATGTGTTCCAGATCATTAACAGCGATAATGTTCAAGAAGCAGCAAGAGAGACAGATGGATACTTTATCAAGAGCGGTATTGTCACTGTAATCAAGGATGCTTTAATTCCCAGTGGAACGGTGATCTAGAACCGATCACAAATCAGTCGGCACTACCTTTGGGTATGTCCTCCATACTTCTCGGCCTGATAATCTACTTACAGGAGTTAGAAGTTACTATGTTATCTGGAATAATTTTGATGTACATGTTCTGGTAGCCAACATAGTTGAGAGGAATTACCTAATGAGCTCTTTCTTTCTTTATTTCTTTCTTTTTTTAAAAAAATGGAATAAGAGAGTCAATGGATTGGATGTAAAGACCTTTCAAGATATAAAAATAAACATTTCATTTTAATTAATGCGTCTCTTTCTTCCTCTGACTCTAATTATGATGAATGCTTGTCCATGGTGGATAAGGAAAACAACATGATATCGAATAGATTTATCGACAAGCTTAACTTCAAAACATCAGAGAAAATTTCCAGTCGATGTAGCGCTGTTTTTGGCACAAAAACAGTAGACAATAAAATGCTTTTTCAGTAAGTCAGATTACATTAAAACACGTGAGGAAGATGGTTATTTGACTCCTGTATGATCCCAGTGTAGCAGCCTGTTAGGCTAAAGGTAATCTTATGCATTTGCGCGAAAATCTCTACAAATCTCAGGAATGAGTAGATTGAGAATAAGAGTCCTATTAGTGTTCATTACTTGCTAAAGTTGCCTTGCATCTAAAACAGAATGTTAAAGGGGAGTGTTTATGACATAAAAGTGATCCAGTCTATTGCCTGAATCATTGGGTGGGCTTTGCATTGATCAAATGAACTTAAGGGAATTACTGTAATATGGTTTTTCAATCTTCTTTCTTGTGATAATTTTTTTTAGGTAGAAACCCCTCCCAAAATTATTTTATTAAGAGAGCACGCTTGCTGGTAGACTTTATTATAGAAAAAAACCATTGAATGTGATGTTCTCTCCTTTGTCCTCCCAAATTCAAATGTAGCTAATTGGTTGGGATGAGGCGGTCTTTTAGAGCAATTTCGACCTTCAATTATCTTATGGTGTTTCATCTCGTGTTTCAATATATTCAATATATCAGATGAATGTAACGTGATTAATATTGACATAATCTTGTATACATGATATGTACACACAAGAATGGAAAATCCCAAATTCTCACGGAAATTATTTCCCCAAAAAATCAAGTTTCTTCTGCATTGGGATTCTACCATGATCAAAGGCAATAAGATATTTCAAGAAAAAGTAAAAAAAAAAAAAAAAAAAAAAATTAACCTCGAATAGAGAATGCAGAAACCTACCCATCAAAAATAACAAACTCCAGTGCGAGCAAGGGTGAATAGAGTGCAAAACAAGGAAGATGCAGATTAATACAAAGAGGTTTCTTTCTGCCTTGATCAATTGCTGTTACACAAAAACATACAAATGCAGAATGCCCGTTAAAAAATTGGTAAATTACATTTTCGGTTCAGAAAATAAAGATGTCAAGATGCAGATTGATACAGAGAGGTTTCTTCAAGTTTCCTTGATCAATTGCCATTACAAAATAAAATAAAAAGTGCAGAGCGTTGTTCCAATTAAAAAGGTAAATTGCATTTTTGCCATTCAAATTAATACATCAAATGAACATTTTAGTGTAATAAAAAATTAACAAAAACATTCACGCTTTGAGATAAGGGTAGGTAGATGTAAATGTAGAAGTAGATGTAGATGGACAAACAGATGTTGATGGATATTCAAGTAAAATTAATAACTTCCTGTTACACGAACCTAGTGCTTGAGTTAACAAAACATTTACATGGTTTGAGTTAATGAACATATACTGATATATGTACGAGATTTCAAGGAAAAATCTAATCCCCCAATGGATGGACAACCTAGTCAAAACATTAGAACACTGAGTGAGTGCAGATAGCGAAAGTTGTCACACAAGAAAGAGATTGATGATCTATATCATCTCTATAGACTTTCATGCAAACCTAATTACCATATCCCACTTTCGCGATCTAGTTCAAAATTATGAAAGAAAATTTATCGTCCCTTTGCGCACATGTTCTTCCATTTATCCTTAAGATCATTTGGAGTACGAGTTTTATCAAATAGACCAAGTCCCAAAATTTTCCTCCAGGGAACATTCTTGATTGGTTCCTTTGAAAATATTTCTACTCCTGCCTGCAGCAAGATATACCGAGAAGTCAAATTTACAACAAGTAAAGCCAGAGATTTCAACATAAAATAAATGACTTCAAAGCATATAAAAAACGAGCTACTTGTTTGGCTGTGACGTTGTAGGCTTTGTAGAGAAGTATGAGACCTAGAATGATGCCTGGATCAAAATGCGTAGAAAAGCAAAGTATAGGTATTCCATTGAAGAATTGCAATCCAATCATATGAAGCGAGTGTCAATCGCATAGTAATAAATAACAAATTTGTGGTTGACAAATAAAGTTAGCATAAATGGTTTGGTTAGTAAAATTTACAATATTACCAGACACCATTAAAGAAAGCTTGCATATAAATGCAAAACAACATATTGATATCAATTCAGTTAACAAAATTTTACCCTGAGCGCCTCCACTTCTTTCTCCGTCCACAATAATCTCTTTCGTTTCCCACTGCCATATGTGTTAGTAGCCCTACAAGAAATTTTAAGCCTATAACAATGCAAAAAAAGCCAGGATATTTCAAAGTCCAAACATCACTCACTATGTTAAGTACCCACAATTTGACTGAGGGTTGTTGGGGTTGTTTCAACGTTCTGGAAGCCTCATCCTTTTTATTTCCATCACCACATGTAATATTTACATTTGCTTCACTAACTTTTGATTGATTATTTTCATTAGCTTGAGCTCTGTTATCTTCTTCCAAATCTTTTTCTCTGTCTATCATTTCTTCATCCATAAAAGTCAACAAAGCTTTCTTTCTTGCCAGAGCGTATTCCCTTGCTTGACGTGATTCTGCATATGCTTGTTTGTATAGACAATATGGGCAATAGAAGTGGCCCGCATCATCAAATATAGCTGGACAACTCATGCATCCTTCATGAATAGCTAAAGGACAACCGTTTTCACTGCACACCAACAAATTCCCGCCTTCATCGCATTTTATGCACAAATTCTTTTCTAACCAATCCATTTTCCAGAGATTTTCTAGTCCCTTCCTTGCTAGAGGCTCAAATCTTTTCAATATAAATGCCTTTATCTGCAATTAGGACAATGCAACAGCACCTTCCAGTATCATCTCACCACGGCTTAATGACACGCACCAAATCTGTCAAAACATCTCAAAAAGACTAAGTATCTAGTTTAAGGGCAGTATAATTGTAGAGCAATTATATACTATAATAACTTTGATAAATATAATTGGTAGTAAGTAACATTGACTAGTAAATGAAATCAGAATCAGTAAAAAGAACTATAGCTTTACCCTATATCAAGAAAACCATCATCAAAGAAATGAATAAGATAACTTTGTCAGTGACTGCTGTAGAAGAATAGGTACAGGTATGTTGTTCCAAACCATTTGAACGAGGAAATATAAGGAGCACAATAGAAGCATAGAGCCATAAATAATTCTAACCTCATCATCATGAGGGATCCACAAATTACCAATTTTTCCCTCTACACGAAAATAGCTTGCAAGCTGTAATTCTTCAAACAGCAAACCGAAAAAAAGTAGGTTCAGTGCCCCTACCAACACTTTCTTGGTTGAGCCTGTCACACAGGGCTTGCCTAGTGTGGTTTACCAGTTGGCGTGTTTGCAGGCTATTACGTCCAGCCCGGGTTTATCCAGTGCGCACTCTAAGAGTAGCGGCTGCGGGTTCCCCGTCAAAAAAAAAAAAAAAAAAAAAAAAAAAAAAAAAAAAAATAGCAAGTTATCACTAAGAACTTGGCAACGTTTTGCATTCATCAGTTAAAGGAAATGGAAAAACGTATCTAATTTAAATAAAATAACAATCATCAGCCGAAAATCAGAAACGCCACGACAAACAGGTGACAACTCACGCGCACTGGAATCAAAATGCACAAGATAAAAATCAAACTTGTGAATTCGGAACATGTTAAATAGCAGAGAGTCGGAGGAAATTACCAGCGGAAAAGAAGACATCTTCTATGGTAAAACTAGGGGTTTTACTTGTGCAACCTTTCGTGAATCATGTTAATTTGGGTAAATTCGGAAAATTAGGGTTTTCTACTTTTCTTTTTTACCGAGCAGTTGTGGGCTGAATGAAGCAGAAAGCAGTGCGTGCAGCAGGAAAAGAGACAGGCTTTGAAATTCTATTTAAAGAAAATGTGAAAACTCCTTTTCCATTTTTCGGTTACAACTTACAATTTACAAATAGATACGAAAATGGAATAATAGCGATAATTACATAAACTTTCTCCTGAGGTTTGCGGTAATTATAAAATAAAAAATTTAGAGATTCTTTAAAATTATAAAAATCATCGTCAAATTTGATTTTTGCATCATATTTACTCAATTTATTATAAACAAAAAAATTTTCAAACACCTGCAAATATAAATTTTAGTTAATTTGATTTTCAGGAATGTTTTATCAATAAGTTTTGAATTTTCTGTTTAATGTTAGTGTTTTATTTTCCGAGAACGAAAGTTATGTATAGAATTAAAGTACTTGGTTTATTTGAATGCAAGATTTTAGTATGTGTTTTATAAAATACTTTCTTTTATCTGAATTACTTGGATTTTAGAAATATTTGGTTGTTACAAGTGCCAGTGTTAAAAAAGCGGCTCGGCTCTTTCGGGTGGCGGTGGGCTGTGAGTAGAAGACTAGGCGGAGCACAGGCGGGACCCTAGGGACCTAGTTGGTTAATCGGCCCTGTAAAAAAAAAAAGGGCGGACAAGAGGGGCTGCGCGCCAGGCGAATGTCGAGGTTACGGGGATTTTTAAGACAGTGCAAGTGTCACATCAAATATTTATAATTAGACTATATTTTATAAAATTAGAGTGGCGCAACAAAAACGTTATGGATTTTGGGGTTTATTAATAAAAATGGTTCCGCTTATATTTGAGATGTATCTCATTCGTGCGCTTTTAAACGTGATTTCTTATTAAATTAAGTTATTCTTATATTTTGAAAACTGGGGCATTACAGATCTTAAACAAGATTTTAATAATTTTAATATTGAAAAGGCTTCTTCCAAGTTCCAACGAGTATGGTTAATAATATTCTATAAGTAGTACACATATTTGAAAAACAATATTATTTTTTAAGTAGTCATACTTTCTATATGTTCAAAATTTCTTGTATGAGATCAACATTGTGCTTGAGTTGTTGAGACATGTAGTAAAAACAATTAACCCAAATTCGATCACATATCGTATGTGTCCCCTCCCGTATTTCCGTATTTTCCCGTTGTACTAAAAAAAAAAAGAATTATTGCATAACTACATTAACTGCCTCGTTTCGCTTAAAAACGATCGACTCCACTCTACTCTCACGTCAAACATCATCAATCAAATCGTAGAATAAAAACCCCCAAAAACACACACGAGACTGAAATTTAAATGAAACTGTCGTAGAGTTTACTTTCTCGAATTTACGCTCTGGCAGACATGCACATCACTATATGTGACCATGGCCGCAGCAGTTGTTGACTTCCCAATAGTCTGATTTCTTTTTCCCCTCTATGTGTCCCTATCCGCGATTTTCTCCGTGTTTTAATGTGTGTATAATTTGTGGGAAAAACGAAAGTGTGCAGATTCTCGATTTCATTTCTCGGTACTTGTTTAGACATTTGTGTGGGAGTGCGCTATTCATGAATTTTGTTGTTTTATGTCAATTATATGTGAAATTGCAAGTGTTTCCCGTGGAAAGTTAAAAGATTGATTAATGGGATTAGTTTGTAATTTTTATAGGAATTTGGTATCTGGATTTGCCTTTTTTTAGGGCTTAACAATTATGCCCATGTCAAGGAATCAATAGCTGTTTGTTGTTCGTATGGAGTTTTAATTCACATCTTGACCTTAGTTTAAAAAAATTGTTCTTTTTCCTTGCCCCTGTAAATCATTATGTAGCTGTGACTCTCTTTAGAGTATTTATGATAGCTTATCCTAGGAAATTGAAAAGTTCAACTGAATTAATGTGTTCAGGATGATGTCCGACTTCACTAGAGACTGCATTATCAAGTCCGTTTTATCTTTTGTACACATTTCCTTAATCTATTTCTCTGAAATCAAAATGATAGATTTTGAGTTGTGTAGTGAAAGATATATCAGCTTGAATTGCTTAGCCTAACATGTTTGGGATAATATCTGGTTCTTTGACAATACTAATGGAGACTGTCGAGTGCTTTTCAAGGTACAGTAAGCAAGAAACAATTTTGTTTAATTGAGAAGTAACTAATATAATATCTGAACCTGGATAAAATACTGGTTGTAATTTCTACCTTCATGGTTCCAGTTTTTATAGTTAAAAATGCAGCATTTGCTATTTTCTGAAAAATGACTTGTTCAATAGATGGGATCATTAGCAGGAAAATCAACACCAGAGCTTGAAGACGTGCACCTTGTCAACCCTCAACCAGTTGGTAGAAAGACATCTTCTCTGGAGATAACTCCACAGAGATCTTTCTTTGGTCCTGGATCAGAAGACTTTGGTTGTAAATGTATACTAAGTAGCACATTTCGCAGTATAAAGATTGCTCTGTTTTCCAACAAATTGAACTTGCTCGTACCTTGTGGTCCTTTGGCGATATTAGTTGATAAGCTTACAAATCATCACGTGAGCCAATTTCTTCTGACATAATAAATTTTTTTGAGATACAATTTCTTGTATTTGCACTAATGTATTTCTTAAAATAATTCCAGGGCTGGGTCTTCTTTTTAAGTTTATTAGGCATCATTCCCTTGGCTGAACGTTTGGGCTGGGCTACAGAGTATGCTCTCAACATCTCATTTTTAAATGCGTTACTTCAAATGAGTAGTGGCATGCAATGCTACTCAGATATGTGCTGAAAATTTTCGTTTGCTTTCTCTTAATTTGGAAACCAGAGAGTACGAAAGTATATTTGGCTGCAAGGCTCGTATACTCGTGAGTCAATCCACTTATTCATAGACAGCAAACAACAAAATGAAGTTTTATTCTTGTTTTTCTTACAGGAAAGTCAGTTTTGTTTTGTGATTTAAGTTGCCTGCCTTCGTTGTGCATACCTTATGCAAAAGATTCATGCTTGCGTGTGTAGCAGAGGTTTTGTTTTGCTTTAATTGTTGTATAGACCATAGTTTGATTTGACTTCCTTTTCAATGTAGGCAGCTTGCTTTCTTTACTGGCTCTACAGGTTTGCTTCTACTTCCTCAATTTATTTCCCATACAAAAATGCCAGATTCATCTATTTGAAGCATTATTTATCAAAACTTACATGTTTGCATACATGTCTTGGTGGCTGATTTTATTTGAACTCACTTTTAAATTGTGCTTTGTATCGAGCAGCAGTTGATGGCTCTGTAGTTACTGTTCACCATAAAAAAAAGAATGAGTTTGCATACATGTCTTGTATTTCTCGTTTTACATTCATCTTAGCATTTTGTATTATATGCATCACTGTGGTAGTCCTTTTAAGAGTTTCTTTGAAGCACGATGAGCTAAATAGAATTATCTGGTTTCATATTTTTCATAAATCTAGATGAAGGTAATGTACAATGACCTTCTTTTGAATATTGTCAGTTGGGGGTCTTTTGAATGCTACATTTGGCAATGCAACGGAGCTGATAATATCTATGCATGCACTGAAAAGTGGCATGATACGTGTTGTTCAACAATCATTGCTTGGATCAATTCTTTCTAATATGTTGTTGGTACTTGGGTGTGCACTTTTTGGAGGAGGAATTGTTCATTTTAAAAGGGAACAAGTGTTCAACAAGGTTGGTGATTTGTCCTATTGTGTCAATGTTCTTCGTTCGATATAAAGTGAGAGAAACTTGTGAGATTTTATGTTATGGTCATATGTTAAGTTATGGTTATCTAACTACGAGGACCTTTTTCCGAATCATTTTGCAGCCTTCTGCAGCAATGAACTCGGGATTGCTCTTGATGGCAGTGATGGGTCTCTTGTTTCCGGCTGTTCTCCACTTCACGCACACTGAGTTGCATTTTGGCAAGTCTGAGCTGGCACTTTCTAGGTTTAGCAGTTGCATTATGCTGGTAGCATATGGCGCTTACATATTTTTCCAGCTGACCAGCCAAAAAAACCTCTATGCCCATATAAGTGAGGTAGATCTCTCCATAATCAAAACCACTCTTCATTTTGGAAATATTTGTTTCTTATTCATCTTTGATTTATCTAAGATAACTGTGTGATAGTGCATTGAAGATCATCTAATTAACCATCTTATAAGTTTTCCATATTTATTTTATACATTTTGTATCTTCGGTATTGAAAGTTAGCTGCAGAATATTCTGTATATCCCATCAGTATTGTTGAAAAATCCTGCAAACGGTTGTTTATTAGGTTGTCTTAGAAAATCATTTTATCGCATTTATATTTGTTTGGCTATATTTGATAGTTATCTTAGTGGTTTGATTCTTAACTTGCTTGAGAATTTGTGCAAATCTAGGAAGAGAGTCAAACTGATGGGTGCTCAGATGACAACGAAGAGCCAGATATGTCGAAGTGGGAATCAATCATGTGGTTATTTATATTGACTTCCTTGATATCAGTTTTGTCGGAATATTTGGTTAACGCCATAGAGGTAACTACTGTTATCAATTGGAGCTTTTTCGTTATAATAATCACACATGTGACACCCTTTCTTATCCTTGTTTTATCTGTTAAGTTTTCACTGTAAGAAGAAGTACTTCATCGACATACATTCAGTACCATGTAGTTTCATAATTGCACTGTGCTTAACGTAATATCATTATTCTGTTACAACACCTCCTTTAAAGTGTTTCCCTGCTTTTATTATAAAAAGAAAAAAAAAAACGCATCTTTCTCTCTTACTTTCTCACGATCAGATCCACAAATTGAGTGGTGCTTTATTGTGGCAAACATGGTAATATAATCAGGGATGCTTTCTTATGGAAAATTTTCAGGGGGCATCTGTTGCAATGAACATTCCGATATCATTTATAAGTGTTATTATGCTGCCAATTGTCGGGAATGCAGCAGAACATGCAGGTGCTATCATGTTTGCCGTGAAAGACAAGCTTGTAAGTATTTGGACTTTCACTCTTGTCACGTTTGTCTTAAATTAGATTTCTCAATTTTCCATGTACATGAGCAGGACATTTCTCTGGCAGTGGCAATTGGCTCATCAACACAAATAGCGATGTTTGGGGTATGTATTGAATAAATAAAAATGCATGCGAACTAATAGATGCACTAGGATATATCACTACATATATAGTTTTCCCTTTTAATATCCTCCAGCTTCCGATTTACGGTTTAACTTCTAAAACATTTTCTGGTGAAATCAACTTAATATCTTTCTTCTAGGTTTGATTTAAATTTCAGAAGGTCCATTGTTGGTTTCATAAAGCTTATGATCGACGGTGCACAGTGTTTCTGCTGTGCAAACAACAAATTTCCCTTTTCAAATTTCTTTTGCTTATATTAATTCCTATGTTTGAATAGAAATTAAATATTAAAACGACCTGTTCGGTTGCAGATCCCCTTCACTGTGGTTGTGGGCTGGGTCATGGGACGCCCTATGGACTTGAATTTTCAATTATTTGAGACAGCTACTCTCATTATGACGGTTCTTGTAGTGGCCTTCATGTTGCAAGTAAGCTCCTGAGCTTTATCAATTTACTCCTGTTTCTGAGTTGTTTTAAGTGAACGTACGTGCCTTTCTATCACTGCACAATTTATTTATAAATGTTGGTTGGTCATTAATTAATGTGTATTTTGGCTTGCAGGAGGGCACATCAAATTACTTCAAAGGACTGATGCTTCTTCTCTGCTATCTTATAGTCGCCGCAAGTTTCTTTGTACATATCGACCCTGAATCTGTCCGTGAGTAACTTATTACTCGTCTTTCCATTGAATATATGGTATCTAATGTGGTTTTCTAAGTTGATGCTTCTACCAGATGGTAAAACCAGTAGTTATCTACTTTCAGGGATAAACTACAAAAACACCCGTGAGGTTTAGCCTAATTATGAAAAACTCCAGTTATCTTCAAAACTCCACCTCTTTATTCATAGTGATGTGTTGCTAAGGTCAATATCTGTAACGATTCTATTACTTGTTTTGTTCAATAAATTTATTTTTCTACTTGATGTACTAACCTTATATTTTACACGTAACCTCAAGCGATTTAATTATTTTCTATTACTTATCTTAAACTTTAGTGTTTCCTTCCTGAAGAGTTATGATGCCAAAATTGTAACACTCTTGAATTTCGTTGTGCAGAGGACAAAGCGGAGAACCATCCGTAGAAACAACGGATCGTGTTTTGATTTGCTCGGTTCAGATTCATGCAGCGTAGAACAGATTAGATCAAAGGAAGGATCATATATATATATACACACACACACACACTTATATCCATGGGGATAATCTGTCTGAGTTTGTCTTCTGATATAAGTCTGCATATAATCAGTTTTTGACTTGGGATGGAATGTAAAGTGGATTTTTTATTAAGATTATATATATATAGGATATATATATAAGCTGTTAAAAGTGAATCAAATTGTATCTGTATAAGCTCACAATTTTTTTTACCTGCAAGAAGAGACACAATTAACAATGTCTTGTGTACAAAACATCATATGGTCCTTTCTGTTTTTTGGTAATTTTAACTCACTAGATTTCATTGAAGAACTAACTTTATAGTTAAATAGGATGAGTGTCATCACTAACTTGTAGACAGACCAAACTTTAAAATTAAACATAACAAAGCCTTCTTATTTTCTAAACAACTTTTTCTAACACAATTCTCTTCAAAAATAGAAAAAAACGAAACAAAAAGTTCAAATAATCACACCAATTTATTTCTACTAAACGCAAGAAGCAAAGAAACTGCTTTTACTAAATATAGTTTAATGAAAGAATAATCATTCTACATACAAAAGAATTATATACCAAAAGATTCTATGCATTGTGTTACTGATTCTTATGATGGCATTGAAATTTTTATTTTTACACAAGAATGACGTGTGTGGTGAAGGACTATAAATTGCCAAGAATTTTCGTCTAGAAATATATATACGAGGACGACTCCATTCTATTTGTAGTGTCTCTTGACAAAATAGACCGAGCTTCAGTAATTGATCGCGGGGGCTCCAAATCTTTCTCTTGTAAAGCATTCCCAAGCAATCTCTGCATCTGAGATGCATATATGTCATCCAGAATCTAGATAACAAAGAAAGCAACCGAAATGAGTTAATATGTTTTTATAAGATCAAAATCAGATATGAAGTGAAGAACAGTAAATGTGTTATGAACATCCATTGCCTTAATCAGTTTAATTCAAGTGAATGACTTTTCTGAGTACTCACCCCAAGGGCATGATAAGAACCGGTGTACCAAACTCGATTCTCCTTTCTGCCCTCCAAAAACTTCAAGACAATCTAATAAGTGGAAAAATCAAATTAAATCAGAAATTGGAACTAAAATTTCGAAAGGAAAAAAAGTTAGAGGGTATTTTAAGTTTACTTGTCCCATTTTGTCCCAGAAAGCACGACAGGTTGCGACGAATATTTGGCTTGTAAACGTTTCATGCAAATTAGAGATGCAATCAGAGAGTTGTGTGCTCAGAAGTTGCATTCTCTCGCGAATCTGAGCTTCTCCATCTGCTTCTTTTGTATCTTCCAAGATCCTCTGAAGACGGGTGCTCCTATTAGCTAGCATCTGTAAAAATTGACATGAATTTGTGAGAGTAATACTTGCATATTCTAGAGAAAAAACTATTTCTATGAAAAAAAAAAAAGTTGCTCCGCCTACATTTCTATTTGCTTCAGAATAAGAAGAGATTTTAGAAATTACGGCTTACATTGCTGGCAAGCTTGACCACTATCGCTTGAACGTAATTCTTATACTTTGTCCTTAGAAGGACAGTTATGGCATTCATCTGCTCCCCGAACGTAGATTTATTGTCTCCATTTGTAGGCAAATAGGATGCCCATGATTTCAGTTTGTCCTCGATCCTACAATGCAGAACGTCCAGAACTCTCTTCATAGTATTCAGAAATATCCCCAGCTGCCAAACACAATATAGAAGGAAACAGAAAATTAGCTTGCATACCTGTCTATGTATAAAACAGACACTATTGACTAGACAATAATGTGTTGCGAGACAATAAATCTTTTAATTGATTACTTTACTGAACCTAAAAACAGATGCACTTCATGCGCACACGCTTAGGAAACAGGAAATATAAAATTATTAAAAATATTGCACCAGTTAAGCCATCATCGACATAGTTTATCGCGCAAGTAGAACTCACCTGGCTAGGAATGGAATAATAAGTGGTTGATTGCCTCCTTGCCAATTTCTGAACCTGCATACCAAGTCTTTTTGGTATGCTATCTCTGAGAGGGGTCAAAATGTCATGGTATTGCCTTTCGAGTGCTTTAATTATCGCTCTTTCCACATTCGCAGCAGCCTTTCGGATCAAGATACAATACAAAGCCATAAAGTAGGTAAAAGGTAGTCAATTTACTATATTAGAGATGAATCATCTAGTCATTAATTCTGCATAAAAAGCATTTGAATAACCACACATGCTCCATCCTTGTAGGTTGCTGCTAGTGTTGTTTCTTTTAATGTTAAAACTAATGGGTTAAAGCTAGAACTCACATTCTCCAAAATCATCGTGTATTGAGGCCATCGATTGATCACAACTTCATATTCGCCAAGCATTTTTCCCAGCTTTTCAAACATTTCCTCTGCAAAAGGAGAGGTTGAATATTTTGTACACACTCCGGCCCAAGGTACCTGAAAGAGGAAATTCCCATATGCAATGAAAATAGCCAAAAAGTTAATAATGTCAATCCTCCTTAGAAATTATGCTTTTTACTTAACGACAGGTTGAGAAAACAAATGATCAGGAGCATACACATCACTTAGGTAAGAGTATGGTTCATGAATGATATGATAGTGGTGAAAGTACCTTCTCTGCTTTGCAAAGATCAAGCAAGGTGAGTTGTAAATCTTGTATCCATACCATGATGTAATCGTGGTACAAGTCTCTGGAGTCAACACCACCTTGGACGGGGCTGACCACATAAGTTTAAATAACATCAGTATAAAAGATTAAAAAAAAAATTACACCAGTACATCCATTGATTTGGATAAGACAAGGATGTGAGGTTATAAACCTGATATTCCACGACTCAAGACTCCTCTCAAAGTCCGACATTGCTATTAGAAGTTCATTCACATGTTGCATGGGACTTGATGGAGGCCATGCAGCCAGGAAATTTCCGAGTCTCTTGCTCAATTCTGTGCTGTAAACAGCTGAGGTGATGGTAGACAAGTCTATTGAACTGAAACCACAAAATATAGTTTAGATGATCTTGATTCTTATCGACATATCTATTGTCACAGAACATAAAATCCAGCTCGACAAGAATTTTTATTTTAGTGCAATACTCGTATAAATTTCTTGTGCGACTATTGGTGAGGCCACTATACAGCTCCCATAGAGCAGGATGATTAAAAAACCAGATTATTGTCAAATTTGTTGTTTAAGCTATGCTATGAAATTCTGTTGTTTTAGTACCTGGGGAATATATGCTGATTGTGGATCTTGATATCAATGTGGATTTCATTGCTTATGTTGGTGCAGAGATTCATCATCTTCAAATAGGCTTTGGATATCGCATCTGAATCCATAATGAAACCCTCGGAATTGATTGATACAAACTCGTCAGTCTCCATCATGTGCTTTCTACATCTTCTCATTGCCGCTGTCTATAAAATTACCATTTAATTTATTAATCTTATATTTTAACTACAAAGTAAAGCAATAAAAAGGTAATCTGTTTGTATTTAACCAATTATAAAAAGAGAACTTTAAGATTTATTTCTTTGATATGAAGCACAGAATATATCCTCTACCCCAACCATAAAATAAAAGGAAAGAAAGACTCATGGTTAGAAGGATAACAACACGCATTAGTATTTGACAAAGTCATGGTTAAGAATAATACATTGTCGAATTTGGTAAGACTCACCTGTAAATAGTTTCTAAGCACAGTCTGAGCATCTTGAGCAAGTATATCATGTAGAAGTGTATAAAGTTGCACGGCAGGAGCTAGTGCTGGTGCTGCAGTTTCTGATATCGGAGCTGATATATCCGCCAAGCCTGTTGGAGACTTTTCATCTAATGACTTGTAATTCTGAAAGACTTCTGCCAGAAGCCTCTCAACTTGCGTCTCACAATCCAACAAAATACTTTTCTGTGAATCCACAAATTTGTAACAGTAAAAGAAAGTAGGAGCAACTTAAAATAATTCCTGGAGATGAGATTATTATTCTTGGTAATCACTGAAACAACATGCTTTTCAGAATGTTTAAACTAACAGCACCAGTTGAAATGAAATATGTGTTACTTTGGGCCATTGATGAGCTTCAGCAGCGCTCAATTATGATTGAGATAACTTTTACCGGCTTATCCCACATAAAACTAAGAAAATAAGTACATTTTTAAAGGTAAGACTGAAGATATGATCAGATATGTTATTTTTCCAGCCAAAAGTACCCGAAGAGGGAACTTTTTTTGTCAAGCCTCTATAATCACTTTTTTATTTCCCTTTTTAAGGCTTATACTGGGATTCCTTAAAAGCGATTATAGAAGCTTGTTTTTTTTTTTTTCCTTTTCGGCTATTGTCTGGAGAATAACATTGTTACTGGCTTTAGTTCTTATCTTCCACATGTTAGGATCATTTTTCTTGAAAAGGCAATATGACTTGGTGTAAATGTAAATAATTTGAGCTCCTGATCGCGCTGAGAAGCGATGCATGATGTGACTATTGAGCTTGTTGGGATACTTACTTCTTGTCTTGTTAAATTTCTCTGGCTTCTGGCCTTCAAGACTGGGACAAGCAACTCATGCAAAAGTTCTAAGCAATCTTTTGTAGGAGTGGCAACATTCATGACATAAAGAGAAATCTGCATGAAATTCAAAGGAAAAACATTTATACATCTCTCTTTAAAATTCAAAAACTGAAAATGCGACTCTTGAACCTTAATTTAGTGTAGGAGTCAGAAACTCCATAATACTCAGCAAATTCTGTCAGGATCCACTTCCACGGCCCCTCTATACGTAATTTCCGTGCATGAAACTGTTGTGCTCGCATGGCAGCCTCGAGCAACAGATCATATGCTAGGGTCTCCACTATGGATCCACTCTGTCACATTACAGTGTAAAAACTTTGCATGTCACATCAGAGTCCAATAAGTTTATCTACTTACATTTTCAACACCAGATACTAAAATAATTAAGTCTCTGAAGAATCAAAGCCACCATGTTATTAGACATAAATGAAAATGTGGAAATACAGCTTATAAAGAATTTGACACTGGGAATATCGATAAATATTTTAGACATATCTGTTTCATGCCTCAACTGTCAACTAACACAACAATTTTTGATTAAGAACTAAAATTTGCTTACATGCATATAACAGGAAGCTTTGAGAAGGTTCAGAATTGTGTTAATCAGACCAAAAAAAAATGCCGTATGTAGAATGGCAATCTAAAGGTCACTATCATCACCAATCATTATATTACCACCAGAGTTTGCCTTGATTATCATTGTGGTAAGTGGGGCCAGTATTGGAATAAAGATTCTTCTAAAACTATTCTGATTAGTAACTTTTGAAATCTAGGAAAATCCATTCACTGCATGTCTACAAGTGCTTAAATGGTAAATCAAACCTTCATAGGAACTGTCTCATCAGTTGTAAATGTGCTTCCAATGGAGAGCAAGACCTTGCCGACACATTCATGATCATTGTGATAAATGGGCCACCACCGAACTCTATCATTCTGAAAAGAAAAAAAAATTTAGTTGAGTAATATTAGAGAGGCAATTCTTGAAAACAAAGTGACTTGACAATACTCCTTTGACATAAAGTACACTTACAGGGTTGTCGGTCAGGGAAGAAATTGGAATTGTAGCACAACCTTGAACATTTTTCATTGCATCCAGGACTTCAAGTAAAAGACCATCTCCTTGGCTCTCGGGAAAACTGAAATCCAAATTCTCATCATCAATTTCTCCTATTAACTAGAGGAGATAGACACTTCTAACATATTTGTGAAATATTGATCTCATTTCTGTAAAAACCAGACCCATCACTAGACAATGCATCAATTGACCACTGGTATGAGATGCTGCATGAATTATGAATTTTTTTTTTTAAAAAAAGTACGAAATTTTATTTGATGGGGCTGCAAGTACCATAACATGGTTTAACCTCAAAATCTTGGCTGAAAATTTGACATGAACGAGAAAAATTGTCAATTACATGCAGAGTTCTTTCAAATTAAGTGTGCTCTTCTGCAAATCTTCTGCTAAGGACAATTTTGGCAGTTGTAATAGATGCATAAAACCTTTCACCATAGAAAATGGTTTAACTTCAAAAGTTGATACGGCTGCACTTACAAGTCATGATATACACCAGTTCCAGGCCGCAGTGAGATGGCAGAACCTGGTTCCACTTCATTATCTTCTGCTGAGCTTTTCAGATGAATCATGCACAATAGTGATTCTGTAGATATATGTTAATTCTTTGTAAGCTAATAAAATGTGAGCTACTTGAAAGTCTATTCCACAATCTTTTAATTTTGATCATATAAGGTATTCTTTGTAAAGCCAAGTACTCATTAATTCAAGTAAGATATCCGACTTAAAAAAAAAATGCTCGCATGAATGAATAGCAAACCTTCAGATTGCAAGGAAAATGGACTGAGTTTAAGAGAATTGATTCCTTGTTTCACTAATGATGAAACATGCCGGACATACTCTGCCCCAGCTTGCAGGTAAATAGCACCTCTCATTGAGTTTGTGTTCTTTAGCTTTCTTCGTGGTATTATACGGAGCTTTTTCACTGCCACAATGAAAAGAAATTACATATCACAAGGTATTATGGATTCTAGCTTTTCCCATCAATGGAAATGCTTTTCAACTCTGAGTACCTATTGGTTATATCTCAACAACTATCACATTACCTTTTAGATCACAAAATCAGAATTCTCATGGATTTGACACAGATGAATAATTAGCAGGACATAGAAAATGTGAAAAAAAGGACAAAAAAAATGGCATGGTCACGCTAAAAGTATGACTCATTAAAAATCCAAAAATAGGATCAGAACTTGTCAAAGAAATAAAATTTAATAAGATATAAAGAAATTTTCAATATTATCATGTAATCAGTCATATGGACATGCAAAATACCAACCTTAAGCAAGCAATAAATATAATTTGATTCATGTCTCCTGTGCTATTTCTTTTGACAAAATTGGTATGATTTATGCTAACCTAGAAATTAAAAACTTACGAAGTCACTTGGATATACAATCATAAGAACTTCAAAAGAGGCCGAAGTCAATTTTGGTTTCAGAAAATTGTAGTATATAGTTACTAATAGAAGCTTAACACTTAACAACAAGCATGTTTTTCAATGGCACAATACAAAACAGTAATTTGAAAGTCATCAAGGGACAAAGGCTAAACCTTCCACACGAATCTTCCCAACTGTCCTTTTCACTTTTGAGGCCATTGCTTGTTCCGCGGTCTTGTTATCCCTTTCACTTTGTTGTACACCTCGAGGTTGAAGCAAGAGTTTGTGTAGTCTAAACAGGAAAAAGTTATAGATAAGTTCCGTTACATATGAAAGTAATGAGGTTAGGTAAAAAAGATATGGAAAATGCCTTTTCAAATAATAGATGATAAATATGATATAACATACCCAAAAGCATTACGAAGGAGAAGGCACTCATCTCGCAGAAATTCTGGTGCCTCTGCACAACCTCTTGCCCATGAATTTAGACATAAACGAATGCAGGCATCATAAGCAACAAGTGCTTGCCATGCATTTTGACCGCTGTCAACAGAAAGGAGAGTAGCTTTTCAGAAACGTAGGAGAAATAGGCTACATCGGTGAAACAATGGACCACAATTTATAATGCAACATGCATGATGAATGAGAATTCGATGGAACACATTTTCTGAGGTCATTAAAATTTAGGCAGTAAGTACCAGAAAATAAAGAGGGTTTAGCTTTTGGCTTGGCATATTCAGATAACTGCCAGCTAATGATTCAACTAGATAGGTTCCTATGTAATTTAAATTTTGAGATAACTGGTTTGTTGCTTTCACAATGCCCAGTCTAGAATAAAATAAATGGCTACCGATGGAGACAGTATGAGAATCTAACCTCAATTCCACGCTGCACAAACACAAGCAGCCCACAACAAATCTCTCTTAATAATTGTCCTTTCTTTTTGGTTTGTAAAAAAAAAAGAAGAAAGAAAAACACTTAACTCAATCCATGTCCATTATTTCATATCAAACTATTAAAATCATATCACCCATATCAAATATTTCATAACAAACGGTTCAAATATATCATGTCAATGGCAAAACAAACCCCACTGTTGAAGTAGAATGATCCTTACCTCCTGAATCCTAAGTATAGCATTTCCCGTTAGTAGATTAGAGTAACTGACTTACAGAGCAAGTGAAAACTAATCATTGCAAATAAAACTGCACACACACTTCTTTTCATATAGCCAGATTAATTTCAATGTGATGATTTCATTAAACGTAATATAAATGCTAACACAATTTTGGTCCAAAAGAACTAGAATAAGAAAACATGACACATCCGGTCTTTAATAAATGCATTCACGTGTTATGATTTAAACTTCATTTGTAGTCTCCATCACCAGCAATTACAGCCAAAAAGCAAAATACACAGCCTGGAAACCAGGTTGAACGTATAACAAGCAAGATTTTGATCTTTCAGCTTGAAAATGGTTTCTTTCTTCAAAACAGAGATATTCAGACATAAAAAAACTAGTCATGCGTAGATAGCTGGAATGAAAGGGAAAAAATCAAAAGGCAAACACTGGAGGCGGTAATGACAGACCAGATGCAGTGCAAACGGAGTATATAAACTAAGCTCAATTATTGATGCCGTGAGACAAGCAAGTAGATGATGTTGTTTTGGAACTAATCTGAGGAGAGATTAGGACCGCTCATTTTAAATGCAACATACCCATCCCCCCCAACAAAAATGAAAACAAAAACAAAATATAAAAAAGGAACAGCAAACATTAGTGAAGTAAGACTAAAATGCAACAATAATAATTTCAACATTGGAACAAGTATGACCTGGCATGGTAATATGGTATGTGATTAACTGAATTTGCATGACACACAGGCTCGGGATGTTCTCTTTCCCCAAGTGTTTCTTCATCATCCCTACAAAGAACAAGTGTCAAGTGATGGAACAAGTATGACAAAATAATAAACCAATTCACCAATGACCTTCATCATCATACCTTTCACCCACTTCTGTTTCAGTTTTCACAGATTTTTTGCTTTGCTCTGAAAATACTTCGTCACCAGGGAAAAACTGCTCTGATTCTTTGTGTTGACCGTCAATACTTTTCTCACTTCCGGCCTCAAAGTCATGAATATTTCCAATATCCATGAAGGGCGGTGCACTTGGGGTTCCAAGGTCCATGGTTTCACCTAATATACCAGTAGGAGTACCCTGCATTTATTTGCAAATAATCTAACCTTAGTAACTGAGAACTTTCAAATTAACTGCAACATACTTCAAACAACAACTAAAGGTTTACATGCTACGAATTCAGTCGCAAAGATTACTTAGTTATCAACCTGGAGTGTGATTAACATCCTACAAATATAGACACACTAGAGTTGGTATTAGCACATTGCTATTGAGTCATCAACTATGGAGTGAGATTAATAACTTCACATGCACGAAAAATATCCACATGATCTACACATGTAAAATGATTGTAAAGAGATGTAAAGGCTAATGTTCTACAATCTACATCCATACTCAGTTCCAGTATGCATATAACAGATAGCAAAAACTATATTTTTCGAAATTAATTGTTCTTGATGTGAGCAAGTACAAGTTCTAAACGTATACCTCTAAAGGAATAAAGAGACCAGAATTTTCCACTGAAAAATTGATTTGATATGTCTGGTTGACTAATAACCCAATACTCAACCTTAATCATAACTTAGATTTTGGATATAATAAGGTGATACTTACATACGCACTGTGAGGTTGATTTTTTTCGTACAACCGACGACTTCCACCTGAGACTGCACATCCTCTTGAGCCCCATTCCCCATCAGTAAATCTTCTTACACTTTCTGGAACTTCAATACGAAGATCCTCTTTCAACAGCCCACGATTTATTGTAGGCCCGTGTTTTCTTTCGTTCAGTTTTTTGGTTGAATTATGGTTGAACATAGCTTCTTCAAAACCCCTAATGACCGGCGGCCTATCCAGCACCTCATCGTCAGAGTGGTTCCCACATATTTCATCTGGGGCCGAGCCGACACTCTCGCTCTCATCACCATTATCATCATTGTAATAATCTGATTCATCCTCATTGCTGTCAACACTTAGAGCGACTGGGTTGAGGGGTTTCAGCAGACCAGAGTGAAATTTCAATGGAGGCAGAACATGGGAAGACGTGTAATTACCAGAACTATACGCTAACGGTGATCTAGGAAGCGGGTATTTTACATCTAGATTCTCAGTTAATGGGGACCTTGTTTGAAATTGTGCCACATCTGATCCCTGCAAGGCAAATTAACCCAGTTTAAAACTTCTCCACCAAATTGCGAGAAAAAATTCAAAATTAAACAAAAAAAATTAGAAATATTTAGCGCCATTATACTGTTTGGATTCAAGAATCTTGAACAAACAGACTAATTAGATTTCCCATACTCTTCAATTTGAAAGAATACCAAAGTTCAGATTATGCAATTGAACAATATGTTCAAATAACGTCACACTTTAGTTAAAAAAATGGTGGGTCATGAAAAAGTTACCTTCTTGACCCAGTTAATGGCACTCTCGTCTAGCCCTTCAGTAAACATAGCCGCTAAGCTTTTCCTTTACACAAACCAAACTCGGCAGGTAAGAGGATTTGAAGATGTAGAAGAAATTATAGCCGTTTACTCCGTGTGATTTTGGGTACACAGAGAGAAGAGAAGGGAAGAGACGAACAA
Organism: Rehmannia glutinosa; assembly: GCA_016081115.2. NCBI lineage: Eukaryota > Viridiplantae > Streptophyta > Magnoliopsida > Lamiales > Orobanchaceae > Rehmannia > Rehmannia glutinosa. The sequence goes on from CM071929.1 coordinate 51,700,654, forward strand.
CAGAGACAGAAAATAGCTCCCCCTTGGGTCGACAGCTAAAGCTGGTTAACAAAGCAAAATACAACGGCTAGTTTGAAATGGAGGTATTTGTTTGTGATTAATTATTTATTTCGAAAGGGCCCCGTTTGAGCTGAAGCTGTACAAAAGTTTGAAATTTGCAATATTAAATAAGTCAAATTTTACTTTGCAGTTTACCCCCATTACTCTTGTTGAATATCAGTTTGTTTCCTTTTATTCTTCTCACTTTAACCCCTTACACTTTTATTTTGTTCCATTTTGCTCCTTGTACTCTAATTTCCTTACTTTAATTCCTGTACTGTTAATAAGATAATCAAATTGGATTGCCTTAACCTATTATTTATAATTAATTACTTAATTTAAAATGTTCTAAAAAGTAGTGTACCTTTAATTATATTCTAATATTTTTTCAAGTTAATTTCTTAATACTTAATATTGAATTCATTTAATTTAGTATAATTCCTATATAATTACCATATATTAGATTTTTCCAAATAACTACTATATATTTAGATCAGGTGAGTCCACATAACTTAGGTGAGTACACGAGACTAAATCCGAGTCATTGATTTAATTTTTAAACGGTTGAGATTAATCAGGTTTTACCATTATTTAATATGTAACTTAATTTAAAAAAGGACATCTTGGTAATTTTAATTAAAATAAATTTTTGGGAGGAAAATTATTTTTGGTAGTGGGCTAAAAAATAGGAACCGTTTATGGACGTGGTAATCTAAGATACTGCATATCTTATACTCTTTGGTAAACGAAGAGTCATAACCATCCCCGCAAAACCGCTCTTCTTCATTTCTTCTCTCGCAAACCTTTCCTGGGAAATCATCAAACGAAAGCCGTACTCATCTGCGCTGACGACGACATCAAACCCGACTCGAGCTCCGTCTCCTTCGCCTTCGCCGTCTGGAAATCAAATCCGGATCGAGCAGTAGGATTCTTCGCGAGATCGCACGCGTACGACATCGCATCAGAGACCTGGATTTACACCATGGAGAAGGAGAAGTACTCCATTATCCTCACCAAATTCATGATCGTGAATTTCAAACACCTCGAGAAATACTCTTGTGATAAACGATCTCTGGGAGGCTAGGCAAATAGTGAAGGACATGAATAATTGTGAAGATATTTAAAACTATGGGGAGATTGTTTTATTGAGGCAAGAATTGCTTATTATTTGTCAATAACCATGGTCACATCTGTGTTTTTCACAAGTGTTGGTTGACTGCTTTAATGAGGAAACAATATCGCTTATGTATGTTTTGTAGTATGCTTATATATATATCCAAGTATGTACGAAATGGTTAGGATTTTGCTGTGTTTTTATTTTAAATTATCTTTATTATCTGGAAAAACAAAGTCTGGTAGAGGTGGCTCTTATGGGATTTTAAAATACATTTTTGTTGCTGATAATTCTGCTTGTTTATTTTAAAATACATGTTTGTTGCTGCTAATTTTGCTTGTTTATGTTTTATGTTATGCTTATGCCTGTTTTATATAATGCTTGGTACAAATATATTGCTTATTAAGGCCAAATATTGATGATGTGCGGGAAATATACCGCTTGCGATTTGTTTGGATGATATGAATGAGCGAGGGAATTGAATGCGGAGAGGCAAAGAAGTTTCTGGAACAACGTAGGATTATAGAAAAACGATGTTGATGTTTTTTTTATTTTGACCAAATGGTTGAACATTATATGTTGTTTTGGATTTTTAAATTTGTGGTTGGGTTTGGTTTAATTTTTAGAGTAGTTAAGCAAGATGTAAATGTTATATAAGCAATATTATGGTATAACATATGCAATGTTATTTATACAAGTGATAAATTTTTGATGGCGCAATATTTGCTTTGACACAGTTTTTGATGAATTTTTGGTGTCCGAAATTTAAATTCCTGTTGGGCCACAGAAATTGTTTGTACACTCCGTCCATTGCTCAAGCATATTATTAATCATCCCTTTCCGATGTATTATTACTAAAATATATCAGGGTATATTACTAAAAAAAGTCATATTTTTCAAATATATATATTCTTTAGTCATTTGACCAAAAATTGATGATCATACCCTTTTAGTGTTCATTGGTGAGGTACATGACTGTTATTCAAAAACATGATCTGGTATATTTCTCGGTACTAAAAAATGAGATTCAATTCTGATACATGATTCTCAGTCCTGAAAAGTGTATCGGTTCCAAAAATTTAAAAAAAAAAAAAGAAAACGAAGTGTACAATTGAACTCAAAAATGGAAAAAATTATTTTGTTATAGACCAATGACCAAAAATTCAACAGACTCATAAATATTAGTGTCACATTTCTTGTTTGGAGTCGAGTTGAGCTCGAACTACACTTGAAATTATCGAAAACATATTCATTTTGGCTTGTGGAACAACAACAACAACAACAATAATAATAAAAAATCGAATTCATATCCAAAACAAAGCTTATAATTAGTCAGAAAATGGGCCAGACCTCTCATAATCACCAAGATATCCACAAATTAAATTCTGAGTTAAAACCTGCAGATATTACTCGAGAGAGAGGAAACAGACAATAATCCCACCAAACAAACCTCGTTCAACACTTATAACAAGGAAATAAAGCCCTCCCAAATACCCACTCCACGTATATGTCTGCATGCATCAGTCCCCACCAAACGCATTTATTTACAATTACACACACATGCAAAATTAAGAAAAAAAATCACTTAATTCTCTTCACAACTCTGTTTATATACACCAGTACTCCTCTGTTCTATTCTATTATATTTCGTAGTTTCTATATATATGTTTGGTGGTGGGATGAATGAGAATGAGTTTTATTGCCGCCGTGAGCTGGCAGGCCGCGGCGGATATCAGATTGACCAAGCTCATAACAATCAGAGTTTTGCTGAGCAACAGTATAATTTTATTGATGCGGATATGTTTTCGGCTTCGTATCCGAGGCCTCGGCTCCGTTGGACGCCGGAGCTTCACGACCAGTTTGTTAAGGCTGTGGATGAGCTTGGTGGTGCAAATAGTTAGTCATTCTGTTTTCAGTTCCTTATGTTGAGCTTAATTTTTAGTAATCTTTTGTTATATGATAGTTTTTCTTGTTTCATTTGATTTTCTTTGGTAATGTATATATATAGTTTAATCATACCAGGTAAAGATTAAATCTTTACCTGATATTATTTGTTTCACATTGTAAAAAATTGTTTTATTTTTTGGCAGAGGCAACACCTAAAGCGATTTTAAATTTAATGCGGGTCCAAGGATTAACTCTGTACCACCTGAAGAGTCACTTGCAGGTTTGATAATAAGTTGTTTATATGTACTTATAACTGAATATGAGGTTGAAAAGAAGCTTCCAAGAACTAATTCTTCACTAATTCACTGATTTTTAACAGAAATTCAGGCTTGGCAAGACTGCAAAAAGATTGTGGAGAAGGGAATTTGTACCAGCCGATTATTGTACGTCTATCGATAAGGCCAAATATAAATGAGGAGCATTTATAATTATATGAATTACTATAAATGCAGTTCATTAATCTTAATTACACCATTAGGACTAGTTAAATTTGATTTTAATGTCATAGTATGTATGTAATGTATATTTCAAAGTGACAGCAAAAGAATTTAAAGCATTTCATTCATTTTCTGTCAGTCATAAACATTTACATTCATTTCAATACAAGTACAAGATGTTGCTCAGGCCAAAACTTATTCGATTTCAAACCCGATAAATACTAGATTTTGTTCCAAGAATCGAGTCTGCATACCGAATAACGAGAAGATAAGGAACGAGATCTTGGCAGAAGCACACTAGTTGTGCATTATGTTTATATCTTTCTCATCTCAATAGCCCATCAAATATGAGACAATTTATTTCTTTTTCTTTTTTAGATTTAATTTTCAGTGATTTAACTGCCTGTTTTAACTTTTTGGACGATTAGGCCGCATAAAAGATGAAAGATCTCCATCGATGACCATCGAAGATCACGAATCTTCAATTTCAAATCCATTTAATAGGAATGGGTAAAACTGCTTCATCTTTTATCTTACATATTGCTTAAATATGTATGTGTTTTGAATTTTAATCACCTGAACTCGCCGTATTATTTTTCTCAGATTCGTAAATGAATGCAGAATCAACACAATGGGTGCTCAGGCATATGGAAATATGCATCAACTAGTTGAGGTAAAGCTAATCTGAAAATATTAGACCAACTTATCAAGAAAAAGGAAACATGAAATGTTTTGTTCATTCTTATTTTACAATCTAAAATTTTTTTCAGTCTATAGATTATGATACAATAATCTTGTCCAAGAGTGCAAACTTATCGAAATAAGCAACAATTACAAAACTACCCCTGAGGTTTGGGGAAATTACAAAAAAAACCCAGAATTTTTTGAAAATTACAAAATCCCCCCTAGATCTGATTTTGTAATACACTTTACCCCATTCATAAGCAAAAGCATTTCAAACACCACCTTTATATTTGTAAAAATGTTACAGTTATTCCCTTATATCTCATGTTTTTTTTGTAATTCCCCAAACATGAGGGGTAGTTTTCGTAATTTATCCCTGGATATAATGTAAAAAAACTGATATTTACTATGTCTTGCAATCCCTTCCATATATCTAATTGCTATTGCATTGATTTGATACTGAGAAGCCTCAGGCTGGAATAAAGAGCTTGGAAATAGCAGAAACAATTTCAAGTATAAATATAAATCAACAGGCAGGTACTTCAGCAACAGCTGCTGTTAAATTGGAGGAAGATTTTGCTACTGCCAAACCTGCTCTGTTGCCACTCTTCCCACCAATCCCATCCTGTGGGATTGATTGCTCTCCAGAGTGGTCCGACTTACTCGAGGCCGGAGGGAAAATATCAGCTGCTGTTTCTCGCCCTATCGACAACGCATCAATGGATGATTACCTGAATTCACTTGGCTATCCATCTGAGTTTGCTTTGACTAAGATCCCTGAATCACGTCGAGCAAGTTTGATGTTCGGAAGCTTCTTTGATGACGTGGCCAGCTTCTCGAAGGTAAATGAAAATGAACTTGCTATGGATGACGGTTCTGTGGCTGTTGAAGCTGGTGAGGTTTCTGCTGGAGTTATGAGTGGTTTCCCATAAAAACGCGGAGTTTTCTTAATGGAATGTGGAACTTGATCACAAGACTTTATCTTTGTATGTTTTTTATAGCGTAGTTTTGTCTTGCTTGTGCTCGGTGAATGCAGTGGGACGCAAAATGCGTCTGGTGAAGACATGGTTTTTTGGCAAATGTAGCTGTTTAATAGTGGTTCGTGCTGTTATAGTTTGCCGTCTTTTCCCAAATCTCCACCGTCTAATAGATATACAAGAATGAAGTTTATAATTTAGTCTTTCATGTAACTATTTTGAATATTCTTGAGACCTTGGGGAGGGGAAACAGAACTTAAAACGGAAAAATTACAAAAAGTACTCCCGAAGTTCAGTCTAATTACAAAAAATCTAGCTATCTTTCAAAATTATAAATCAAGTGGTATTTATAATTTTGATAGATTTTCTTGTAATTTGGCTAACTTCAGGAGTAGTTTTTGCAATTTACCAATCATTTTATATGTAATGTCGTTTAAATGTGGGAAGTATGATGAAGGTCCTCAACATAATCTATCTTCATAGAACATATATGCATGAGAAGCTCAATAGTACTCTACACATGATGAATGTTACAAATTAGAAACATGAAAAAGAGGGAGAAAGTTTCACAAATATTTTTGCTACAAGTTTAGTGGAACTTGAGGCTGGTCAACACATTGTTGTTCACCGGGTCAGCCAAATGATCCAGCAAGTTTTGGTACGGCCCAACACCGGTCACCAGGCCCTGTATAAAGTAACCCAAGATAGCCAACATAGCCAGTCTTCCATTCTTCACCTCCTTCAGCTTCAACTCCTTCATTGATTTCTCGTCTTTCCCGAACCCAAGAGGGTTGAAAAACGGGCCGCCAGGGTAGGCCGGGTCGCCTGACCCTGCCAAGCCCTTTTCCAGGCCCAAGAAGTATTGCTTCCCCATGGACCCTGGCTTGGCCCAATCCTGGAACCTCCGGTGCTCTGCGAAGCCCATTAGCGCCATTTCCAGGACGAATAGTGTGTACGAGTCGGCCCAGTAGTTGTATGTTCCGGCTGGGGGGATGACTCCAGTTTTGAACCATGGTAGAGCTGTTTCAGCTGGGATTAGGCCTGCTTTTCCTAGGATTTCGGGTGCAATGGCTCCGGCTGCACCCAACATAGCGAAACGGCCGTTGATGATTTCTCCGTAGGCTAGCCATTTGGGCTCGATGAATCCTCCGGTGCCTTCCGGGTCCGAGAGTCCTAATGGGTCGAATCCGTAGTCACCGGGAAGGCTGAAAGGATCGAAATCTTGTAAGTTAATTAGAGTTCAGTTCAATATGATGAGATGCACTGAGTTAAACTCTTATATACACCAGGTGAACGCCACGTGTGTGTATAAAGATGATCTCATGTGTTAGAAATTTAAGGGAAAATTTTTGATAAGTTGCAAGAGTTCATTATTAGTACCTTCCATCCAAATAGGAGAGACTTTGCTTGGATGCAAACCAGAGAGGCCTGTTTGCTCCTTGCTGGAAATATCATCAAAGAGAGGCTTGTAAGTTTTAACCCTCATTCTTTATCAAATTCATTAAAAGTAAATTTGTAATCTCATCTATGTTAGGGTTAATTACAAAATCTACCATGAGGTTTAGCTTAATTACAAAAATACCCAGTTGTTTGCTATAATTGTAAATATGCTTAACATTTGTTTCTATTTCACAAACTACACTTCAAGATTGGGGTATTTGTTAAGTAAATTATAAATACATACTTCAACGGAGTGTTTTTAGCATTTTAAGAGGATAGTTTTAAGGGATAATTACAAAAAGTACCCTTGAGGTTTCACCTAATTACAAAAAAACCCAGCTAACTTTTAAAATTACAGAAAGTACCCTGAGGTTTGATTAGTGTTAAAATTAAGGGGTAAACTGCATTATTTTTATAAATATGAAGGGGGATCTTGAAATATTTTTTGCTTATGGTGGGTTTAAATGTTAGACAAATTAAACCTCGGGATATTTTTGTAATTTTGAAAGTTAGCTGGGTTTTTTGTAATTAGGTCAAACCTAAGGGTACTTTTTGTAATTAACCCTGGTTTTAATTTTGAAAGATAAGTGCAGTTTTTGTAATTAGGCTAAACCTTAGGGTACTTTTTGTAATTATCTCATCAATCTATACATAGTTTCATTGTGAATCCATTGATTATAACTCTTTCTGAACTTAATCAAGCTTTTGATATAAATACTGTGTGTGTGTGTGTGTGTTTTGGAGGCATACCTTGACAGGAGGAGTAGAAGCAGCTTTTACAACAAAGGAAACTTTCCTTGAAGATTGAGTTGGCCTGCCACCAAGAATCTGTCTAGCGGCCTCTGCCGAAGAGCAGATGGATGATGAAGAGACTAATGCTTGTGTAGCCATTTTTTTTATTTTTTATTTTTCTTGTGCAGTTTACTGGTATGCTACCCCTGAACAAAGAAGAAGAAGAAGAAGAAGAAGAAGAAGAAGAAGAAGGAGAATTAGTAGCACACAATAATCATCACATGTGTGAATAAGGACCACCAGGATTTTTGTGGGGCTGGTTGAGAGTTTTGGAATTGTGGTGCAGAATCAGATGGTAAGAAAACCAGATAAAGTTGTGATCTTGCTGTCAAATGGAAGGAATACAAGTGGCATTGTTTTCTGGATAATAGATATTATTGGCTTGTAGGAAGTTAAATCTTGATACTCCTTTGTAATTTGTCTGCTGGAAAATTCATATATTGATCACTTGTGACTGAAAATCCTGGTATTGATATGGGATAATTTAGATGATTTGATATATATATTCCCAGCTTATCATCATATAAGAATTGTCCAGGTGTACTTGAATCATCTATATGATTTTTTTGGGGGGGCATAAATCAGGACAAATTTAATTGTTGTAGTTCGAATTAATAATAAGAGGATAAATGGCTTTTTATTTACCTAGTAATTTATTAATTTTAATTTAAGCATAATTAAGATAAAAAAATCAGTTAACATAGGCGTCTAGAATCTTGCTAAGTTGCTAAGGCGGTTTGATGAGTGGCATTAATAAAGTCTGCAATACAAGTTCATCATTTTAATTTATGAAACACATAATGTTGGACAGAGCCAAAAATATGTTTTCTAGGCACATTATTTTTAGCAGAGATCCAATTATTCCCCATGGCAGAAATTTCAATTTTTCGCAACACGGCTGTAAACTGTGACAGATGAAATATTTGATATTTGATGTTATTCGAATTTGTTACAAGAGTTTTAAATGGAGATAAATGTAGACATACAGGGTAAGGGTTCTCTCTTCCCGCACATTTCATCCTTTTCTCCTCAGTAAGAATCTATTTACTGCAAGATGATGCAACATTTCACGTTGAAGCCTTGTCGTAAAGGCCGTCTTATTCAACACTTTGCCTACCAAATACAACATTAATCAATTATATTTCACACGAACTGTTTGCCTTCCGAGAATGGTAGCCACGACCTCCAAAGAGAACGATTACGAGGCTTTCGATTCGATGTCTTGCAACCCACAAACCATGTTAGCAGGAACTGCTACGTCTATCATCTTCGGATATGACAAGTTTAAATCTGTAAAGTTGAAATTGAATTATTCAGCAATTGTTGGAATATAATACGATGATCTAGCATGAATTAACAAGAGATTCAATACTTGAATGGTTACTACTTACTTGCCATGATGTTTTTGAATGTTTCCTGCAAAAGACAAACATATCAGATAAAAAAACATTAGTGAATTTCACTTAGTCCCAAAATATAATTTATAGAATACAATTTGGTTTAATAAGTAAGATGGAATTACAAATGTTTATGCATAAAAGGTTCTTTGGCTTGTAATAATCAAGGAACAAGAGTCTGCAGTCAATGATACGATAATAAAAGAGCGACTCAAGCCTAATTCCAGCAAGATCAGTCTCTTTGATAAAATGGCACGAGTACTTACTAAAACTTAATCGCACGCTGCTTATGTAAGGTTGGATATTTTATTATTTATAGCTTAAAAGATAAAATTAGCACAATGGAATTTTTTAGCAGTGGAATCACCTCGTTTTTGTCAGGCGGGGTTGTACAGCATCTCCTCTCCCACAGTACTTACCTAAAAAAAAACCCAGGCTTGTGCATAAGCAAGTTCAGTTGTGTATGTATCAAGAAAAAAACAAAAAAATTAGGTGTATACTTACAGAGAACCCTTTGTAATCATGGGCAGGATACACAAATGTGTCTTTAGGCAACGTAAAGATCTGTTTAAGCAAATAGTCTGAGGGCGTTAGGTAATGGATGTGAATAAATGAGTGTTGAAATTAATAAATGAGCATTGAAATTCACAAGTTACCTGTGAATGAACTGACTTATAAAGTTGCTCAGAACTTCCTCCCTGAGAAAATATAACAAGAGCTCAATGTCAGCATGCCAGAAACAACTTCACAAATCATAAAACCCCATTTGGCTTGCACAAAACTGTCCTGATAAAGGATATGTGGACTGAGTGAGAATAATTTCTTGATTGATTGTTCATATGTTCAAATTTGAAAGATAAGGTTTTAACATGCAACAATGCACGATTTCCTCTTTATATTTATACTCAGTGCATTGTACTTTTAAGAACCCACATCCAGCTAAAGCTTTTCTTCCTACAGCATCAATTATATCCCATTTAAGCCTAAGGACTCTACAGAGAGTGGAGCTTTTACATTTACGCTTTCCAACTTTTCCCATTCAAGGGTGTCTTTGGCATATGCTTCTTGTGTCATATCATTGGAAAGAGTCGTGTTTCTACACCAATGCTTATGTTTTTTCCTTAGAACAAAATATTCAGTACTTCTATGAGGCCCACCATCAAATTGATTTACTAAATATTACTGCTCCACAAAGCACTATAGCAAGAATAACCAAAATATAGAATAATAATGCCGTTGATCTATTCCTGAACAACATTTTCTTTAGTTCTCTGCTTTGTCCTGATGATAAATCACCTTTTCCTTCTAAAAGTTAATTTTTTTATTAAAGAAATTGTTCCAGGATGGTGTGAAGAGGAACCATAAATTTGACTATAAGGTTGACAAAACATCACGACAAGGTGAAACTTGATCAATATTAGGTTTTATCATGAGCAACAATACCTGAAAATCTGTCCTACCACATCCACGTATTAATAAAGCATCACCAGTAAAAGCCATCCTGGGTTGAGGCTGATTAGGTCCATCACCTGTGACATAGGTAACGCAACCTTGTGTGTGACCTGGGGTTGCACGAACCTGCAAAAGATAAAAAATACAAGTTGATGACATGGGAGGATAAATAAGAAAGCATACAATTCCATGGAATGAGAAAACCGTAACCATGCAAACAGCCTCAATTGCTCACATGCACAGATTTATGTAGCACATGTTTAAATACTCTATATGTACGCTATGCGCATTTAATGTCTCATCTACTCTTAAAGGATTCAAGCGAAAACATTTTACTGCCACCATACTACTTGTCTTCTTTCTGCTCAGTCTGGAGAAACTTTGAACTTTTTCCTTGCTAGTTTCCTTGCCCCCCAACCCCCCCAACCCCTCTCTACACACACGTATATATACACACTTACATATATATTATCCATTGTGTTTGATCCATAAAAAAAACTCTCAATTACGTTGCAGGATTCCAACACTTCAATTACATTTGATCCATAAACACAGAGGCTTAGGTAATTATAGTGAAAAAGATGAAGGAATGATAATTAGGGCCTAGGTGGTTGCAAATCGAGAGGCGCCTTTGACAAGTACAATTAAAAATTATTAGTGTCAAGCATTCAACCATGCCATGTGGTTACAATAGTTAACAGGCAAATTATACCACATGGGCAATCTAACACTTGGATCTCCAAAATTTTATTGTAGTAATATTATAATTAGTTTCTTCACCATGGTCAACTAATATGTTACTACTTCAAATACATATCTCCTGCTCTATCTCATATTATGAATTTGGTTTGTCGAAAAAATAGCAATTTCATATACCTCCAAAAAGAGAGCACCAAACGAGATTTTATCACCAGGTTCAACGAAAAGGTCAGCCTTTGCATTGCTTGCTTTAGAAATGATAGATTTTACTCCAGGAACCTTACTCTGCAGGATATAACCATGTAAACAGGAAAACAGGTTAGACTGCTGTCAGAGAATTTCGATCTATCAAGTAAAATACTTTGCTGGCCGTCCCTGTAACAATATGCAACATGTACTTAAAATTTAGCTCTATGCCACTTACGCACTTGAAGGGAAAAATATAGAAAAAAATAAGAATTACGTAGTCACTGTATTGAAAGAGCCTAAGAAGTTAGGACGAGCCTTAAGCAAGCCAGTGCCGGTGACGTGATCCGCATGCACATGAGTATTGATTGCATATATAAGCTTCAAACCCAACTCTTTCACAAGAGAAAGATCCCTGTCCACAGTCTTGTCTACTGGGTCAACCAACTGTGAAGAATAAGTTGCATCAGTACATAAATCAAGAATTCAACTAGACAATATAAAAGGTGTCAAAATTCTCATTATGCGTGAAGTTATCAAAAATTTGGATCAGCTCCAAGATATCCAAAACTGAAAATCAAAGTACATTATTTTTCTGTAACATAATATTACTTTCTTTTCTATTACCCACTACAACTTCAATAACTGGATATAACAAATAACTCAAGGCCCTTATTTGCACATCCAAAAATCTAAAATATCCACACAAAAAGACCTTAAAATTACAATTGCTTTCCAGCATGATAACTCATAAATGTCCTTGGATTTTTTTGGTGAGAAAATGGAAAGGAAGAAGTAAAAAGGTTTTCAAAAAAAAGCACAAAGTGAGGAAAATATTCTCCTTACCATTTTTCTCACCAAAATCCAAAGACCAAAAATAGCGAAAAAGTTCAAAGGGGAAGGAAAAAGATTGAAGTAAAAGCACGTCCCAATAATTTTGCATCATTTGTCTTTGTCTAGCTGGTCCAGCAGTCTATTAAATAACGAATTAAGGTACTACCTGCAGCAGTCTTGAACGAGAAAGCGAACCATTTTCCATGCTAACACACACTTTACCCAAATAATGAAGTCAAATTTCATAAATGGTTTAAACTTGATCCGAAAAGAATAGAAAACAACTACTACAACAATTCAGCCACACCATCGTCAAAGCTCAGAAAACAATCCCAATTAACCCAAACCCTCGTACTCTAAACACAATGTGACAATCCAATTATTCAAAAATTGACACAATAACGTGAATCACAAGTTCAAATCAAGCAGAAAATCAAGGCAAAAAATTAAGTTACCAGAGCTGGTTTATCAGGGTGAGAAGCATCGGCGAGTAGGTAAGTGTAGGTACACGATTCCTTCTCAAAAAGCTGACGGAAAAGCAACTTGGACGAGGAACCAGACGACGTCGAATAGGAAACCGAACTCATTTTTGGTCGAAATTTTGCAGTAAATTTAACGATTTGCGGAAAAGAAGCCTTCTGCTTGGGAGAAGAAAAAGTAGCTGAAATTTGCAAGAATCTAAATTTGGAAAGCATTTCTTGTAGGGGAAGAAGGATTTCAATTTAGTTGGTACTTCCAACACAGGGTGGCGATTATTACCAAGCACCAACTGGCGATTGTTAATCATGAGTTGTTTTTTATATAATTATACTTTTTATTATTTGAGAAAATATATAATTATAAATTATAATAATATGTTAATTATTATTCTTTACTAATATATCACGCATTTTACTTTGTACTATAAACAATTAAACAAATAAACAATGAAATGGAGGGATATTATAATTTTTTTTTTTTTTTTGATAAGCTCAGAACTGCAGCGCTACGCCGACTTTGCCGAGCGACAATGTCCTCCGCCTCATTCTTGCCAAGGTAAACCGCGGGATGTGCACGCACTGTTAGTCCAAGTGGCTACGATAATCTAGAGGGGGTGAATAGATTATCTCGGTTTTTCGTTTTTGCCCTCTTTTTGAATAATCAAGCAAAGACGAGAAAGTAAAAGCGGAAATAAAACAACACTCGTTGATTTAAAGAGCTTCACCCCACCTGGGACTACGTGCTCTACCACCCCAAAGATATCCTGGGATGGGTTTCGAAAAGAAAAAAAAAGATTTTATTAATTTCCAAAATTAATACAACACCTCGAGGATTACCACAACCCTCTTACAACACCTTTAAGGAGATTACCACAATCTTCCTTCACCACCTTCAAGAAGACCACACTCTTCAAACACCTATCACCTAGATCACCCAAGTGTATTCTTACCACAAGAATACTCACAAGGATGTCTTGTGTTGAATGATGACCAAAATCAAGATTACAACTCAATAAAGATTCATACAATATGAGTACAAGTGTAATCAAGAATTGAAAGCCTAAACCTCAAATGTGTGCAAGTGAAAGTGCTTAGGCTAATACAACAAGATATATGAAAGTGTTTTCTTGTTTGCTCTTTTGCTTGTGTAATGTGTTGTGTCTTGTTGCTTGAATGAAGCCTCTATTTATAGGAGAGGTCTTGGCTTGATTTCCGGACATTAGCTCCTCCTCGGGGAGTGATTTTCTACGCAAAAGAAACCATATAAAATCAAGATTATAGGTTAGAAATCAATCCCACAAATTAGGGAAAAGTCATGCGAAAATGCAACGGATAGTTTCTTTGTCAAAACAGGGGGTTCGACCGGTGGTCGCAAGAGAGATAAGTTGAAAATGAAAACTCAAGCGATTTTTACCTGGGGGACCGAAGGGGGTTCGGTTAAATTCGCCGCCTTGTGGCTTGACCGGTTGGAGGAGATGAAAATATATAACGAGAGAAGTCAGAACTCGGGGGCTCCCGTGCACGGCCGCCCGGTCGACCGGTCGCCCCCCTACCGGCCGACCTCCGGGACCGGCCGCCTCCCCATTTTCCTTCATCCGTTTTTCATTCCAAAACTCAACTCAGTACGGGTTGCCCTAAAGGGCGGCAGGTCGAGCTGAAACAAATGTGATGTCCAATTTTAAATCGAAAATAAACTCCAAGAAATACTCAAAAAATAGTAAAAGCATTTTAGATCGATCGGAAGTATTGGGACAACATTTAGGGACATTGTTTTGGTATAAAACCCATTTTAATAAAATCATCAAAATCATGATAAAAACATTTATCTAACAAACTCCCCTTTTTGATGATTACATACCAAAACAATTTACAAGAGGGCGGTTTTGAAAACAAAACAATTTTCCTAAGCTAGAGTAAACTATCCGTTTAATAACATTTTACAAAAAGTTCCCCTATCAATAAGCATATCAATAAGAAGTATTGTATAAGCTAGAAGACTAGCTTTTACAAAATAAACAACAACTCCATGAGCTAAGCTCCCCTCACAAATACTTAATATCCATGCAAACAAGTCCATAAAACAACCATTGGACTAAGTTTTCTTCACAACTTATGGCATAAACAAGCCATAGCTTATAGCTTCTATTTCGAGCTTTTATTAGCTTCTTTGAGCTAACGAGCCATTTTCCTGTTTCTCCCCCTTTGGAATCATCAAAAAGAATGTTAGGACAATAAAAACATCATACAAATATATCAAAGTGCGCCAAAGAGACGATTTATCAACCATTCGAGAAGATAAGCTTATAATCCAAAAAAAAATGGGAGAAAAGTATCATTTGATATCCATAAGCTCGTTTTAAGTGTCAAGACAGGATCTCAATAAGTATATAAGACATATGAAAGCATAAGAGTCATGTAAAAGTCGAACAATTCATTGCGACAATTCATCGAACACCTTGTGGGTGTAAAAAATAAAAGAGATTGTATAAAGCCCTTGTAAGAGATTCAAGTCAAAAATTTTCATCACCAAATCATACCAATCATCATACAATACAACATAACAACTAAGCTCATCATGATCATAAAATAATTTCATCAAGTAATATACAAGAAAGGCCATAAACTCAAGGGTTCAACCCATTTGAGCAAAAGGAATAGAATTCTTACCATTCGATCGGTAAAGATGAGCGATGATGATGATAAACAAGCCATATAAGGTGTATGATATGAATTGAATTCATGAAAACAAATTTTGAGTGAAATTAGTGTGAATTTGGCAAATGGGACGAAAAATGGCCAAAATGAGTGAAAATGACTAATGCTGAAGACAGAACGATTTTAAACCAAAAAATTGCTTAGGGCGACCGGTCGTGGTTGAGGCGACGGTCGGCGTTGAGGGCGACCGGTTGCCTCAACCTCTTCAACCCACTGTTTTGCAAATTTTCCAAAATCCGAATTTTCAACCAAAAATCCGATTTTTCGCCCCTAAGTTTGAAAATCGTGCAAAATACAAACGTAAATTTCATTCAATATGCATTATGCCTAACCGAGCTCGTATCGACGCAAAAGTCTCGGAAGTTAGCGGTTTTGTGAAAATATCCGCTAATTGATCTTGAGATGGTACAAAAGATATCTCAATTTTTCGTTTTGAGACACAATCCCTTAGAAAATGATGTCGAATCTCAATATGTTTAGTACGGTTGTGATGAACCGGGTTTTGAGCAATATTTATAGCGGATATATTATCACAAAATATAGGAACATTTTCAAAAGAACATTTGTAATCCGCTAAGGTTTGTTTCATCCAAAGAAGTTGAGTACAACAAAAGGCGGCGGAAATATATTCGGCCCGCCGTTGAAAGTGAAACACAATTTTGTTTCTTTGAGAACCAAGAAACTAGGCAATCGCTTAAAAATTGACATGATCCTAAAGTACTTTTCCGATCATCAATATTTCCCGCATAGTCCGAATCACTATAACCTTTAAGAGAAAAATTTTCATTCTTTGGATAAAATAAACCATATTGAATGGTGCCTTTCAAATATCGAAAAATCCTTTTAACGGACTCATATGAGATTCTTTGGGATTGCTTTGAAAACGAGCACATAGGCATACGGCATGAAGAATGTCCGGTCTACTAGCGGTTAAATAAAGTAAACTACCAATCATACCTCGATACTTGGATTCATCAACCGACTTGCTTTTTCATCTTTGTCAATTTTGACATTGGTTGCCATAGGAGTTGAAACGGTTCTTCCTTCTTCAATGCCGAACTTTTTCAAAAGTTCCTTTGTATATTTTGATTGTGAAATATAGATACCTTCTTGGCATTGCTTGATTTGTAGTCCAAGGAAGAAATTTAGCTCCCCCATCATGCTCATTTCAAATTCACCTTGCATCAACTTAGAAAATTTCTTGCACAAAGATTCATTAGTAGCACCAAAGATAATATCATCAACATAAATTTGCACAAGTAGGCAATCTTGCCCTTTTTCAAAAACAAAGAGTGTAGTATCAACTTTACCTCTTGTAAAACCATTTTGCAAAAGAAAAGAGCTAAGTCTATCATACCATGCACGGGTGCTTGTTTCAAACCATACAAGGCTTTTTTAAGTTTATAAACATCATTAGGCCTAGAAAAATTTTCAAACCCCTGAGGTTGTTTAACATAGACTTCTTCTTGAATAAGACCATTTAAGAAAGCGGATTTAACATCCATTTGGTAAAGCTTGAAATTTTTGAAACAAGAATAGGCAAGTAAAATGCGAATAGCTTCTAAACGTGCTTCGGTGCAAATGTTTCATCATAATCAATACCTTCTTCTTGACAATATCCTTGAGCAACTAACCTTGCCTTATTTCGAACAATATTGCCTTGATCATCAAGTTTGTTCCGAATACCCATTTTGTACCAATAATTGTTTGAGATGGAGGACAAGGTACTAATTCCCATACATCATTTCTTTCAAATTGATTCAACTCCTCTTGCATTTCTAAGAACCAATCTTCATCCTCAATAGCTTCCTTAGCATTTTTAGGCTCTTTTTGAGATATAAGAGCTTTCTCGGCAAAATTTCTTCGAGTCATTACTTTATCAAGGGGATCACCAATAATAAGATCTTTTGGGTGATCTCCTTAAATTTTAATGCTACGGGAAGATTCAAGTATCACCCTATCTTCTTGAGGAACATTTGAACTTGAAGGTTGATCATTTGAAGTAGAAGAATCATCATTTTGAGCATTACTTTGAACAATTTGTTCAACAATATCCTCTTCATCACTATCATCATTGGGTATCCTTTCAACACCCAAGGCTTCATTAAATTTGACATGAATAGATTCTTCAACAACCATGCTAGTCTTATTGTAAACCCGATATGCTTTGCTCTTGATTGAATACCCCATAAATATTCCTTCATCGGCCTTAGGATCAAGTTTATCCAATTGATCCTTAGTATTCAAGACAAAGCACTTACAACCAAATATTTTGAAATAACTAATATTTGGAGTTCTTCCTTTCAAAGCTCATATGGAGTTTTATTCATTTTAGGACGAATATAAACTCGATTAATAACATAGCAAGCGGTACTTACGGCTTCGCCCAAAAATATTTTGGAAGTGAAAATTCATTGAGCATGGACCGACTCATTTCTTGAAGTGTCCGATTCTTCCTTTCGGCTTACTCCATTTTGTTGAGGTGTCCTTGGAGCTGAAAAATTATGTGCATATCCCTTGGTTTCACAAAAGACTCTAAATTCACCATCAAATTCTCCACCTCGATCACTTCGAATAGACTTAATAGTATCTTCCTTTTCATTCTCAATAAGTCTACACAACTTAACAAACTCATTAACGGCATCGCTTTTATTTGCAAGAAAAAGTGCCCAAGTATATCTAGAGAAATCATCGACAATAACGAAGGTGTAATGTTTTCCACTTAGACTAGCCGTACCAATATCTCCATACAAATCAAGGTGAAGCAATTGTAGGGGTTTGGTTGTGGAAATTTCATTTTTGGGCTTAAAACTACTCTTAACTAATTTGTTCTTTTGACAAGTGTCACATAAGCCAAGATTTTCAAAATTCAATTTGGGTAGTCCTTTTACATGTTGGTTTTTGTAAATATTTTTCAAATTCTTGTATCCAACATGTCCAAGTCGCCTATGCCATAAACTCGTTAAATCATTATTGGCGACAAGACAAGAAACATTTTGACTAACCAAATCACTAGTACAAATTTTGTAAAGATTGCCTTTTCTATTTGCTACACAAATAATATTACCATTTTTAAGAATGAGGCATTTTTCTTTATTAAAGGAAACATCATAATTTGAATCACAAAGTTGGCTAACACTTATCAAATTAAACTTAAGCCCTTCTACTAAAAGAACATTACTAAGAGAGAAAGAAGAGTTACCAATTTCTCCATTTCCAAGAATTTTTCCTTGCCATTGCCGAACATGACCATACCCTCTTCTTGGAGCTTGATGTTGGTAAAAGTTCTCTCCTTCCGGTCATATGGCGTGAACATCCGCTGTCCACGAGCCATTTCGAATCCTCCATGGTTGTTATAGCCCCTATTACCTACAAAAGCATTTCTTTTAGGTACCCTATAATTTTGGGGTCCATGGGGTTAGTTTTGAGACCTTTGGGTCTCCAAACATAACTAGAGCTATTTCTCAATTTGCAATTATTAGCATAATGTCCAACTTTGCCACAATAAAAACAAGTAGGAGTATGAGAGCTATTAGCACGAATGAAAGTCGGACCTTGGTTATTTTTCTTAAAAACTTTTGAAATGGTTTGTAACCAAGTCCTTGTTTTGAATGCTCACCTCTTTGTGCATCTAAAATTTTTGTAACCTTATCCGTGCTTAAATTAAAACGATGCACATCCTTTTTCAAATTGTCAATATCATTAGTGAGCATTTGTTTCTCGGTTTCAAGAGTTTGAATTTGAGTAAGGGTAATAGCGTGAACATGATCAAGAGTCTCATAAGATGTAAATATTTTATCTTTTTCTATTTTAAGCTCTTTATGCTCCTTTTTCAAACTCTTGTATTTAACAATCAATTTTTGAAATTCATTTTGCAACTCATCAAAATCACATTGCAATTCATCAACTAAGGAGGAGGTAGAGGAGTTAGAACGTGCCTCAATATTTTCATCGTCTATGGCCATAAGACCATGTTCGGTTTCACCTTCCTCGTCGGATGTCTCGAGTAATTCATCCCAAGTTTTGACGTCCGCATTTAGAGCCTTCTTTTTCGGAAAAACTTCTTTTTCTTTTGTTCCTCCTCATTGAGTTTTGGGCAATCGGCTATGAAATGCCCGGTTTTCCGTACTTAAAGCAAGCATTATCTCTCGGTTTTCTTGCTTTATTTTTATTCACAAATTTTGCAAATTTTTCGAACAAGTGCGGCAGATCTCCTCATCATCATCATCATTATCATAGTATGCATTATTAGAAGAAGAAGCAAGACCTTTAGGAATATTTTGCATACCCGATTGATTGATGGTTGGTTTGGTATTTTTCCTCTCCTTGAGATAGACTTCATAGATGAGGAGGTTCCCGATGAGCTCATCAAACTTGAGTGTCTCAAGATTTTGTGCTTCCGTGATTGCCGTCACCTTTTCGGACCATGAGCCGGAAGAGCATTCAATACCTTAGTCACCTTGTCTTCTTCGGAGATGACTTTACCGAGGGCCACAAGAGGATTGACAATGTTGTCAAGCCTTTCCACCATCTTGGAGATGCTTTCACCATCATACATGTTAAAGTTCTCAAAGTCTTTAACAAGCATGGTCTTTCTAGCTTGCTTGACCTTCTTTGTCCCTTCATATATAGTCTCCAATTTTTCCCAAACCTCATGTGCCGACCTTATGCCTCGTATGCGATTGTACTCGGTGGTGGTAAGTGAGCAATGCAAAATATTTAAGGCCTTACCGTTTAGAGAGAAAGCCTTCTTGTCATTTTCATCGAACTCCTTGAAAGGTTTAGGAGCCAAGGTGCCATCCTCCATTTTCTTGGTTGGTTGATCAACTCCTTCAATAACCACATTCCATATGTCAAATCCGCACCCTTGTAGAAAGCACTCCATACGGTCTTTCCAAAATGCGTAGTTGTTGGCGTCGAACAATGGTGGCTTGTTGGTGGAGGCACGGTGGTGAGATAAGCGTCATTCGTAGCCATGGATCTTTCCTCTTTACTCGGAAAACGAGCTAGCCAAAGAGTTTGGCTGTGATACCACTTGTTAGTCCAAGTGGCTACGATAATCTAGAGGGGGTGAATAGATTATCTCGGTTTTTCAGATTTTTGCCCTCTTTTTCGAATAATCAAGCAAAGACGAAAAGTAAAAGCGGAAATAAAACAACACTCGTTGATTTAAAGAGCTTCACCCCACCTGGGACTACGTGCTCTACCACCCCAAGATATCCTGGGATGGGTTTGAAAAGAAAAAGATTTTATTAATTTCCAAAATTAATACAACACCTTGAGGATTACCACAACCCTCTTACAACACCTTTAAGGAGATTACCACAATCTTCCTTCACCACCTTTGAAGAGTACCACACTCTTCAAACACCTATCACCTAGATCACCCAAGTGTATTCTTACCACAAGAATACTCACAAGGATGTCTTGTGTTGAATGATGACCAAAATCAAGATTACAACTCAATAAAGATTCATACAATATGAGTACAAGTGTAATCAAGAATTGAAAGCCTAAACCTCAAATGTGTGCAAGTGAAAGTGCTTAGGCTAATACAACAAGATATATGAAAGTGTTTTCTTGTTTGCTCTTTGCTTGTGTAATGTGTTGTGTCTTGTTGCTTGAATGAAGCCTCTATTTATAGGAGAGGTATTGGTAACGGGCTAAGAGCCGACAATACTAACTAAGACCCAAGCAGGGAATTGGTAAAACCAATTCAGATTCACACGAACAAAAAAACTACACACCCCAAACTAAAACCACTCCACGCCGGGAGACTTCAGCACTCCTTAATGGAGACTGTAAAACTCTAAAGAACTAAAATCGGGCACGAGAAAATTACAACCAAACAACAAAATAAAAAACAAAGAAACAAAACTACACATAACAAACAAAGAAACAAATGATCTCTCCCTTCCCCAAATCCCCAGCCATATCCCGACGCCACCGCTATCGCAAATCCGCCACCATCTCCCAGTTGGCTCGCCACCATGAAGAAGTTCCCACAGCCCGAATCTGAAAATAAAGAAGAAAAACACTGCACGAGGGTTCCGCCCGGCGACCTAAAATCTCGGCCATCGCGGGCCTTCATGGCGTGTAACAGCCAAAATTGGCAAACATGGACCCTCTTGGTTTCTTCTGACTTCTGGTTTCCATTCTTACCTGAGAAGAAACCAAGAGGGGAGGGGGGGGAGGGGGGGGGCGGGGGGAGGGAAAAGGAGGGGATTTTAGGGTTTTGGGGTTTTTTTGTTAGAGAGTGGGAAGTCTAGCTATCTTTTGAAATTTATGTGAAATTTTAAATTCAATTTTGACAAAAACTCATGTCAGACGGTTTAACGGGTAAAAATCTGTTAGACGGATTCCAAAACCGACTAGGTGTCGATTTTGTAATTCAGAGGTCGATATTAACAGTAACTCTAAAAAGTATTAGGGAAAAATGCAAAATTAGCCCTCCATCAATAAGTGTGTTGCAATATTAGTCATGCAATTTTTGAAAATGCGATTTTAGTTATGTATGTTTTACCTTTTTTATAGTTTGGTACTGTAAGTTTTAGATTTGTGCAATTTTGGTTCGATAAATTTCAAGTTGATGCAAATTTGGTCCTAAGATCAAGCATAAAATGGTATCAAAGCCTATATTTTATTTACTTGAGTTAGGGGTGGCCAAATGGAACCGAAATCGAGTTCCAAACCGAAACCGTAATTGTGGTCAATGGTTCCTAAATCGTAACCGTGGTCAACAGTTCTAGAACCAGAACCGGAATCGGAACCTATAGACCGGTTCCAGTTCCTTGGTGTCCCAAAAATGTGGAACCGGTTTTTTAACCGTCGGTGGAACCGTGATAAAACTATTTTTTTTAAGGTTAAAACCAACAATTTTTTTTGTTAAACATATGCTAGAAGAAATGTTAAATGATTATTATGTTATATTCGTAACTACATGAGACACAGTTTAAACCAAATATTGTAAGCGAACTACGTGGGCTTTGATTTTTCTATACTCTAATAGGTATATATAGAGAGTTTAATATTATTATTGAGATTAAGTATAAAACTTAATTGAATATTAAATACAAGTCTTTTTCTTTTTTTTTTTAACTGAAATTGATAAACTATTTTTAGAAAATCAAATAATTATCAAAAGATAATAAACGGTTCCGGTTCCGGTTAAACCAAAACCGTGGAAGAACTGGGTTTCGAATCCGCCGGAACCGGCGGTTCCGGAACTGTGGCCATCCCTAACTTGAGTTGAATTTATTTATCATTTATACTATATGTTGCCTAAAGAATGAAGAATATTAGTTTATGAATCCGAATCAAAATACGAGATACGAGTTATATATATATATATTATTTCCTAATTATGAAAATACAAAAATAAATACAAAATTGGCAAATTGGTGATTTTGAATAATAGGACCAAAATTACCATAACTAAAAAATAAAAGACTAAAATTGTCAAATCTTAAAAATTAAATGGTTGAAATTGTTATTTTTGCTAAGTGGCAAAATTGTCACATGACTAAAATTGCAACTTCAAAACTTATATGACTAATATTGCAATACCCCTATAGATACGTGACTGGACGGGATCCTCTATTCCAACTTTGTGTTTCATCTTATATTCCACCGTGCGGATTGTCGCCACGTGTCTTTTTAGTGAATTAGAGTTAACGGAGACTAACGGCTGTTTGTCACCAGGTTTCAACACCTTCCTAAGGAGTCCCAAGATTCTAGGACTCCAAAATCTCGTTTTTTTTCGGATATCACGAGAAAGGGATGGGACAACAAAAATAAAAATCATTGCGTTG
Organism: Rehmannia glutinosa; assembly: GCA_016081115.2. Taxonomy (NCBI): domain Eukaryota; kingdom Viridiplantae; phylum Streptophyta; class Magnoliopsida; order Lamiales; family Orobanchaceae; genus Rehmannia; species Rehmannia glutinosa. The sequence continues at coordinate 51,723,657 of CM071929.1, forward strand.
CTCTCTGTTATCTATCTTCCACAAACAAAGCTATCCCGATTCAAATTCGTGGGTCGTTTCTCCTTCAAATTTGACGAAACCACAATTTGGATTAGTCGCTTTTGTGAGTAAATTTTAACTTTTCATCGTTTTTTCTCTTTTCTTCTTGCAGTTGCAGGGGCCAAGGAAATTCTTTATTTATGTTGTGTGTATTCATTTGTCATTGAGATGTAGAGTACCTTGTGACAATTCATGTCTAACTAATGAAGTTTTTTTTCTTTTTTTATATTAAATCATTACACTAATTGTCTTCTTTTTATCCATTCGTCTGCAATGTTTTCCATTTTTCCAGTTTTTTTTTTAGCTTACTGTAACGACAATTACATATGCATTGATCACATTTGAAAATTCTCCCCAATTGTTTAATAAAATTAGGTTCCAATTGTTTAATAAAATGCAACAGTGAAAACTTACTTATGCAATTTTTCAGTTTTTTTTTTTTTCTATGTAACCACTTGATTCAAATCCTTTTTCAAAATTATAGGCAATGGATAGAGATATTACTGTTGATTCTATTACCATTGCTAGGTTCTTTTTCTGTATCCACCTCCTCAAAACAAAATTCCAACTTTCGACCAAATTCAAACCAACGAACAAAAATTAGTAACCCTTTAAAGGAATGAGTTTCACTATATAAAAGTGAAAAAAAAAAACAAGAATAAGTCTGAATATACGCAAATATTCGAAATTTTACACCTCACATCACACCTCACTTTGTCTCTCTCCAAGAAATCGAGAATAATCAAAATAATCAACTCCAACTATGGCTAATCCGACGGAAAAACCGGTATCATCTCGCTTTATCCAAGAAATCAAGAACAATGAAGTCCCAAGTATGGCTAGTCCGGCCGGAAAAACTGTACCGTCTCTCTCTCTCTGTCCAAGAAATCAAGAACAATGAAGTCCGCTAGTCCGGAAAAACCGTATCATCTCTCTATCCAAGAAATCAAGAATAATGAAGTCCCAAGTATGGCTAGTCCGACGGAAAAATCGGTATCATCTCTCTCTGTCGAAGAAATCAAGAACAATGAAGTCCCAACTATGGCTACTCCGACGGAAAAACCGGTATCATCTCTCTCTGTCCAAGAAATCAAGAACAGTCAAGTCCCAACTATGGCTACTCCGACGGAAAAACCGGTATCATCTCTCTCTGTCCAAGAAATCAAGAACAATGAAGTCCCAACTATGGCTACTCCGACGGAAAAACCGGTATCATCTCTCATCCAAGAAATCAAGAACAATCAAGTCCCAACTATGGCTACTCCGACGGAAAAACCGGTATCATCTCCTCTCGTCCAAGAAATCAAGAACAATGAAGTCCCAAGTATGGCTAGTCTGACGGAAAAACCGGTATGATCATCTCTCTGTCCAAGAAATCAAGAACAATGAAGTCCCAACTATGGCTACTCCGACGGAAAAATCGGTATCATCTCTCTATGTCCAAGAAATCAAGAACAATGAAGTCCCAAGTATGGCTATTCCGACGAAAAAACCAGTATCATCTCTCTTTGTCCAAGAAATCAAGAACAATAAAGTCCCAACTATGGCTACTCCTCGGAAAAATCGGTATCATCTCTCTATGTCCAAGAAATCAAGAACAATGAAGTCCCAACTATGGCTATTCCGAAAAAAAACCGGTATCATCTCTCTCTCATCAAGAAATCAAGAACAATGAAGTCCCAACTATGGCTACTCCTCGGAAAAACCAAGATCATCTTTTTCTCCCAAGAAATCAAGAACAATGAAGTCCCAACTATGGCTACTCCGACGGAAAAATCGGTATCATGTCTCTCTGTCCAAGAAATCAAGAATAATGAAGTCCCAAGTATGGCTAGTCCGATGGAAAAACTGGTATCATCTCTCTCTGTCCAAGAAATCAAGAACAATGAAGTCCCAACTATGGCTAGTCCGACGGAAAAACCGGTATCATCTCTCTCTGTCCAAGAAATCAAGAACAATGAAGTCCCAACTATGGCTATACTCTGACGAAAAAACCAGTATCATCTCTCTCTGTCCAAGAAATCAAGAACAATGAAGTCCCAACTATGACTATTCCGACGGAAAAACAGTTATCATCTCTCTCTGTCCAAGAAATCAAGAACAATGAAGTCTCAAGTATGGCTACTCCGACGGAAAAACCGGTATCATCTCTCTTTGTGCAAGAAATCAAGAACAAGGAAGTCCCAACTATGGCTACTCTGATGGAAAAACTGGTATCATCTCTCTCTGTCCAAGAAATCAATGAAGTCCCAAGTATGGCTACTCCGACGGAAAAACCGGTATCATCTCTAGATCTCCAAGAAATCAACAATTTCAAGTCCGAACTATGGCTAATCCGACAGAAAATTGGTATATTCCCAAAGATTTAATTGTTTGTATTCTAAAAAGACTCCCCTTGAAATCGGTTCTCCGATTCAAGAGTGTTTGTATCCCTTGGGAAAATCTTTTGTCCAGCCAAAGATTTATTAAGATGCACCACGATCATCTTCGTACTGACCCGAAAAATGAAACCCCAAATATAGTTGTTGCGGGTCCTAGCTTGATGGTTTTTTTAGGGTTTGGTTGACATGATTCGGAAGAGGGTGATTATAAAGTGGTTCGAATAATTTTATCAAAAAATTAGAATGATAGAAAGAACAAGGTTGAGGTTTACTCTGGAAATTCAGAATCTTGTACAACAATTGATATAGAGACGCAATTGTGAATGGAATACCTTATTAGCCTCAAAGATTTATAAGGATTTTGAGGGTGCTAAGACCCAAATTTGTGATCCTTAAATCTTGGGGAAGAGACACACCCCTATGTGTTTAGGTGGACGATTGTTTTTGTTAGAACTTGTTCTGGACAATATTCACTCATTACTTTCTTCATCAATTTTTGTGCGGCTTTAGCGCTCTTTGCTTACAGTGTTTAATGGTTTGCAATAAGGCCATACCCCTATTTATACTAATCCATCTCCTTAATGGATGGTGGTAATTCATTTGATCATACGGTTGGGAGTAAGTCCCTAGACTTCTTCATGGAATATTCCTAGAATATTTTACAAGATATTTACAAGTGAACTTTCTAAAATCATCCTACCATCTCTACAAAACTTATACAAAGTTCTAAAGAATTCTATGTACAAATGGGCTTAATATTTAAGCCAACATGTGGGCTTGGACTTGGATTAACCTTTTAGCTCATTGATGGCAAAAAATATGGTCCATTTAGGCGGCCCGTTACATCATCCCCCACCTAATTCGACGGCATCTTTGTCGCCTCGTACTCGCTGAGTTGTGGTCCGAACTGCCACAAGTCTTTTTCAAGTTCCCATGTCGCCTCGGACTTGGGTAGCCACTTCCATTTGATTAAGTATTGAGTATGGGGTGGAACACCTCACCATCGAATGAGCCTCTTTATAAACATCTTTTCAATGTTCTTGTCATATGACTTGGTCACCATGGTAGGTTCTTGTTGTGATTGCTCTCGGTTGGTTCCTCATTGTCTGCATGGAGTCAAAGATTGTTGTCCTGTTGCAAGTTCAAACGTTCGTCCCATGGCCTCACTCCACTGCAAATTGTATGAGAATTGCGCTACATCAAGGAGTTTGGCCCAATCTCTTTGTTTGGCACTCACAAAGTGCCTTAAGTAGCACTCCAACAAGGCATTCACCCGTTCAGTTTGTCCACGGGTATGGGGGTAAAAGCTTGTGGAGAAATTCAGCTCCATCCCTAAGAGCTTGAATAGCTTCGTCCATAGCCGTCCTATGAAGCGGGGGTCTCAATCACTTACGATATGTCGTGGTAGTCCCCAATACTTCACCACGTTCTTGAAAAATTCTCTTATTGTTTCATCTGTCGTGCAATCCTTGGCGCAGGGGATGAATGTCTTGTACTTGGAAAAACGATCAATCACTACCATAATGGACCCAAACCCTTTGGATTTAGGTAATGCACTTGTGAAATCCATGGTGATGGAGTGCCCTGGACATTCTGGAACAGGTAGTGGCTCGAGCAGTCCCCCTAGTTACTTATTCTCCGTCTTGTCTTGTTGGCTCACAAGAGAAGTCTTCACGTAAAGCTCGACGTCGTCCCTCACTTGCGACCAAAAGTATGTTGTCTCCAGTAGTGACCTCGTACACTTTTGGCCTGGATGTCCGGCCCACTTAGTATTGTGACATTCTTTGATGAGGTCTCTCCTCAAGCTGTCCCACTTAGAGATGTATAAATGTCTCCCCTTGGTGTAGAGGGCCGTCCTCTACTCAAATTGCTTGGTTTTGCCCTCCTTGGCTAACTTGAGCTGCTCCAACTCCAAGCCTTGTCTGATGCGATCCACGATCTCACTTATGAATATGTTGTATATTATAACCATGCATGCATTAAATAGCAACTAACTGTGCGGTGTCTGATAACTATCAATGCAATATATTTATTCTAAATATGTATTAGAGTCGCAATAATTATGATTTATGTATGAAATGTAACTGATATTATTTGATAGAGATTTGATTGTGGGATTTGATTGCAATTTTTCTGGACTGATATATGTATGAAACGCAACTGATATTATTTGATTTTATTTCCATTTTTATCTACTTGTATGTAATGGTGATAGGTGTGAGTTTTGCATGTATTTTGAGGTATAAATATGACTAAAATGGTGATTAAACATGCAATAACGTGTATGAAATGGTATATATTCGCTCTTTGTGGAAAAAGATATTACGCTTGCTTGTTTTGTAGGAATTTAACGATATTTGGAGTGATTTTGTGACAAATACGAGCATTGCTACCTAGAATCATCAAGAATCGAGCGATTACACCCAATTGGAAGCCAACTATATGGAGTCTAGAGTCATAGTGATGAGTCGTGTGTCAAAAGAAGCATGGATGATCAAACAACAAGGAGATTTATCTCAGGAACATCCAAAAGCGTATGGAATTTCCAAAGACTGGCGGGTTTAGTATTTTGGCCATAACTCTCTCTACAAAATTGATATTGAGGTGATTCAAGTGGCTATGGAAATCTAAGAGAGAGGCTACAACTCTTATGAAGACCCCGCAAGCAAATTCGGACGTTTGGGTGGCGCACGGGCAACCCGTGCGTGGGCGCTGACCCGTGCGCCATACTGAGATCGGATTATTTCTACGAGGATGGCGCACGGGTAACCCATGCGTGGGCGCACGACCCGTGCGCCCTACGAGACTGGATTTTTCTGAGAATGGCGCACGGGTAACCCGTGCGTGCTTCTAAAACTCCAAAAATGACAAAAATTGACCTAGACTTCAAAAAGGGTATAAATACCACTTCTTGGGGCGCATACCGGGAGAAAAGGTCCGAAAAGACCCAAGAACACAAGAAATAGCTCAAATTCATCAAGGAAGATTCAAGGGAAGAATCGGGTCGAATCGGAGCTTGAGGATTGAAGATTAATCGAGAGATTATCCATTTCCCTAAGTTTTCTCATTCTTTGTGGTTTAATCTTTCATTTTAGCTTGTCATGAATATGAACAATTTGTCTATGAGTTGTTTATTTTTAATGAGTAGCTAAACTTCTTGTGATTTCCGGGTTTTGGAAGTAGATTAATTGAACTCTTGTTGAATGTTTTAATCTTAGTTGAAGTTATTGTCTTGAAGCCTATTTGAGTATTTTGAGCTTATTCTTGTTTTATCACTTGATCAATGATTTAACTTGTTTGATATATTGATTCATAATTCGAGAGATGAGTTTCAATATTAGATCTTGAATACTCGACACAAATATTTGCATGAATCGAGAGGTTTGTAGATTTTTGTGAGGACATTTGATCTTTTGTGCATTTGGGAGTTGTGTATCTTATGTTGAGTAGAGATGCTAGCATAAATATTTCAATCTACACTTTATATACATCTCGAGAGGGAGGATAAAATACCGTTGTGATCGTCTTATAGGTGTATTGATAATAACTTTGGTTTTCATTAAATCGTAAATCAAGAGGAATATTAATTGAAACCATAACCCGGGAATCCATTTCATTCCCTTGATAATTCCATTATTATTTTCATCTTGTGTTTTTGTGGGTATTCTTGTCTTTACTTCCACAACAATCATCAAACTTTCGATCGTCTAAATAAAAATAAGACTATTTTGGTTCAATACTTAGCGCACTAATTTATTAGTCTCCGTGGATACGACCTTACTTACCCTATTCTATAAACTACACCGTACACTTGCGGTGAAGCTAAAAATAAGGCGAACAAGTTTTTGGCGCCGTTGTCGGGGACTAATACAATTTTTGGTGCTAATATTGCGATAAATAGAATTATTTTTAATTTAGATTTTTTTTTATTTTATTTCATTTTTCTTTTGTAAATTCTATCTCTACAATGTTTGATTTGTTTCTTTGAATTGGTATAGGTGCACCCGCTCGAATGGATTTCAATAACTGGAATTCTTACAGTTATTGGAATAATCCTACTCCTTTGTGCTATTACCCAGATTGGGGGAATTACGAAGATTTTTCATATACTAGCACGGAGAATATGATTCCACCCTCACCAAGCTCCAATGTAATGAATGGGTTTACAAATACAGAGGCAAAATCATCTTTAGAAGAAGCCCTCACCTCATTCATAAATCAATCCAATGCATTCATGAGTGATACGAGGAGCCGTTTCACAATGCAAGACGCAAGGATGGACAAGTTGGAGCTACAATTGACACAGTTGGCAAATATTGAGACCCAAGTGGGCCAATTAGTTACAATTGTTGGTAGGCAATATCAAAAGGGTAAATTTTCAAGCACCACTGAAGCCAACTTAAAGGAACAATGTAGTGCCATTCATCAAAAGAGTGATACTGAATACGAGGAGTCGAAGATCCTGAAAAAACAAGAAAGTTTGGAACCAAACACGGACTGTGTGTCTATGCACTTTCAGCCCGTGTGTAGTGTCAAAAAGGAGCAGAAACAGGACGAGGAACACATGAATAGTGCGTGGATGTCCGGTCAGTGCGTGCCTGATATCATAAGAAAGCTATTCCACAACGAAACGAACACCGGTGGTACATACGCACACGGACTACATGAGCATAATTCAAATCAAAGTGTTCCAATCGGACTCCAATACTTGCTTGAAATCCCAATTATGCATTACTAGATGCAAACAATGGAAAAACGGTTCTTGACCATGATCCAAAGCAACTAATATATGCATTCAAAGGTAGTACGAATCAAAATTAACAGGCGTCAAGCTAAAAACGTTAAATATAGCGCTTGTTGGGAGAAGCAACCCAACGGTTTGTGGTGTGATTTTTGTTTTTGTTTGTTTTCTTTTTGTAAAAAAAAAAAAAAAAAACCGAGTGTTCTTCAGACGGCATCACGCACGAGTGACCGTGTCTTTGGCGCACGCCCGTCGTCCTTCAAATTGAGATAATATTAAGGTAGAAAATTTGAAGTGATGGTTGAAGGAAGAAGTCCTAGCGATATGAGGAGATGCCAAGGAGGGCCACCACCCGCACAAAGGAATCGTAAATCCACACAGTTTTATATTGAAATTCTATCTTCTCTTACGTGCGATATAATTTCATTTAAGTTTGGGGGGAGAGATAGTTATTTTGATATGAAATGTGTGGATTAAAAAAAAATGCATTAATTTTGTGTGTTTTCATATAATTGCATGTAGAGCATTTTAGGTTGCATTTGCATTAGAAACACGTTTATTGGTTTAACACGTTTATTGCTTTCATAGATTGTAGTGAGTGAGTTAATCTCTTGATTGTAACTTGTGCTTGATTTTGAAAAATTTGTATTGTTTGGATTGGGTGTTGAGCATGAATTGATTGAGCCATGAATAGATGATATTGAGCATGTGGATATTGAGAACATGGTTTGATGCTTAGAATTACGTATTTGCAAGCCTGTGAGCTTTTGAGCCTTTACTGCTTTCATCATATGCAGTTTTGTTGATTGATTTGAGTGTATCATTCATGTTGTTAGAATTCTAGAACTTGCTCGCATCTCTATCAAAGTCACATGTTGTATGCGAATTGTGAAAATGATTAAAGGCCATTTTTGTTAGCCCTTCAAGCCTTTTGCTTACCTAATGATGATATTGAAATCCCTAGTTAGCCAACTTGAACCTATTGCCTAATTTCTTGATAGCAACAATTCAAGCCTTAACTTGATATATTTGTTACCCTACACTTGAGCGTATAATATTGAGTAAAGGGAATGAATGAGGTTGAATGAGTTGGAATTGAAAAATTGGATAATTGTACAAAATTGGTTGATGGGAACAAAAGAGGAAGAAAAGGAGGAGAAAAGAAATGTTGAAATTCATAAAAGAGTCGGAAAAAAAAATCGATTTTATGATGTGAGTTTTCATTGAATGAACTTGGAGGCTAGGAATTGTAATGTGAGGTGATAATGTTTACAAAAGAAATGGGATGGAGATAAGAATAGTTGATGAAAATGAGAGAAGAATTTAGTAGCATATTGAGCTTTAATGTAGATGATTTATATGCTCACCGGTCTATACGCTCGAGTTTGAGTCACTCTATCTATATTTTCCTATCCTAACCAAAGAGCCTTCATTACAACCAAAGAGAGAAGTCCTTTTTGATTCACGAATTGCATACATTCTAGTGGCGGAGATATGAGACGATTTGCAAGCCTATGGTAATTCTTCAACATTGAATTTAATTGAGCGTAAACACGTCCTATATTTATTTGAGATGAGAGTATACACTTGATCTTTGTGAGGCGTAATTCTTAGCATTTACCATGGTTTCTTTGATGTGTGCTCTATGTTAGATGTTTGAGGCTTGGTTTATTCGTTGCTTGACACCTATGATAAACAATGCGAATTTTATGGAGTTGTTGTACGTTCTACTTTTCATTACTCCCAATCATGTGTTGTCTAGTTTTTAAAAGCGTTGACCGTGACGGCCAACAGTTTAAGTTTGGGGGATTTTGATAGGTGTGAGTTTTGCATGTATTTTGAGGTATAAATATGACTAAAATGGTGATTAAACATGCAATAACGTGTATGAAATGGTATATATTCGCTCTTTGTGGAAAAAGATATTACGCTTGCTTGTTTTGTAGGAATTTAACGATATTTGGAGTGATTTTGTGACAAATACGAGCATTGCTACCTAGAATCATCAAGAATCGAGCGATTATACCCAATTGGAAGCCAACTATATGGAGTCTAGAGTCATAGTGATGAGTCGTGTGTCAAAAGAAGCATGGATGATCAAACAACAAGGAGATTTATCTCAAGGAACATCCAAAAGCGTATGGAATTTCCAACACTGGCAAGTTTTAGTATTTTGGCCATAACTCTCTCTACAAAATTGATATTGAGGTGATTCGAGTGGCTATGGAAAGCTAAGAGAGAGGGCTACAACTCTTATGAAGACCCCGCAAGCAAATTCGGACGTTTGGGTGGCGCACAGGCAACCCGTGCGTGGACGCCTGACCCGTGCGCCATACAGAGACTGGATTATTTCTACAGGATGGCGCACGGGTAACCCATGCGTGGGCGCACGACCCGTGCGCCCTACAGAGACTGGATTTTTTCTACAGAATGGCGCACGGGTAACCCGTGCGTGGGCGCACGACCCGTGCGTGCTTGCAGAAAACTCCAAAAATGACAGCAAATTGACCTAGACTTCAAAAAGGGTATAAATACCACTTCTTGGGGCGCACACCAGGGGAGAAAAGGTCTGGAAAAGACCCAAGAACGCAAGAAATAGCTCAAATTCATCAAGAAATATTCAAGGGAAGAATCGGGTCGAATCGGAGCTTGAGGATTGAAGATTAATCGAGAGATTATCCATTTCCCTAAGTTTTCTCATTCTTTGTGATTTAATCTTTCATTTTAGCTTGTCATGAATATAAACAATTTGTCTATGAGTTGTTTATTTTTAATGAGTAGCTAAACTTCTTTTGATTTCCGGGTTTTGGAAGTAGATTAATTGAACTCTTGTTGAATGTTTTAATCTTAGTTGAAGTTATTGTCTTGAAGCCTATTTGAGTATTTTGAGCTTATTCTTGTTTTATCACTTGATCAATGATTTAACTTGTTTGATATATTGATTCATAATTCGAGAGATGAGTTTCAATATTAGATCTTGAATACTCGACACAAATATTTGCATGAATCGAGAGGTTTGTAGATTTTTGTGAAGACATTTGATCTTTTGTGCATTTGGGAGTTGTGTATCTTATGTTGAGTAGAGATGCTAGCATAGATATTTCAATCTACACTTTATATACATCTCGAGAGGGAGGATAAAATACCGTTGTGATCGTCTTATAGGTGTATTGATAATAACTTTGGTTTTCATTAAATCGTAAATCAAGAGGAATATTAATTGAAACCATAACCCGGGAATCCATTTCATTCCCTTGATAATTCCATTATTATTTTCATCTTGTGTTTTTGTGGGTATTCTTGCCTTTACTTCCACAACAATCATCAAACTTTCGATCGTCTAAATAAAAATAAGACTATTTTGGTTCAATACTTAGCGCACTAATTTATTAGTCTCCGTGGATACGACCTTGCTTACCCTATTCTATAAACTACACCGTACACTTGCGGTGAAGCTAAAAATAAGGCGAACAAATGGTAAAGATGTTACATTATTGCGATTTTACAGTATTACTATTTTTGTGATTAAAATAAAGTATTTAATATAATTTTAATCATTATAATCTCAGTTGTCAATTATTTAATGGGAGCGGTTGTAATTAGTCCTTACGGTCTCACGGTAAAAGGCTATCTCACAAGATCTTATCACTATATATAGGCAAAATTGCAAAATTAGTCCTGTAACTAAAATGAGGTTGCGAAAAGGTCATGTAAAATACTCGAATTGCAAAATAGTCCTGTAACTATGTACGGTTTTACAAAATAGTCTTGCATATTGCATAGTTTGTAAAATAGTCCTGTAACTTATACATGAGTCTCAATTTTAGTCCTAATTTCAGTGGCAATTTTGAAATTTCATTGGATTTCGATCACGTGAGCGACACGTGTACCTCCCAATTTCTGGTGAAATTAGGATCAAAATTGATATTTAAGTACCAGTTACAGGACTATTTTGCAAATCATGCAGTTTGCAGAACTATTTTGCAAATCCATTCATAGTTACAGGACTATTTTGTCATTTGAGAAATTTAAAGGACCTTTCTGCGACCGCCTTTTAGTTCAGGACTAATTTTGTAATTTCCCCCATATATATATATATATATATATATATATATATAGGGATGAGATCTCATGTGGCAGCCTCTTACTATGTGGCAGTGTGGACAAATCTCATCCCTACATCCCAAACAATCAATGGTCTAGATTGGTCTTACAAAACACCATTTTTTAATTATTTTTAATTCAAAAAGGGCATTTCCATAATCCACTAAAACCGGCTAAATTAATACCATAATTAACAACCTAAAATTAAGGGATCCTCTTGATTGCAATCTTACCATAACAGAAGAATCTTTAATTTAGCAACCAAAATACACACGTTTCCCCTGTCATCTTCTTCATTCTTCATCCATCCGAATTCTCCAAAAAAAACCGAGTTTGACATCCCAAAAACACGAAAAAACCACCTACAAAGTAAAAAAGGAGCACAAAAACCTTGCAAAATGGGCGATGAGTGCGACGAATCACAACATGATGAAGTGTTGGCGGAAAACCCGATGAAAATCGGGTTTCGTGCGCTTTTTCCCTGGTATGTGTGTTTTTTCCAGAAAATCGCGCAATATCCTTATTCATCCTGTTGGTGTTTTTGTTACGAAATGTGGAATCATAATTGATGTTTATCTTAATGTAAAGACATGTACAGAAACGTAGACATTATGCATTAGGTTGGTGTACACATATATTCAGTATTGTGTACATGTAAGCATGCATTATATGTTGTGGGATGGCTGGGGTGATGATGAATGTTTTATATGAAATCGTTGTATACACATATTGCAATATATGTGCCTAAAAAGCAATTTTTCGTGTATAGATATGTATATTGTTGTGTTAATTTACAATGTGATATTATGTGTTTGAATGTTTATTTGAAGCTATACATTAACACATATAGTTGTATACAACATTCGACAAACTTGTGTATTTGCAACATATTATAGTGTATATATACGAATACTTTGGTGATTTAGATTGAGAACAAACAATGGTGTTCTTATAGTTCAATAATAGTATACAAACATTTTATTTTGGTATACATTTGCTCCAAAATTGGTGTGATAATTAAAACACATTCAGTGGGATGTCAGGTTTTTTATTTGAGGAAATTGTATGTTGATAGTGAAACTATTGTGCAATTTGAAAGATATTTTTGTGTATCCGTTTCACTTATTTGGTGTACATATGCTTTGTAGATAGTAGTGATGAAACAATCTAGTACGTCGAAATACGAGAGCGTCTGGTAATATCACCCGACAACACCAAATATTTGAGAATTATTGCGGCTTTACTTCTCAAATGGAGATCTCAGTATTGCCACTGCAACAAGCTCGTAACAAGGGCAACGGTAGCCGGGTTAAAAGCAGGCTACAAAGCCAAAGGAAGAAGGCAATCCATGCAAGCACGAAACTGAAGAGGAAGTGTGGCACGTGTGGAAAAATTGCATCTCACAATAGCCGAACATGTCCCGAACAACCTACATAATTCAACTACACTTTCCCCGCCATTTCCAAATTTTGTACAGTCACAACACAGTTGTCAGAATTTTGACTTTTGTTAAATGAAACGTCATTTATATTATAATTGAATGTCATTTGCATTATAACTGAATGTCATTTATATTGTAATGTTACATCGTTTTACTAAAAAAATTTCCTTCTGACTTTTACTAAAAAAAATGCCCTGTAACCTAAACACCTATATGTTATAATTGCTATTGACTAAAAAAAATGCCTTGTAACCTAACCTAAACAACTTTTCAAAGGATTACAATGACTTCGAATGAGTAAAAATAATTGTAGTACTTCAACAAAATATCGAAAAAATATAGTAAATTTGGTGCATATTGTGGTGTATATATATCAATACTTTGGTGGTTTATACTCAGGATATTCTGGTGTATAAATAATTATATTATAGTATCATAATCTGTTATTTTTGGTATACATTGGCTTGTCATTTTGTGATGAGTGTAACATTCAGTAGTACATTTCTTACATTGAGTTCCAAAAAATAAAAAGTAATAATAGTAACTGAACACAAACTGCTTAAGTATTGTGCATACACATGATTCGTTAAAAACATCTTCAAAACTGGAAAACACCAAGTTCTTGCATATGAACGTATATATACCAAAGCAGTAACGAACATATTTTGCGTAGTGACGAAATATGCACTGTGTACACACTAACAATATGCATAACACAGGAAAACATGTTTGCTTGAATATTGTTCATAAATAAGTAACACATAATGTTGACAAAAATGCACGGGTAAAAAATGTTCTAGTCGATGTAATAAATAAAGTGTACTTAGAAGCTCCGTCTAACGAAATGAACTCCTCAATCGATAAACCAACTACTTTCCCCTAACAAATTTTTTTGCCAAACCAAGCACCATGTCCTTCTCTTGGTTCAAGTCATGCATCAGGATTGCGTGGCAGTACAGGGTCCTCAAATGTGCAAACTCCGCGGCGTTGGCCTTGTCAAATCCACAGTCACATTTCTTCAATGGTCCCCCCATGTAGGTCTCCATGTGACGCATGGCATAGATCTCACAGTCGACTGTGTTTTCCTCCACCCTCCACGACATGGCGAGTCTTATTGGGCGACATTTTTCAACGTTGCAAGTTGACTGGTGGCACCCACGTGCTTGGAGGTATCGAGAAAACAGATCCAACTACAAGATGAAAAATGAAAAAAAAAGAAGAATGAAATCACCAAAACAATAAATCTTACCATCAACTAAGAAAACCAAAATAAATAGCAAAAAGGCTTCTATCATGTACATCTGTATGTTAGACTAATACTAATTGTATACCACACAAAACCTATGTGTGCACCAATTCATATTTATGTTTTCATCAAATTAACATGCCAACTTAAAAAATGTAAAAATTGAACTAACCATATACCAAGTAATTTCTATCTGTATACAAATTTATGTATTCTATCACCAGATATTATCCACGTTGTAAATACAAAAAAAATACAGAAAAGTTAAATAACACATCAAATTACGTACATAATACGAAAATGGAGAATATAGCAGGGCACAAAAACACTGTGTCAAAAACAAAAAAACCAAATGCAAACTTAATGTGTACTGTATGTAGTCCAACTTTGTGTGAAATTAAAATTATCCAAACACCATTGTATGCCGTCTATGCACAGTTCACCATACTAGTGCAAAAACACAATACCCTGTGTACTTATATACCAAAATTAACAAAAAAAACACCAAACTATGAATGAAAAAACACAAAACTTCAGTTATTGTGCAAAATATGCACAACAAATTGATTTATGAAAACCAAATGAAAACTTAATGTGTACTGTATGTAGTCCAACTGTGTGCGAAATTAAAATCATCCAAACACCATTGTATGCCGTCTATGTACAGTTCACCATACTAGTGCAAAAACACAATACCCTGTGTACTTATATACCAAAATTAACAAAAAAAACACCAAAATATGAATGAAAAAACACAAACTTCAGACATAGTGCAAAAATATGCACATCAAATTGATTATGTATATACCAAAAGCACAAAGAAAATTGTCATGCTTGCATAAGATTACACCAAAAATATGAATGAAAAAGCACAAATTGAGTAACAGAAGGGTTATACAATTCGTTATCTATGTGTATATCATTTTGTCGTACATTTATACTTATGGATTGCAACCCATTACATTCAATGATATAATTTCACATAACCAAATGCAAAAGGGCGTGTGTAAAAAAAGCGATTGTAAGAACCCTAGAAAATTCAAAATAAAAAAAAAAAATGTGTCTTACAACTAGGTCAACAAAAACTATAGAAAACCCATAAATAAACATCTTCAATTGATATAAAACATGTTGTCGAGGTTGGGTAAAAAAACCTTTGCACTGTGCACTACAGACCCAAATAATCAAAAAAATAGAAGCAAGGCATACCTTGATGTAGATTTACAGAAGCTTTTTGGAGGTTTTATGCCCAACTGAATTACGCCCGTACACAGATGAGTCCCTTTGCTCGATTTGTTCGAGAGAAAAATGGTGTTGCCAGCCGTTTGTGAGAAGGAATTTTGGGAGAGATGAAGTAATTGCAGACGTGTGATAGTGGGGTTTGTGGGGGCGAAATCTTTAAGAATTTTGGGAGAAAATACTCGGGCAAAGAAGCAGGAGAATTTTTTGGTGATTGAATCCCAAAAAAATAGGAAAATATGTGCAGTTACCATATTAGACGTTACAGAATGTTTGTAATTTGTCTACTTTGCCCTTAAATGGGCTGATTTCAATTTTTTT
The DNA here is from genome assembly GCA_016081115.2 of Rehmannia glutinosa. NCBI lineage: Eukaryota > Viridiplantae > Streptophyta > Magnoliopsida > Lamiales > Orobanchaceae > Rehmannia > Rehmannia glutinosa. The sequence continues at coordinate 51,739,169 of CM071929.1, forward strand.
TAAAAAAAAAAAAAAACAAATCAGGCCTTTGGATTAAACATGTTAACGGTCTAGATCTGTCCACACTGCCACATATTAAAGGGCTTGCCACATATGATCCTATACCTATATATATATATTCAAGTCTTGTTACATACAAGATTGAATTGTGTATTGCAAAAGTTAACAAGAAAAGTGAAAACTAGATAGGAAACTTTTGGACATGTAGCTCTACTCTGTGCGCAAAAATTTCCAGAATATAGGCCAAACATGCCTTAACTAATGCAAGCACTTGCCAATTTCTGCTGAATTTGCAGCATTCCGGGCAAAAATGGACTAAAATTGAAAAACTTTAATACTTAAACGACTGAATTAATATTTTAAAAATGAACATGACCAATTTTGGCATCACCCTTAGATTACAGGACCAATTTTGCAATTTTTTCATCCTCAAACAGTTAGGGTACAATGTACAGTGGTCTGCCTGGACTGAAAAAGAATTCTATGTACACGTTTGAGTTGGTATTGGTAACAAAAGAAAATATCTGACATTAAATTGCCAGAAAATAGTTTTTTGTTTTTTGAATAAACCTTAATCCAAGTTGAAAAGATGAATAATTGCTTATCTCCCGTCAGGCAACGTAATGGTAACTTCATTGACTGAATTTGCAGCATTTGTGTTAGTTAAACTCTCTGCGGCAAAAATATCTCTTTCTGTGAAAAAACCAGGCTGCTTAGCCTGAGGCAACGTAACATCATTCCCCAGCATGAAAACCACGTCAGACATGCTCGGCCTGTCTTCCGGACATTTTTGCACGCACAACAGCCCCACGTGGATCGAGCGTAGCACTTCAGATACGTCGAATGAGCCGCCTAGAGAACCGTCAACTAGCTCTATCGAATTCTCTTCTTTGTAAAGTGTCCATGCCTGTAAGAATTTTGAACCTTAGGAGGATCTTTTAATGTACAAATGTTGTCCACTTCCAGTATCATATTTATTAGTGGTAATAGACCAAATTGACCATTTACGGTTTGTGAAATTGAAAAATATGTTTTTTTAGTCATTTTGACTAAAAATTTATGGTCATACGACTCATACCCTTTATTCGTGAGGTATTAGCCTTTTTTTTAAACAAAAAAAAAGTGGTACATTTCTCGGTACCCAAAAATGATGCTCGGTCCCGAGAAATGTACCGGTCCCAATAAATTGAAAACAGGACAAAGTGGATAATTAAACTCAAAAATGGCTAAAAACATATTTTTTGGAAAACATGGCTAGAAAATATTTATGCTATGGAAAAATGGCCAAAAATCCGACGAACTATATTTAGTACTCACATGTCCAAGTAGGTTGAGACTGTGATTGCTGCTGAAGAATCCTCTGTTTCTTTTTCCACTCACAACTTCTAGCACAAGAACACCAAAGCTAAATACATCTGATTTGACTGAGAATAGGCCATCTACTGCATACTCTGGAGACATATATCCACTGCCACAAAGTATAAATTAACAGGAAAGTTGTGCAGTAAGATATCAAAGGAAATAGAATACACCAGTTTGGTAATGTTCTTACTTACAATGTTCCAACAACTCTGCGTGTATGAGCTTCAGTCTCGTTTCCTCCGAAACTCCTTGCTAGGCCAAAGTCTGATATCTTCGGATTCATGTCAGAATCTAGCAATATGTTGCTAGCTTTGAGGTCTCGATGGATTATTCTCAATCGGGAATCTTGATGAAGGTACAAGAGTCCCTTAGCAATTCCGTTGATAATATGGTAACGTTTTCGCCAATCAAGTGACTTACTTTTTGTTTCATCTGCCAAAACATACTGTGTTATCGACTGAATTCCAGACATTTTTCGTTTCAGACATACTGTGTATGAGTGCTCACCAAATAAAATGGCGTCGAGGCTATTATTAGGCATATATTCATAGAGTAACATATTCTCGTCTCCCTGAATACAACATCCTAGAAGCCTCACCAAATTCCGATGCTGAAGTTTGGCAATCAAGATCACTTCATTTTTCAATTCGTCAACTCCTTGTGCAGAGGTTTTCGACAAACGTTTTACTGCAATTTCTTCTCCGTCTTCCAGCGTTCCCTAATAGCAAAAACTTGCAATAAGTATTTATACGCAACATGAATGTTATTGGTTTAATTTCTAGCTACAGATGTGCTTATAGTATTTAATTTACAAAAAGACATAATGTGTATCATCTTCTGCACAATTTAAGAAAAGTTTTCAATAGATCAAATAATTGTCCTTATGTTATATTGCATAATGAGTTTGCTATTTGGGAATATTTTATTTTCAGAAAACACAAAATTTCTGTAACATTCACACCTTCATTTACTTTTTTGTGATTTGGAACCATCTCAATTACTATTTTTTTTGCACAATAACTGCATAGAGATGTGAAGAATCTTTAGTATTTTACCTTGTAAACAGGTCCAAATCCACCCTCCCCAAGCTTGTTACTGATTGAAAATTGATCGGTAGCTTTGAGAATTTCAGATAATTTGAAGAATGGCAATTCTGAGTCTTTGCCACGACTTCCATTATATAGCCCTGCAACGTTTAAAATGAGACATTACCAAACAAATTAAAGCACTTAACGATACGTAAAAACACTTTTTTGATCGTCATACCTTCTTTTCTTGTATTTGCATCCTTCTTCCTCTTGCGAATACATAGAATGAAACTAAGGCACAGAAGAGCCACTCCAACCGCTGATGTTAAGCTGGCAATAAGCCTTACTCTTTTTTTCCGTTTAGGGCCTGCCACAATTTCTATCCAAACAACATATACTATCAAAAATCATGTTATCCATATTCAAGGGATCTTATTTCAAAGACATCTAAAGGGAAGTGTTGATTTAGCTTGCTATGCTCTTTAGTCCTTTTGTCTTTAGAATGAAATTTAGAAAAAGAAAACCATAAACTTATTAATTACAGATTTCCTAAATAAATAAATTGTTACCTAACTCGGAAGAAGCCGTTCTGATGTAAAGATCCTGTCCACCTTGAGGCAAATTCTTCATGTCCATCAAGTCTCCATAGTAAATGAGGCATCCAGTTCCCCCTTGTCTTATATCCAACCGCGTGTACGCCACACAAGAACAATTCCTTAAACATTGCGCTCTGCATTCTTGAAGGGTAATTATATCATCATTGAACCACGAAAATTGTGGGTCTGGCAATTTAATCCCAGAATAATTATAAAACACATCTCCTTCACAGTTCAAGGATGTCTTCCGGACACACCCGCCTGACCAGTCTCCCCTGTCCCAACTATCTTGATCTCTTGGTACAAAATTGACTAAACATCCACACATTGGAAAATTTCCAATCCTACAAATGCCATATGCACCGCATATATTATACACGCCACATTGATCTGTTGGTTCGATGAGGTAAAAAAGCCAATCGTTTCTTTGTTCATCCCATGTCAACCATTGTCCAACACCACCCGGACTCACTGTAAACCTTGCAATAACTGATGTATTTAGAAGCTCATAATAAAAGTATACCTGATCACTGTCTACAACTAATCCAAATCTAAAAATCGGATTTTCCCTCAAGAATGGCGTCCCACTAAACCGTAGGTCGTCCCATTGCCATTGCCCGGATCTATACAACTTAACCTCACCCCTTCTTAAGATATTCTGTGGATAACCAGTGGGATCACAATGGTATGTATAGTTTCCAGATGATGGATCATCATTGCTCTTCCAGGATGAGAGGTAGACTTCCAGATTAGTCATCAAGTTCCGACCGAGCTTCATCCCTGGTAAAAACGTGTCCGTAGGATATTCGAAACTCTGCCAGAGGAAATTGATTGGATCATCATCGTTTGCATCTCTGATGACCAGGTTTCCTGAATCTAGCAATTGCGCGACGGGTGGCTGTGCAGTGGAGTTTGATGTACTATTAGTATTAGTAATAGTAGACCAAATGATTACATTATCCTCGTTTTGAATTTCTAGATTTCCAGCCTCACCGAGTTTCAACACGCCTGCTGATGAATTTGTGAGTGGCGTTTCTCTGTTTGCAACCCATACCACGGTCGATGATAAATTTGTGTACCAAATGCCTACGTACCGATTCCTGGAATTTCCAGGGCTGAAAAATCCCAATTCGAAAATCCCAGCTGATGAAAGCAGAGTGTCACCATCTCTAATGGTTTGATTAGTGTTTATGGTATCGATTGCTAAGGGCGACAATAAGGAGGGCATGATAAGTAGTAAAGAGATATGGTATGAAATGAATATGGTGTTCATGGTTTTGTAAGAATTTGAAGTATAGATCAGTGTCCAGTTGTAACTGTATTCCTCAAAATTTTTCAGCGGGATTGCATACTTGGAATATTGTTTATTTCCATGGTGGGTATAACTGAAATGAACTCCAATCCAGTGTGAATGCAAACTTAGTTTCTTCATCATTGGTCTACGCTTATTAAATTGTGGCCATGGAGAATTTGACATTGTCAACACGCCATTGGATGCAATGAAAAGTCTTGTAAAGACTCATTGAACAATAAGCTTCAAGTTGCTTTCTTAGCTTTTGGTATCCGTCTGTCTCACATCCCATATTTTTAAAGATTACTATTGATATGTTTGGTGGGGACGAAAAATATTTTTGATGGAAAAAACCTACTATTTTTTTTAGGGGTTACTAAATATTTTTAAGTAAATTGTGTATTAATACTTTTCAACACGCATGGCGACAATCCGCACGGTGGAATATAAGATGAAACACAAAGTTGGAATAGAAGATCCCGTCCGATTGTTAGTACCTAAACTATAACATATTTTAATTTTTGGTACCTCACTTTCCGGGGCGTATTTTAAAAGTTGAATATTTCAAAGTATTTTCATATATATTTTCTTTTCCGTACGTATACATTAAGTAAATCTTTTAAGAAAATATGAATCTTATGTTAGCTTATTATATATCATATTAATTTAATCAATCTTCTGTCATATTTTCTTTTCCGTACGTATACACCATAATGTATTCATTCATTCAACAATATCACCCAACACAAATATTTGTCACATTTCAAATGCCAGATGACCCGTGAAGATTATTTGAAATCCTTTTCGTATATTGTACACCAAGAGATGCGACTTGGGAGAATTCTTTAGGATATATATTTTGAGGTTTTAAAAAAGAACTAAAGACCTAAATATAATAATAGTGCTTACATTATTATATTTGATATATAGAGGATGCTCCATGCACGAATATTCAGGTAATAACAATATATTATAAATTACGTGCTTTACTTTTTTTATTTTTTCCTTCTCTTAAATATATGTTTGAAATTGTATTGGTAGAATTATTTGTTGACAATATAACAACCAAACATTTCTTTCGATAATATTTTTATTCAATTATAATTGATTAGCTTATTTCCATCTCCATTTCTAAATTATAGGTATTTAATTTAATCAGAAAAAAATACGAGTCAACATGTTATAGAGGCTGACCTTGCAACCATCAATGAAATTTTGGCTTTCTCATTGCTGTGAACAAAAATGTACAGATGCTCAATCAGAAATTGAATATAGTAGCTGAGCCTTAGACAATTGAAAAAATGCAATCTACTTTGAAGAAAAACAAAAAAAAAATATTATATTTGCGTGGGATTTTGCTTGCGACCTTAAATTTCCATGAAGAATTCATTTATGATGAAAAATATTATTTCTGGGAAAAATATTTTCCCAAAAATTACCGTCCAACTCGTGAATAATACCATTTAAATCGCAAGAATACATACCAAAAGACATTATTTTTGCATGGGATTATACATGGGACATTAAAATTGTATAAAGAATTCATTTATAATGAAAAACATTATTTTCGGGAAAAAAAATTCGTGAAAATTACCGCTCACTCGTGAAGAATACCATTTAAATCGCAAGAAAACAAACCAAAAGACATTATTTTTACATGGGATTTTTCCTGGGACCTCAAAATTGCATGAAAAATTCTTTTGCCTGACCCGAGCTCTTGCCAGCTCTACTCTGCACCACCGCCTTGCTCGCCACTCGTAACGCTACTAGGTATGTTCATCTCTCTCGAGTCCATCGGGCTAATACATAAAATCGGGCAGGGTCGACCGGCCCAAAAATCCCTCGAGCCGGTGAATCCATAAATTTTCAATGAGGGGGCACAAAATAAGTACGATAATAAACTACATCAAAAATAATTAATCGGGGCACATTTTGCTTTCTTTTAACCTAATTAACCCATAATTTCTAAAAATAAATGTGAAAAAGAATTAAAAAACTATTAAAATAAAGGAAAAAACTATAAGAAAAAATAAAAAATAAAAATTGTGGGGGCACGTGCCCCCATGGATGGGAGTGTAGATCTGTCTATGCCGGTGATTTCCTCAGCCCAAAATATATTTTCACACATAAAATGTGTCGGGGCCGTTCGGGCCACTTGAACCGGGCCAAAGTAGGTCTGTTCCATTTCGGACTACTCTACCAATTTATTCTTATTATAAACTTTGTTATATTATATATATATAATATATATATATATATATATATTGAGAAAAACAGAAACTCCTAGGCTCTTGCTGATGGGGGGCCCTGTGCGATGACACCACATCGAATATCACCCTTGATAGAGGCTGACCTTCCAAACATCAGAAAAATTTTGCTTTCTTATTGCTCTGAACAAAATAGTACAAATGCCCAATTGGAATTTGAATGTAGTAGCTAGAGTGTCAATTTTGGTCCGGCCCGGCCAACCCAATATTTTTACCAGACTGGGCTAAAATATCCTAGGCTCCAAAAATACCGGGCCTCAAAAGCCCATACCGTTAGGCCCGAAAAATCGGATCGGCCTGGGCTGGGCTTTGAAATTAGCGGCCGAGTTGCTGTTTAGCTTGGCCCAATTTTCCTCATGGCTCGGCAGACCGGTCCAGCCCATTTGATACATCTAGTAGTAGCAGAGACAATTTAAAAATACAATTTACTTTGAAGAAAAGAAAGACAAATAAATCAACCAACCGTAGTCAGACGAAGAATAAATGAATAATGAATGTGAAATGAAGATGATGGAAATAAACAAAGCCAACATAAAATAAACATAAGGAAGACGGTTGTGAGATCCAAATTTCAATTGATGATTAAGACTTCAAAGTTTCAAAAATAAATATGCAAAAATAACTCGTAGTATCAAATAAGGAAAGCAATGACAACCACCAAAATAAATAACCAGAATCGATACAACATTTTAATTCAATTGGATTTAGTTCTATAATTTCAGTTAAGTTCTTGGCATGTATATTTGGGTTCAAAATATCTTAACAATATTTCACTTATTAAGATCAAACTAATACAACATATAACACTATAGTCTCTAGAACTATTTGTTGGGAAAATATTAGATGAAGTTCGAAAACAAACAGATCATTCCCGAGGCGTGCATAATTAGCACTGTCCTTAAGGATTTATTTGTATAATCCCCCAGGATTCAACAGGAATTTTGAACAACAAAATTAGACAAAAATGTAACCCAACCGATTATGTAAAATGCTCGTTTCTGAGAAATAAAAATGGCCGATCTTTATAATCGATTTCTCTTCTTGTATGCATAATTGAGGTGTATATTAATACACCTCGAGCCAACAACCTATCCATGAAATTAGGGAACACTTTTCTAAAGAAAAGGTACACTACACTTTCTGTTGTTGAACGGCTCATAGGATAGGAGAATTAGTATTTTAAAAACATGTTTCCCACTAACCAAAAGAGTAGGAATCTTTAAGTATAATATGTCAAATTTAACCAAAAATAAAATTGAAAGTGGGATTGGAAATCTTTTAAAACACTCATTTTATACAACAATCCCCACGCTTTTAAAAGATTTATAAAGAATAAGATGAAATGATTTGTTGGGTTACAAACATGAGTGATGAATGCATCGAATCACGGTGTCTTTTGGACTATGAACTGGACCAGAGTGATAAGATTTAAATTACTGAGTTTTGGTGAAGCTTGTAGCTTCTATGAACCAATAACTTTTTATTGTAAGTTAAAATCTTACCAGTCGCATTACACTCTCTCAAGATTTTGTTGTTCAATGCGGTTTTGCGCTAATAGGCCATGCGCGTGCCTGGTATTCATGAGTGCTCTAGAGACATGCCAAAGTCTCATAGGAGCGGCCCCACTCCACACTCATATAGGTAAATTTCATCAAGTATATTTTGCAAGTAAATATACCACCCTTAAGGGATATGAAATTCATTAAAAGCTTATCAACTCATCACTCATACTTGCATTCTAGCACTTCTCACACCATAGGAATGGACAATCAATTATTGTGCTAGCAGAATTAACAAGTGACTTGTTATTACCTATATGAACCTCATTCATGGGATCTCCAATCACAGAGGTTAGGTTTCCATCACTGTTAATTTCTTAAATTGGCTAAAGTCTCATTCCCCTCGATGTTGCAGTAATTAATTTTATTCTCAAAAGTTTAGTCAGATGATTGGCCAAATTCATCCATGACTTCACATAATCAATGGATATTACTCCATCTTTCTACGATTGTTTGATCAAACCACATCTTAGACGAGTATGTCCTGTTTTTATCATTTTTCATTCTTCGCAATTTGCAATTCTTTGTTTGATAATCAACATGCAAAAACACTAAAGGTGTTGGTTTCGAACACCAGATATTTACTAAGAAGTATTTCAACCACTTAGCTTCATTGTTAGTTTTAATTCCAAGGCAACAAACACAAACTCCATAGTAGATTTAGCTATGCTAGTTTGTTTAGTTGACTTCCAAATAATTTCACCCCTACCAAAGGTGAACATATAACCACTAGCGGATTTTATCTAATCCGACTCGGAGATTCAATTATCATCGAATCACTCTAATACAGAGTAAAATCCGCTATAAAGAATATCATAGTTCATGGTACCTCTCAAGTATTTCATTAGCTTGACTAAAACAGTCTAATGATCACAATTGGGAATATAAGTAAACATGCTCAATCGATACACAACACAAGTTATGTCAACGTGAAAAATTCATCAAATGCAACAGACTCCCAATAATCTGTGCATACTCAATTGAGCCATATGATCAACAAGATTTTCCTTAATTGAGTATTGACATCATAAGAAGTAATCACAGGTTTGACATTGAAATGTCAAAACTTCTTAACTCACAGTTTTGACATAGAAATGTCCAAACTTCCTTAAGAAGTTTCTCAACATAATGTTCTTGAGATAACATTATGATATCATCTTTTCTCATGATTTTAACACTCAATGTCACACTTGCTTCGCCCATATCCCTCACAACAAATTTAGAAGCAAGTAACTCTTTAGTTTTATATATCAAATAAATTTTAGTACCAAATGTGAGCATGTAATCCACATAAAAAAATTTATTACATACTCAAAGATCATCAAGTTTTGTATAAACACATCTATTTACTTCAACAAAAGTAAAAACATCAGATAACAAAACTTTGTTTAAGCACCCCCACATTTTTAAATATTCAAGGCTAGGGTTATATCAATATCTTAATGAGTTCATTCTCATTAGGACATATAGTAAAACAAATCAATACAAAATATCATAATATCATTTTGCATATTTGGCATGCCAAAAATTAGGACATTGATTTACCATTTCATGATCACACATATTAATACTAATAACAAATATAATGACCTCCAAGTTGTTACTTGTCACACCAATGAAGGCAAATCATTGGATTCCATATGAAGCCAAATGTGATTTATTCTCATCTTTTAAGTAGCAAAACATGTCACTATTCAAATTAGCCATGTAATATATCATGGGATTGCCTATAAGAATCATCATATATATATATATATATAATTAATTCATCAAAACTTAAAGGATTCACCACAACCACATGTTATATAATGGCATAACCACAATCAATAAAAGGTATTCACATCATGCTCATTATATCTCATGCAATAAAAGGTATTCACATCATGCTCATTATATCTCATGCAATTTATTTTATATGAAATATAGACATTTTCAAAGCACCACATATATATATATATCACATATATATATATAACACCTATATTTTCTCAAACCAATATATTCTACAAAATAAAATTAGAAAAAATGCATGCTTCAACATGTTTCACGTCAAGTAGCAATGTCTTATAATTATCACAAATAACAATTGTTCCCCAACTACATGCAAATTCATGATGTGCCAAGAAAACAGGTTGTATATCATGATAGCTACAAATCCTAATATTCTTAGGCTATACAACTATATATTGTGCTATATATACATGCTGTATCATTCAAATATTAATGTATAAATGTCAAAATATTTTTTTTTTAAAATAATTCAACATTTTACCAACTTCCAGAGTGATAAAAAACCAACACACCATGAATAAAAACACAACTCAAACCTTCATCTTCATCTGCATGCGATATGAAAGCAAAGGGAAAAGTCAAAGAAATACCATTTGTTTTTATCAGAATGCAGGCTGTAGAAGCATGATGAAACTTCCTTTGTTTGTAGTATTTTGTTAGTCACCTTTCGCATCAACTGTTCAATGCATTGCTCAACGAACCAGCCATCAAACACCACCAATACGACACCGGTTGTCCTCGTCACGCTCCGCTGCCATCGTCTGCAAATACACCCACGCCATATGTAGAGGATCCTTGACCAAAATCTCGCGCCAGCTGTCTATCCGGCTAATCGCAGAAGATGGCATTCACTGCCGTCGACGGAGGAGATCCAAGCCATAGTAAGTCCTTCATGCTGGTGTAGCTGATGCTTTGGTCATCTCGTCGTGGCAATGGTGATACTGCCATGATTAAGGATGCTGAGCAGGTTGAATGACTTATGAAGGAAGACCCATTTGAGAAAAGAAGTTCCAAATCCAAGGCCACCAAACTTGATAGCATGATTAGCTAGTTACAAATCCAAGACCATTTGTAAAGTTTATGGGATCTGGAACAACGTCGTAATAGGGTCTTGACCGCTATTGCGGTGAAAAGAGAAGGCAAATAGGGCAGGGACGGTTCAAACGGATTGCAACTAGATAAGCCCGCAGATGCCCGGGTATATATCTGGACCCGGCGATCAGTTCACTCGGGACTTGGGACATTTTCTGTGCAAATACTCTTACACAGTAACAATGCCACTGAGAATGGCGAGAAGACGAGGCGATCGACGTCAACATCGCGGTCATACTCGCGAACAGTGTTTGTGTTGAAGAGGCGGAAGGAGGCTGGCTGACCCACAGCATACGCCGGACGAAGTGACCTTGCATAATTGTTTTGTCGAACACTCGAACTCCAACTTTAAATCCTTAAGATTGTTGGGAAAATATTGATGAAGTTCGAAAACAAACAGATCATTCCCGAGGCGTGCATAATTAGCACTGTCCTTAAGGATTTATTTGTATAATCCCCCAGGATTCAACAGGAATTTTGAACAACAAAATTAGACAAAAATGTAACCCAACCGATTATGTAAAAATGCTCGTTTTACAGAAATAAAAATGGCCGATCTTTATAATCTGATTTCTCTTCTTGTATGCATAATTGAGGTGTATATTAATACACCTCGAGCCAACAACCTATCCATGAAATTAGGGAACACTTTTCTAAAGAAAAGGTACACTACACTTTCTGTTGTTGAACGGCTCATAGGATAGGAGAATTAGTATTTTAAAAACATGTTTCCCACTAACCAAAAGAGTAGGAATCTTTAAGTATAATATGTCAAATTTAACCAAAAATAAAATTGAAAGTGGGATTGGAAATATTTTAAAATACTCATTTTATAGAACACTATTGCAGTCTAGTGACTATTTTTCCGTCACTAAAACAAAAAAATCCATCCATAAACCATTTACTGACGGATTAACGATGGAAATTTTCCGTAAAAAAAATATATATGTTACTAACTGGTGATGGACCGATCCGTCGGTAAAGACATTCAATACAGTCAGGTATAAGTGGGTGAAATAATAAAAAGGCCAAACATGCAAGTATTTTTTATGAATTGATCGTAGTAATTTATATTTGGATTTAATCGATTAAAGAGAAGAAGAAATGAGAGACATACCACTAAATTATGAGCAAGGGACAAGACAAAACAGTTTAAATGGAAATATACAAAAAATATCCTAAAACTAAATGAAAAGATCGAATATCTCAAGTTGTCAATGTCAAGTAAAAAAAAGGTATATTGTAACCAAAAATTTAATTAATAATAATTTAAAGATATACATACTTAGATTTTTATTTAATTATATAAAAAGTTGTTTAATTAAGGTTATAATTTAATTAAATTAGTAAAATTATACAATGCAGGTGCATCTTACTAGTGTAATCCAATAGTCCAAATAGTTTCCTATCTCCCGTCTGGCCAATGGTAACTTCATTGATTGAATTTGCAACATTAGTATTAGTTAAACTCTGAACAGCAGCAGCAGCAGCAGCAGCAGCAACATCTCTTTCCGTGAAAAAACCAGGCTGCTTAGCCTGAGGCTATTGAGGAAATACAATGAAGATTGTAGTTGACATCGAAAGATGGATTTTGTTCTGTATTATTCATGGTCTAAAGTTACATATATATAGGAGATTAGTTTACATAAGGAGTATCAATCAATATAAAAATAAATCGCATAAGATCAATTCTAATCCTAATCTAATCTTACAAATAAAGAGCCTAATCAATGTTATACAATCTGATACACTGAATTAATTATTTATGATATTTTATGATATGTAATTACTAGCCTGATTATAACCTAATCAATTTAATATACAAAATTATTATTTATGATCATTGTGTGATATATTATTTATTAGTCTTATTATGGCCCCTCAAGATGGAGGACGGTAGAACTCCAATCTTGCTTCGAAGAGTATGTAGGTGTGGGCCACTCAAAGGTTTGGTTAGAGCATCTGCTAGTTGATCTGAAGAGGACACATGAGACACACGGAGAGTTCCTTCCTGAACCTTTTCCCGGACAAAGTGAAAATCAATTGCAATGTGTTTCATACGGGAGTGAAAAACTGGATTAGCACATAAGTATGTAGCTCCAATATTGTCACAATAGATAACTGGCTTTTCCTGGAGTGATACCCGTAGTTCATTAAGGAGAGAGGTTATCCACATAACTTCAGCTGCGGTGGAGCTAACGGCACGATATTCGGCCTCTGTGGAAGACCGTGCAACAGACTTTTGCTTTTTCGAGCTCCAAGATATGGGATTGTGACCTAAAAAGATGACATAAGCACTTGTTGAGGTACGATCATCTTGATTTCCTGCCCAGTCAGCGTCGGAAAAGGCATGTAATAGTAATGGAGACTCACGCCTCAAGAAAAGACCATAATCTATAGTGCCTCGAAGGTAACGTAGTAGGCGCTTTGCTGAAGTCCAATGTTTTGTAGTGGGGCGATGCATGAACTGTGATAGTTTGTTGACACAAAAGGCAATGTCGGGACGAGTAATGGATAAGTATTGTAGACCTCCAACTAAAGAACGATATTCATTGCATCATCCAAAAAGTAGTACCATCATTTAGAAGAGAACCTGATTCGGCGACATTGAGTCCCAACCTCATTAGCATCATTCATCTTGGCCCGAGTTAATAATTAAGAGATGTATTTCTTTGGGATAGAAATAAACCGAGAATCTTTTGAAAGGACTTCTATACCGAGGAAATAAGATAATCCACCTAAATCTTTAATTGAGAATCGCATAGCAAGGTCTTCAACAAACTTGGCAAGAAAAATATCACTGCTGCCAGTAAGTATAAGATCATCTACATAAACGAGCAAATACATTGTTATCCCAGAATGAATATAGATAAACAAGGAAGAGTCTGATTTCGAGTTGACAAAACCAACAGATTCCACGAAGTGTTTTAACTCAAGATACCAGGCCCTTGGGGCTTGTTTAAGCCCGTATATAGCCTTTTTTAACTTACACACATAGTGAGGATTTTCTTTGTCAACGAAACCACTTGGCTGGGACATGTAGACTGTTTCATGTAGATGGCCATGGAGGAAGGCGTTGTTCACATCAAGTTGTCGTAGAGACCAACCACGAGATAGAGCTATACTCAGAATGATACGAATGGTTGCTGGTTTTACCACTGGACTGAAAGTCTCCTGAAAGTCGATTCCTGGTCGTTGATGGAATCCCTTAGCAACTAGGCGAGCTTTGTATCTGTCAATACTACCGTCGGATTTTCTTTTAATTCGAAAAATCCATTTGCAACCAATTATATTCTTTCTGGAATCGGGGGGAACTAAATCCCATGTCCCATTGCGCATAAGTGCATTGAATTCTTCTGACATAGCTTTGCGCCACTTTGGATCTTTCAAAGCTTGACTTACACAAGTTGGCTCAGTGATCGGTTTGACATTGGAGCAAACTGCTAAAGAGTACTTAGTAGAAGGAACTCGAATGTTGTTTTTAGATCGAGTGATCATGGGATGCTGGTTCACTGGAAAATGTGGTACAGAATCCAATGGTACTATTGGAACGGATACTTGACTCTGAGTTGTAGGAGCTGGTTGTACGACTGGAGTTAGTTGTTGTGGGGTCTCAACATTAGCTGGTGAATCTTGTGTAGAGTTGAGATGAGAGCATTCCATCCTGTAAGGAGAGGTTTCAGTAGGCACTTGAGATTGAAGACTTTTGTCTATTGAAGATTGCCCTGGGGGTTTATCATGATGTAGTGGAAAGATTGAGCTATTCGTAGTGGGATCTATTGAGGCTAAAGAGGAAATATATTCTGTAGGGAGCAAAATGAAGTAGTTGGCTCGATTTTGAGAATGGAAAAATGGATTCCACAAAAACAACATGACGAGACACGTAGACTCTCTTGGTAGTTCGATCGAAACAAAGATACGCACTTTGAGTTAATGAATATCCTAAAAAAGACACAAGGAGTGGATCGTGACTCCATTTTATTGGTTTTGTATGGTCGTAGCCAAGGATAACATAGACACCCAAAAGTGCGTAATTTGTTCAGGTTTGGAGCTTGACCAAAGAGGACTTCATACGAGGATTTGAGCGACAAATTTACTTTTGGCATTCTGTTAATGAGATAGACTGCAGTTGAAAAAGCTTGTGGCCAGAAGGAGAGTGGAATAGAAGCATGATGAAGTAGTGTGAGACTTGTTTCAAGAATGTGCCGATGACGACGTTCGGCATAACCATTGTGCTCAGGAGTATGAGGTGGAGTTGTGAGACGTGTGATGCCATTTTCAGCAAGAAATGAGGACAAAGCTTCGTATTCTCCACTATTATCAGAATATAATCTTTGAATTTTTGTTTTAAAATAATTCTCAACAAGAGCTTTAAAACGAATGAATGCTGCATGAACATCTGACTTTTTCTTTAAAGGGTATAACCATATATACTTTGTGAAGTGATCTACAAATAAAACATAATATTTGTACCCTTCATTAGATATAATTGGCGATCCCCATACATCAGAATAAAGAAGACTAAGAGGAGATGTACTTGAAAGACTGGAATCTGAAAATGGCAGTTTGTGACTTTTATTACATTTACATGCATTGTAGGAGAAAGTTGAATAATCACTAGGAGAGAGAGGCAATTTTTGTGACGACACTAGATGACGCAGAATTTTCATAGACGGGTGACCTAGACGAGAATGCCAAGTGTTGAGAGTTGATTTGATGGAAGAAAAAGTAACAGGGGATCTTCTAATAGACAAAGGTCTTGGCCACTCATAAACGCCATCTTTAACCGGTCCTCGCAGGATGGGAGCTCCCGTCTTCAAATCCTTCACAAGAAACCCCAATGGTGAGAACTCTATAATGACATTATTAGAACAACAAAGTTTTGAGACAGATATCAAATTCTTTTTCATGTGTGGGACACAAAGGACATTAGATAATTTCAATGAACCATTAGAGTAAGGTAATGAAGTCAAACCAGTATGAGTAATTTTTAGACCTGATCCATCGCCAATTTGAATGTCATCAGGACCGAGATAATCATTGTGCATGGATAAATTTTGTAAGTCTGTGGTGACATGATGAGAGGCACCAGAATCAAGTAACCATTCAGATGAATTAGGAGAAGGTTGAGTTGCATAGTTGGCACGCGGGTATTTATTTTGTGGGTGAGAAGATTGTTGGTGAGAGGTGCTGGTAGTTTGCCAAGGAATATGCTTGAATTGGGTACAGCGTTTTGCAGAATGACCTTGAGTTCCACAAAGTTGACAATAACCTTTGTACGGACGGAACTGGCGTTGCGAATTCACGTTGGAATCTGGATTGAAGACAGAGCGAGCATGTTGCTGGTTCCGATTATGATTGACTGGTTGACGAGGAGTGTAAGGTGACTTTTTAGCAACATTCGCTGTGATGGGCAATGAGGATGGTTTTTGTTGTCCGTTCTCGAGTTGGGCTTCACGAACAACAAGCTTTTCATGTAACTCATCAAATGTTATTGGTGTTTCCCTTGCAGCAACTGCATCAGACAAACCACTATAGCCTTCACCAAGACCACGAAGTATATCAAGAGTGAGATCTTCAGGATCAATAGGAACATTCATGAGGGAAAGTTAATCAACATATCGTTTTACACGCTGCATATAGGAAGAGATGCTTTCATTGCCCTTATCGAGTACGGAGATAACTTTTTAATTGAATAATGCGTCCTCTGTGAGGTCTTGGCATATGTATTGTGAATAGTAAGCCATGCATCTCTCTGGCGGTTTTTGCCGTGGAGATGAAGTGCACCGATCTGGTGAAATTGAGCCCACAATAGCATTGAGAAGTAGTTGATCCTGTCGAACCCAAACGATGTGTTCGGATTAGTTGTAATACCAAAGGCTTGAGGTAATAGTAGACGGAGGACAAGGATATGAACCATCAACATATTTTAATAGGTTGTAGCCGATAACTTTGAAATTGGAGCGCCATGCCGAAAAATTTGTAGTGGTGAGTTTAATTGGTGTTTGAGCTCTGCATTAATGGCAATTACTTGGTTTTGAGAATCAAATGGGTTGACAATTGTTGGTTGAGCATAAATCGCATAAGATCAATTCTAATCCTAATCTAATCTTACAAATAAAGAGCCTAATCAATCATATACAATCTGATACACGAATTAATTATTTATGATATTTTATGATATGTAATTACTAGCCGATTATAACCTAATCAATTTAATATACAAAATTATTATTTATGATCATTGTGTGATATATTATTTATTAGTCTTATTAGAGGCAATGTAACTTCATTCCCCAAAGATGAAAACCACCGAAGACATGCTTGGCCTATCGTCGGGACATTTTTGCACGCATAATGTACCCCACCGAATTGAGCGTAGCACTTGAGATACGTCGAATGAGCCGCCTAGAGAAGCGTCAAATAGGCTCATTAAGTTCTCTTCTTTGTAAAGTGTCCATGCCTGTGAGAATTTGAACTGGTTAGGAGAAACTTATGCATGTACAAATGTTGGTAAAATTACAACATTAGTCATGTAACTATAGAACGGTAGTAAAAAAGTCCTATAAAAACCACATCATGCAAAAAGGTTTGGTAAATATATAAATATCCTAATTTTGGTCCTCCTTAATGCACAATTCACAGGACCAAAATCAAATTTTGACTTTTTTGTAAAATGTGATTTCTCTACCGCCCTATAGCTACAAAACCAATTTTGCATTTTTGCCTACATAAGTTGTCAAGAGTATCATACGTAATTGTAAACATAAAAAAGTCATTAACATAATCTTACAAATATTTTTTTCACCCCTCTGATTTTTCAAAAACTAAATTAGGGTAATTTTGTCCGTCCATTTTTTCTTCTTAATTTTTTTATAGAATCATATCAAGGGTATTATCGAATTTACACTAATTCCATTAGTTTTATTGCGGACCATCAACCCTCGGGTACTTTTTTATAATTTTAAAACGATTCGAGTTTTTTTTTCTCAGAATTACCCCAAACCTAGGAATACTTTTTGTAATTAACCCTTTAACAAAGTAAATATTGCCGAGAGCATCATATTCAACACTTACATGTCCAAGAAGTTGAGATTGTGATCACTAAATGGAGAATCCTCTGTTCCTCTTTCCACTCACAACTTCTAAAGACAAGTACACCATAGCTAAATACATCGGATTTAACCGAGAATAGGCCATCTACTTCGCATAATCGGAGACATGTATCCACCGCCATATAGTACAATTAACGGAAAGTTTGTTCGCTTTATTTTTTTAGCTCCACCGCAAGTGTGCGGTGTAGTTTATAGAATAGGGTAAGCAAAAGGTCGTATCCACGAAGACTAATAAATTAATATGCTAAGTATCGAACTAAGATAGACTTATTTTTATTTAGACGATCGTAGTTGGGTGAATGTTGTGAGATTAAGACAATTAAGACTACTAAAAACACAAGATCTGTTGGAATTGGTCTTTGATAAATGGGGTGTTGACCCGATTTTGACCAATTAATTAAGTGGTTTCCATTTGTGAAAAATGGAATTAAATAATTTGTAAAAATTCTACTTAGAGAGTAGATGAGAATAGCATTTGGAATTTCTCAAAACCGATTCCGGTGAATGAGAAATTAATGCTTTAAGTTAGCCACTTAATACAAATAAATGGTATGGAAAATGGAAAATGTGGGGAGGAGAGATGTTCCATCCCACATAGGAAAGAGGAGGTAAAGTTGCACACTTTATTTATCCTAAGTTGGACAAATGGGTTTGGGCCCTTGGGGGCACCCAAGTTTTTAAAGGAGAGGACCTACATCTTGTGGGTTTGGTCAAAGACACGCTGCGCGCCGCCACACGGCCGGTCGGCTCGGGTCGCGGGCCGTGGGCTTGGGCTTGGGCTTGGCTTCAAGGCCCTTATTCTTTTTGGACCAAAAACCTTTTAAAACATTAAAATATTTAATTAATTTTTGTAATTAATTAAAAGAGTTCAACTGGGAAAACTTTCGGCCCACAAGACGGGCAGAAAGCACGCCCGTGCGGTCGGGTCGTGCTACTCTCCGGTCTGCCGTCTACACGCACGGACGGCGCACGCCCGTGCGTCTGGGTCGTCTTCAGGTGCCGAAAGTTTGAGCGCCACGCGCCCGCCGTCTTGTCTAGGTCGTGCTCCCTGCTTGCAGTGCGTCTGTTTGATGCAAAATGTGTCTTTTCGAGCCAAAAGACATGTTCTTTCCATACAGGGCGTCTAAAGCCTATAAAAATCGATCCCTGGTGACTGAAAAACACACGAAAGAAGACGAAAATAATCAGATAACATTAATCGAGCATTGCATTTTTGCATCTTGCCCTTTTCCTCCTTCAAAGCTTGAAAGTTCGAACGTTTTGTTGTTCGCTGTGTTTCGAGTTTCCAAGTGTTGTAAACTCGAGACGTAAAAGTCGTTGTATCTTAGAGGCGAACGCCGGAACCGTAAGCACTCGGTGTACGGGGCGTTTTCGTCTTGCGGAGACTGATTCAAATCGCCCGACTTAAACCATACACTAAATTGACCATTTTCTTAAAAAGCAAACCATACACCGAGAAATTTTACCCAACAATCGCAAGACGAAAATTCGTTATTCCTACGTTTCTGTTGAAGACGATGGCATCCAGTTCGGTCTCGTTCACACCCATGGCTGCTGCTCCCGCTCACGGCGAAAAGCCGCCCAAGTTTTCTGGTGCCGACTTCAAACGTTGGCAACAGAAGATGTTGTTCTACCTCACTACTTTGGGGTTGGCTCGTTTCCTAAAGGACGACCCCCTACTGCCGTTGAAGAAGACGAAGTTGACAACAATAGAGAATCGGCCGTGGATGCTTGGCATAACAAATGCGATTTTCTATGTCGCAACTACGTCTTGAACGGGCTGACGACACTTTCTCTACAATGTCTATAGCACGTTCAAGACGTCCAAGGAATTGTGGCAATCCTTGGAGAAGAAATACAAGACGGAAGATGCCGGCACAAAGAAATTTGTTGTCGGCAAATTCTTGGAGTACAAGATGGTTGACACCAAGACGGTGATCAGCCAAGTTCAGGAGATTCAAATCATCCTTCACGACTTAGTGTCTGAAGGGATGCTTTTGAATGAATCCTTTCAAGTGGCAGCAATTATCGAAAAGTTGCCGCCATTGTGGAAGGACTTCAAAAACTACCTCAAGCACAAGCGCAAAGAGATGGGGCTTGAGGATCTGATTGTTCGGCCGCGTCGAAGAAGACAACCGAAATCGAGATGTTAAAACCAAGAAATCGGAATGGAGGCTAAGGCCAATCTTGCCGAGTCAAGCACTAGCAAGAAACGTAAGCACTCAGGGAAGGAGAAAGCGAAGGCCAAAAGTTCAAGGAAAATTGCTACAATTGTGGCAAACCGAACCACATGGCGAAGGATTGCCGACACCCGAAGGGCAATCAAGGTGGCAACCAACAAGCCAATGTGACGGAGGACAAGTCGGTTCCAATGCACTTGCCGAGCTCGATCTCTCCGTCGTTGTGTTTGAAGCCAATATGGTGGATAACCCAGGAGTGGTGGATAGATACGGGGCTACTCGTCACATTTGTGCCGATAAGGAGATGTTCTCCTCCTACACTCCGATTAATGGAAGAAAGTTGTTCATGGGGAACTCCTCGACTTCCAACATCGTTGGGCTTGGAAAGGTGGTGCTCAATGACTTCCGGGAAGGAGCTTACGCTTGTAGATGTGTTGCATGTCCCAGGACATCCGCAAGAACTTGGTTTCCGGTCCGTTGCTTAGCAAGGCCGGATTTAGGCTAGTGTTTGAGTCCGAGATAAGTTTGTAATGACCAAGAATGGTCGGTTTTTATGTAAAGGTTACCTTGATAAGGGCCTGTTTAAAATGTCTCAGAATGTCATTTTTTCCGCCAAGAGCGAAGAATAAAACGTTACTTACATTTTACTTGTTGGATTGTTCTAATTTATGGCATGATAGATTAGGACACGTAAACTTCAACACAATTAAAAGGTTAGTGAATCGAATTAATACCTACGTTTAAAACCAATTCACAAGACAAATGCGAAATTTGTGTTGAAGCAAAATTAGCCAAGGCACCGCTTCATTCGGTAACGAGAAGTACCAAACCACTCGAGTTAATTCATACGGATGTGTGTGACTTAAAACTTGTGCAAACTCGAGGTGGTAAGAAGTCTTCATAACGTTTATAGACGATTGCACAAGATATTGTTATGTCTATCTTTTGAAAAGCAAAGATGAAGCTTTAGTAGCTTTTAAAACTTATAAGAATGAAGTTGAAAATCAGCTTAATCAGAAAATTAAGATGATTCGAAGTGATAGAGGCGGAGAGTATGTTGCTCCGTTTGAAGAATTTTGCTCGGGAGCGGGTATAATTCATCAAACGACGCACCTTTACTCACCTCAATCAAATGGTGTTTCAGAACGCAAGAATCGTACTCTTAAGGAGATGATGAATGCGATGTTGCTAAGTTCTGGCTTACCCCAAAATTTGTGGGGGGAAGCCATACTTTCTGCGAACTACATTCTTAATAAGATCCCACACAAAGGTAAAAATGAAACTCCATATGAGTTATGGAAGGGACATAAACCGTCATACAAATACCTTAAAGTGTGGGGGTGTTTGGCTAAAGTCGAAGTACCTAAGCCAAAACAAGTAAGAATCGGTCCAAGACGATCGATTGTGCTTTCATTGGATATGCTAACAATAGTAGTGCATATCGCTTTTTAGTGCACAAGTCGGCTATTCCCGATATAAATGAAGGTATGATCATTGAATCAAGGAATGTCAGTATTAACTGAAAATATCTTTCCGAATAAAGAACGGAAAGAAGAAAGTTCGAATAAACGGACTTATGAAACTGCAAGGTTACCTCAAAGTGATGATGAAGAGGAACCAAGACGCATAAAAGGACAAAAGTAGCTAAGTCTTTTGGTCCCGATTTTCTAACTTATATGTTAGAAAACGAACCCCGAACTATTCAAGAAGCATTGTCTAGTCCGAAGCTCCTCTCGGAAAGAAGCTATCAATAATGAGATAGATTCCATCATGCAAAATCACACTTGGGAGTTGGTTGATCTCCGTCGGGTTGCAAGCCTTTGGGATGCAAGTGGATCCTTAAAAGGAAGTATAAAGCAGATGGATCTATTGACAAGTATAAAGCCCGATTGGTAGCTAAAGGGTTTAGACAAAAGGAGGGATATGATTTCTTCGATACATATTCTCCTGTCACGAGGATTACGTCCATTCGTGTTCTCATTGCTATTGCAGCTTTGCATAACCTTGAGATACATCAAATGGACGTTAAAACTGCCTTCTTGAATGGGGAACTTGAAGAGGAGATTTATATGGAACAACCCGAGGGGTACATTGCACCCGGTCAAGAGCGAAAGGTGTGTAAACTTGTTAAGTCACTTTATGGACTAAAACAAACACCTAAGCAATGGCACGAAGAGTTTGACACGACTATGAAGTCAAACGGTTTCAAGATCAATGAATGTGACAAGTGCGTCTACATTAAAGGTACTACAAATGATTACGTCATAGTATGCCTTTATGTAGATGATATGTTGATTATGGGAAGTAGTCATGATTTAATCATGAAGACTAAGAACATGTTAAAGAATAACTTTGACATGAAAGATATGGGATTATCGATGTTATTTTAGGGATTAAAATCTCTAGAACTTGGATGGAATTGTCTTGTCACAATCCCATTATGTCGAAAGCATACTCAAAAGGTTTAATGCTTTTGATAGTCCTCCTAAGCTAAGACACTGTAGATCAAAGTCTACACTTGGCCAAGAATAGAGCGAACCGTTTCTCAAACTGGAATATGCAAGGTAATTGGCGGTCGATGTACTTAACGAATTGTACACGCCCGGACATTGCATATTCATGAGCAAACTAAGTAGGTTCACAAGTAACCCAAGTCACGGATCACCGGAAAGCCGTGACAAGGGTACTTAGATATTTAAAGTATACCATGAACTATGGAATACTTTATACAAGATATCCAGCAGATATTAGAAGGATACTTGTGATGCCAATGGATATCGAGACACAAAGACTCCAAGTCCACAAGTGGATTTGTTTTCACAATAGGTGGAGGAGCGGTGTCATGGAAGTCTTCTAAGCGACGCGACGTGCATAGCTCGATCCACTATGGAATCCGAGTTCATTGCTTTGGATAAAGGCGGAGAAGAAGCGAGAATGGCTTAGAAACTTCTTAGAGGATATTCCTTGTTGAATAAGCTGTGCCTCTTTGTTATGATACACTTTGTGATAATCAATCAAAGAATCGGAAGGGCACAAAGCGATGTATAATGGTAAGTCTGACATATACGTCGGAGACACAATACCATTAGACAGTTGATTTCGAATGGGGTTATTTCGGTTGACTACGCTCAGTCAAAGGAAAACCTTGCGATCCGCTTACAAAAGGCATAAATCGAGATCAATCGTATAAACTGTTAAGGGAATGGGTTTAAAATCCACAACTTAAAGAATGTTCATAGCGGTAACTCCAACCTTGTGAATTGGAGATCCTAAGACCTTGGTTCAATGGGACAACTAAGTTATGAATGTTCAAATTTGAACACTTGAAAATGTGTTAGCTCATTCTCGATACATCCAAGTGTATTTAAACCTGCTTGAATGTGGTGAGGTTAAGTTTAAGACTTTTAATGATTCCTATACCGAAAGGTGGAGTATTGCAGATACTCTTCAATAGGAGATCACCTATATAAGTGAGAAGTAATGGCCGCTTCAAATGAAACACTTATGAATCTAAGATATGGTCCAGGGCCGAAATGGACACAACGTGAGAACAACAAGTGTTAGAGTTGTTATTGTGTAAGTATCTTGTTGTCTTGGTTTACACAAACGACTGAGTAGTTCAAGACATCGCGTTGTAAGTCCAAGCGGCTACGATAATCTAGAGGGGGGGTGAATAGATTATCTCCATCTTTTCGATTTCGCCCTCTTTTTCGAACCGAATGCTCAAACAAAATAATGAAGGTGCGGAATGTAAACAACACACGTCGATTTAAAGAGGTTCAACCCACCTAGGGCCTAATCCTCTACCACCCCAAAGATATCCGGATGGATTTCAAAAGAAAAAGATTTTATTAATTTACCAAAAATTAATACAACACCAACTTACAACAACACCTTGAAGAGCACCACACTCTTCTTCAACAACACCTTCAAGATTATCACAATCTCTTTTGAAGATCACCACAATCCTCAACGCCACCTTGCGAAGATCACCACAATCTTCCGACTTGAAGAGCACCGAACTCTCCAACACCACCTTTGGAGATTACCACAATCTCCCTTTGAAGATTACCACAATCTTCCTTCAACGGCACCTTTGAAGATCACCACAATCTTCAATCTTGAAGAATACCAAATTCTTCAACACCTCAAGAGCACCACACTCTTGAAACACCTATCACCTAGATCACCCAAGTGTATTCTTACCACAAGAATACTCACAAGGATATCTTGTGTTTGGTTGATGAATTACAATCAAGATTACACTTTGAAAAATATTACAACTCAAAAGTGCAAGTGTAATCAAGAATGAAAGCCTAGACCTCAAGATGTGAAAGTGATAGTACTTAGCTATTACAACAAGAATGTTGAAATGAATAACAAAGATTATGAGCTTGTGATATCTCTTGTTGTTTGTATCAAGTCTTATGTTTGATCCCTCAAGCTTTCATCTATTTATAGGAGAGCCTTCAAATTTGAATTTCAACATAGGCTCCTCCAAAGGCTCCTCCAACATAGGCTCCTTCATGGGCTCCTCCATGTTTTCTTTTGTCTACAAATAAGACAAAGAGATTAAAATAAATATGGTTGTCTCATAAGGATACAAAAATCAGATTATAGAACAATCCCACATTTTAAGGAAGAATGGTCTGGCCGCACAACGGTTATATTTTTTTGTCAAACTAAAGGGCGGCCCAGGTTGCGCACAATAGGACGTTTGAAATAGTATCAAAAAAAAATACACGGCGGCCCGGTCGAGGGGGTGCTCGACCGGGTCCGACATCACCCCTAGCCGTCGACCTCTCCAAAAAAAGAACAGGAGATTTTGCACACTTGCAGTGCACGGTCGACCCACGGCGCGGCCGACCGGACCGAGCCGACGCCCTTGATGCACGGCCGACCGCTTGATTTTTCTTCCGTCTCATTTTCTGTTTCAAAAATCATCTTCAGTGCACGGGTTGCCCTATAGGGCGGCCATCGACCACGAGACAAAATGTTGTCCAATTTTTGTCGAAAATAAACTTGAGCAAATACTCCTAAAATATTAAAACTATTTTAAATCATTTAGGAGTATTTGGACAACCTTTAAAAACATTGTTTTGGAATAAAAACAAAATCATCAAAATCATGATAAAATCATTTATCAAACAATCTCCCCTTTTTGATGATTACAAACCAAAACTATTTTAACGAGGTCGATTTTGAAAACAAAACATTTTTACTGGTAAAAGGAACTTTCCGTTGTGAGCGACAACATTCCACGCAATATAATCACAATGATGGGAGTAAAGATATTCAAACACATATAGCAAATGCTCCCCTATCAACATGCACAACAAGAGTTATATAGAAGAACTTAAACATAAGCTAAAATATTAGCTTTTCGATATTGAGCTTAAGTATCAAAACTTAAAAGCTCCCCCTGTCAAAGATGCATCATTAGAACCGTATATAAGTCCATACTACAACCAATGGACCATGATTCATACATAATCATAATGCACCAAGTGGACTAAATATGATCCACAACTTACGGCTTTATGAAGCCATAACTTATAGCTTCTTTTTTGTTAAGCTTATCTTAGCTTTTATGAGCTAATGAGCTTATAACCTGTTTCTCCCCTTTGGAATCATCAAAAGAATGTTAGCACAATAAATACATCATATATCAAAGTGCGCAACTAAACCGATGTATCGAGCTATTTGAGCATTGAAGCTTATAAACCAAATAGAGGGAAAAGTCGAATCATACGACTTGTAGAGGTTTAGGAAAACTCATTTTAAAAGCAAAACATGATCTTCTATAAATGTATAAGACTTTTGAAATCGAGAGAATCATGTAGGTGATGAATTTTTCATTGAAACATTTTATCGAACACTTGGCGGGCGTCAAAAATTGAGAAAGATATATATAGCCCTTGTAAATGAAATCAAGCCAAGTTTTTCATCACCAAATACAATATAACAAATATCATTCATCAACAATCAATAAGCTCATCACAAACATATATGAATTACATCAAGAAAAATACATATAAGCCACAAACTCAAGGGTTCAACCCAATTGAGCTAAAGATAGTGAAATTCTTACCATTCAATCGGTAAAGTTGAGCAATGATGATGATAACCGAGCTAGATAATCCCCAAAATATAAAATGTATGCAATAAAACAAGTTTGGAGTGAAATTTGTGTGCAATTTGCGAAGGGGACGAAAAATGGACATAATAAGCCAAAATGGCGAAGTCTGGAAACAGAACTATTTTTAGCCAAAAAAATCATCCAGGGCGACCGGTCCAGGGCATGGGCGACCGGTCGAGCTAGTGGGCGACGGTCGGCCTCGCCTGGCAGCCCACCGTTTATGGTTCTCGTTTGAAAAATCCGGTTTTATCCAAAATCCAATTTTTGCCCCTAAGTTTTAAAAACGTGCAAAATGCAAACGTAGACCTCATTCAATATACATTATGTTATAATCAAGCTCGAAATGAGGTAAAATACTCGGCGGTTAACGATCAAAAAGTCCGCGAGTTATCCTTGAGACGGAATTAAACACATCTCAAGTTTTTTGTTAAAAATCACAATCCCTAAAAATATATCGAATCTCAATATGTTTAGTTCGATTATGACGAACCAAATTTTGAATACGAATAACCGTATAATAGATACCAAACTTGTTATCCCGAAAAAAATAAGAACGTTTTAAAGCTTTGGATACAACAAGTCATAAGAAGAAGTGCCTTTCAAATATTTGAAAATTTCTTTTAATAAAGACTTTAATGAGATTCGTTGGGATAGTTTTTGAAGTCGAGCATATAGACATAAGGCATATGGAATGTCGAGTCTATAGGAATAATACAAGAAAACATACCTCGAATTTGTTTGTTGGCCGATATGCCTTTCTCAACCTTTGTCAATCTTTAGCCATAGAGATTGAGATGGTTCTTCTTCCTTTAATGCTTAACTCCTTCAAGAGTTCTTATGTAACCATCTTCTTGGCATTGAATAATTTGTAGTCCAAGCAAGAAATTGAGCTCCCCCATCATTCTCATCTCAAGCTCACCTAGTATCAACTTAGAAAACATATCTTGCACAAATATTCATTAGTAGCACCATAAATATTATCAACAAAAATTTGCACAAGTAAACAACCTTGCCCTTTTTCAAAACAAGAAGTGTAGTATCAACTTTACCTTTTGTAAAATCATTTTGCAAAAATAGCTAAGTCTATCAATCGTACAAGGCCTTTTATAAAAATCATTTGGCCTAGAATTTTAAACTCCAATAGACTTATATTTGAATAAAACCATTTAGAAAGTTGGATTTAACATCCATTTGGTAAAGCTTGAAATTTTCTTTAAAACAAGAATAGGCAAGTAAAATGCAAATAGCTACTAAATGTGCTATGAGTGCAAATGTTACAACAAAATTAATTACCTTCTTCTTGAAAATACCTTCGAGCTACTAACCTCGCCTTAGTTCGACCAATGTTGCCTTGGTCATCGAGTTTGTTCCTAAATACCCTTTTTGTCTTCTTCATCACTATCATCATAGGGCATCCAATTGATCTAAGGTGTTCATAATAGAACATTTACATCCAAATATTTTGAGGTAACTAATATTTGGAGTACTTCATTTCTCATCTACACAACTTAACAAACTCATTAACGGCATCGCTTATATAGGCAAGAAAAATAGTCCAAGTGTAAAAACATGCCTCAATCATCAATCACAAAAAGTATCTTGCATAAGAGCATAGTAGAAATAGACACTATATATATAGACCATGAAGCAAAAACACATACTATGCATTTAGAAGATCATCAAGAGTCTAATAAATCATGCAAGTTCAAATAAGCTTAAGAAAGCTACAAAAGGTCTCTTTTGAAATTTGAAAATCCGAAAGCATATAGTTGAGACCTTATTTAAAAGAAGTGTTTGAACAAGAGTTGACACGGCAAATATGTGCAATCAAATATCGAATAGTGCCTTTAAAAAATCTAAAAATCCTCTTAATGGCACTTGTATGAAATACTATGAAAAACAAGCACATAGACACATGACAATACATATATCGAGTCTATAAGAGTAAGAATAACACAAGTAAACGCATCTCGATAATTTATGCCTTTCTTGACAAATAATGACGTAAATGGCCATTTGTGAAAATATGTAAATCCTACACAATTCTTAAAACATATCTAGCACTAATCATAATGATAAAAGTGTAGGCTAAGAGATATCACAAGTAAGCTCATGCCATAAAAATCCATAAAAGATGATAACACATTTTAGTCTACAAAAATGCACAAGAGTTTTAAAAACATCATATAAGGTCTTCTTTTTCAAAAATATTTTAAAAGCACAAGTATATATTGAAGACCTTAATTAAAAAATAAATATTTGAAAACTCATTTTGCAATTAAGACACAAATAAAAGCATGCATAGTAACAAAATAAAATGCATATTTAAATAGGGAGATACGAGTTACCAATTACGCCATTTCCATGGGTTGTGCCGTTCCCATTGTTGATGATATCTTCCCTTTGAGAAGTCACTTTGTTGATGATGACTTCTTTGATTACTCCATTTCCAAGGTTTGTTGCCTTCCCATTGTTGAAAGTCTCTTCTTCTTTGAAAATCATCTTGTTGATGATGTTTTTGCCATTTCCAAGGATTGTGTTCTTCCCATTTTTGATTGTACCCTCTTCTTGGAAATTGGCTTTGTTGAGAATAGTTTCTCCTTCTTTGATCAAATGAAACAATCATTTGATATCTTCTTGGCGGTATAAATTTTCTTCGATCATTATTTCACGGTACCTAATATGACATTGTTTTGTGGTACCCTCATGTGTTTGGGTCCTTTGGGATTAGTCTTGAGACTTTTAGGTCTCCAACAATAATTAGAGCTATTTCTAGCCCGACAAGTATTTACCGTATGACCCTTTTTACCGCAATAAAAGCATGTAATAATTCTAGGAGCATAATGACCAACGTGCTTAGAGACTTGATTCTTTTTCATGTGATTGACATCCTTAGGCTTATGATCAAGTTCTAGTTTCAATTATCACAACAATCAACAATATTGGTCATTCTATCGGTACTCAAGTTGGATTTAGATAAATCATTTTTCAAGCAATTTATATCCTCAACAAGAGTACTATTTTCTTTCTCAAGGTTTCTAACCTTATCAAGAGTGGTGGTGTGAGCACATGATAGTGATTCATAGGAAGTAAATAAACTATCATTATCATTTTTCAAAACAATGAATTCCTTTTTCAAATTTTTGTATTTAACAAGTAAGTTTTGGAATTCATCTTGTAGTTCATCATAATCATTTTGCAAATCACTATAATAATTTTGAATAGCAATACCATAGAAAGTAGAGGGTTTAAGACATACCTCATTTTCTTCTTCGATGCCCATAAAACAATATTCAACTTCTTCATAGTTGGAAGTTGTAAGAGGCTTGTTCCTTAGATTTGAGCTTGTATCCCTTTGAGAAGTAGATGATTTTGTTTGACTCCTTTCATTTGCAAATACTCCATGGATGGCTTCTAATTTTTGCCATACTTCATGTGCCGATCGAATTCCTACAAAATGTTCATATTCCAAATTAGTAAATGAACAATACAAGATATTTAGAGCCTTACCGTTTAAGGAGATGATTTTCTTCTCTTCATCATTGAGCTTTTTGAAGCCTTTTGAGGTGTGTGGTGTATCTTTCATCGGAATGGATTCTCCATTAATGACGGTGTTCCAAATGTCGAAACCGCAACCTTGTAGATAGCATTCCATTCTTTCTTTCCAAAAATTAAAATTCTTGGAATCAAATAGTGGTGGCTTGGTGGTGGAGGTGCCTTGGAAAGATGAGCTTCGTTCAGAGCCGTCGATCGTTTCTCTTCACTCGCGATGTGAAACGAGCTTGCCAAAGAGTTTGGCTCGATACCACTTGTAAGTCCAAGCGCTACGATAATCTAGAGGGGGTGAATAGATTATCTCCATCTTTTCGATTTCGCCCTCTTTTTCGAACCGAATGCTCAAACAAAATAATGAAGGTGCGGAATGTAAACAACACACGCGATTTAAAGAGGTTCAACCCACCTAGGGCCTAATCCTCTACCACCCCAAGATATCCGGATGGATTTCAAAAAGAAAAAGATTTTATTAATTTACCAAAAATTAATACAACACCAACTTACAACAACACCTTGAAGAGCACCACACTCTTCTTCAACAACACCTTCAAGATTATCACAATCTCTTTTGAAGATCACCACAATCCTCAACGCCACCTTGCGAAGATCACCACAATCTTCCGACTTGAAGAGCACCGAACTCTCCAACACCACCTTTGGAGATTACCACAATCTCCCTTTGAAGATTACCACAATCTTCCTTCAACGGCACCTTTGAAGATCACCACAATCTTCAATCTTGAAGAATACCAAATTCTTCAACACCTCAAGAGCACCACACTCTTGAAACACCTATCACCTAGATCACCCAAGTGTATTCTTACCACAAGAATACTCACAAGGATATCTTGTGTTTGGTTGATGAATTACAATCAAGATTACACTTTGAAAAATATTACAACTCAAAAGTGCAAGTGTAATCAAGA
The DNA here is from genome assembly GCA_016081115.2 of Rehmannia glutinosa. Lineage (NCBI taxonomy): Eukaryota > Viridiplantae > Streptophyta > Magnoliopsida > Lamiales > Orobanchaceae > Rehmannia > Rehmannia glutinosa. The sequence goes on from CM071929.1 coordinate 51,770,070, forward strand.
ATGAAAGCCTAGACCTCAAGATGTGAAAGTGATAGTACTTAGGCTATTACAACAAGAATGTTGAAATGAATAACAAAGATTATGAGCTTGTGATATCTCTTGTTGTTTGTATCAAGTCTTATGTTTGATCCTCAAGCTTTCATCTATTTATAGGAGAGCCTTCAAATTTGAATTTCAACATAGGCTCCTCTAAAGGCTCCTCCAAAGGCTCCTCCAACATAGGCTCCTTCATGGGCTCCTCCATGTTTTCTTTTGTCTACAAATAAGACAAAGAGATTAAAATAAATATGGTTGTCTCATAAGGATACAAAAATCGAGATTATAGAACAATCCCACATTTTAAGGAAGAATGGTCTCACGCACAACGGTTATATTTTTGCTGTCAAAACTAAAGGGCGACCCAGGTTGCGCACAATAGGGCGTTTGAAATAGATCTTGAAAAAATACACGGGCGACGGCCGAGGGGGTGCTCGACCGGTCGACATCACCCCTAGCCGGCGACCTCTCCAAAAAAAAAGAACATGGAGATTTTGCACACTTGCAGTACGGTCGACCCCAGGCGACCGGTCGACCGACCGATCGACGCCAGATGCGGCCGGCCGACCTGCTTGATTTTTCTTCCGTCTCATTTTCTGTTTCAAAATCATCTTCGTGCACGGGTTGCCCTATAGAGCCGGCCGGTCGAGACGAAATGTTGTCCAATTTTTGTCGAAAATAAACTTGAGCAAATACTCCGGAAAATATTAAAACTATTTTAAATCATTTAGGAGTATTTGGACAACCTTTAAAAACATTGTTTTGGAATAAAAACAAAATCATCAAAATCATGATAAAATCATTTATCAAACACGCACTACTAGCGAGCTAGTAAACCGATAAGATTTTTACTAAGGAATGTTCAAAGCCACAAGCTACCTATCCTCGATGCAATAACGATTCGCCGAGACTTTCAAACGAATCTGCATACACGCATGCATTAATTTCATTCATGTGGGGGATTGTTGGAATTGGTCTTTGATAAATGGGGTGTTGACCCGATTTTGACCAATTAATTAAGTGGTTTCCATTTGTGAAAAATGGAATTAAATAATTTGTAAAAATTCTACTTAGAGAGTAGATGAGAATAGCATTTGGAATTTCTCAAAACCGATTCCGGGTGAATGAGAAATTAATGCTAGAAGTTAGCCACTTAATACAAATAAATGGTATGGAAAATGGAAAATGTGGGGGAGGAGAGATGCTCCATCCCACATAGGAAAGAGGAGGTAAAGTTGCACACTTTATTTATCATAAGTTGGACAAATGGGTTTGGGCCCTTGGGGGCACCCAAGTTTTTAAAGGGGAGAGGACCTACATGCTTGTGGGTTTGGTCAAAGCACACGCCGCCGCCGCCGCCCGCCCGCCGGCCGGTCGGCTCGGCTCGCCCGCCCGGTCCGGTCGCGGGCCGTGGGCTTGGGCTTCAAGGCCCTTATTCTTTTTGGACCAAAACCTTTTAAAACATTAAAATATTTAATTAATTTTTGTAATTAATTAAAAGAGTTCAACTGGGAAAACTTTCGGCCCAAGACGGCGCAGGCGAGAGACGCCTGCGGTCGGTCGTCGTGCTACTCCCGGGGTCTACGCGCACACGCACGACGGGCGCACGCCCGTGCGTCTGGGTCGGGTCGTCTTTGGTGCCGAAAGTTTGAGCTCACAAGACGGGCAGCGACGCCCGTGCGTCTTCAGGCGTGCTCCCTGCTGTAGTGCGTCATTCGATCTGCAAAATGTGTCTTTTCGAGCCAAAAGACATGTTCTTTCCATACAGCGTCTAAAGCCTATAAAAATCGATCCCTGGTGACCAAAACACACGAAAGAAGACGAAAAATAATCGGATAACATTAATCGAGCATTGCATTTTTGCATCTTGCCCTTTTCCTCCTTCAAAGCTTGAAAGTTCGAACGCTTTTGTTGTTCGTTTGTGTTTCGAGTTTCCAAGTCTTCAGAAACTCAAGACGTAAAAGTCGTTGTATCTTAGAGGCGAACGCGGAATCGTAAGCACTCGATTGTACGGGCGTTTTTAGTCTTGAGATCGATTCAAATCGAGCCTCGACTTAAACCATACACTAAATTCAGCCATTTTCTTAAAACAGAAACCATACACCGAGAAATTTTACCCAACAAGATCAAGACAATGAAAATAATAGAAGTATCAAGATAATAAAATAGATTCCCGGGTTAAGGTTTCGATTAATATCCCTCTTGTTATCCGATTTAATCAAAGCCGAAGTTATTATCAATATTCCTATAAGACGATCACAAAAGTATTTTATCCTCTCTCTCGAGATGCATATAAAATGTGCATTGAAATATCTATGCTAGCATCTCTACTCAACATGAGATATTCAACTCCCAAAAGTTCAAAAGATCAAATGTCCTCACAAATATTTACAAACCTCTCGATTCATGCAAATATTCGTGTCAAATACTCAAGATCTAATATTGAAACTCATCTCTCGAATTATGAATTAATATATCAAACATGCCAAATCATTGATCAAGTGATAAAACAAGAATAAGCTCAAGGTACTCAAATAAGCTTCAAGACAATAACTTCAACCACGATTAATACATTCAACAAGAGTTCATTAATCTACATCCAAAACCCGGAAATCTCAAGAGTTTAGCTACACATGATATCTAAACAACTCATAGACAAATTGTTCAAAGTCATGACAAGCTAAAATGAAAGATTAAAAATACAAGAGAAGCAAGAAAAACTTAGAAAAATCGACAATCTCTCGATATATCTTCGTTCCTCAAGCTCCGATGCGACCCGATTGTCTCCTTGATGCTTTCTTGAAAGAATGGAACTTTGTCTTGTGTTCTCTAGCCAAAAATGTCAGAATATCCCCTTGGTGTGCGCCCCCAAAAGACTTTTATACCTCTTAGCAGTTTAGGGTAAAGTGTTGTCAGGAAATGTCATTCCAGCGCAGACGCACGGGTCGTGCGCTCCACGCACGGGCTACCCGCGCGTCATCCCGTAGAGAATTCTTTGCTTTTTACCAAACATGCACGAGTCATGCACTCCAAGCACGGGCTACCCATGCTTCAAATATCATTAAATTCCTACAAAACAAGCAAAGCGTAATATCTTTACCCCAAAGAGTGAATACAAACCATTTCATATGAGTTTATGCATGTCTAATCACCATTTTTAACATAATTATACCTCAAAATACATGCAAAACTCACACTTATCAAAGTTGCACAGTAAGATATCAGAGGGAATAGAATACATCAGTTTGGTAATGTTCTTACTTACAATGTTCCAACAACTCTGCGTGTATGAGCTTCAGTCTCGTTTCCTGCGAAACTCATTGCTAGTTCAAAGTCTGATATCTTCGAATTCATGTCAAAATCTAGCAATATGTTGCTAGCTTTGAGGTTTCGATGTGTAACGTCCCGCCTTCCAGATCGACGACTGTCCCCACAAACCAACATGAGTCTTTCCAGCGCGCTTTGTCCTCACTCACGCGCACCCTAAGAGCAGTTTCCCAAGGGGTCACCCATCCCACAATTGCTCCGGGTCAAGCATGCTTAACTTCGGAGTTTTTATGAGATGAGCACCAGAAAAGAAGATGCATCTTGTTGGTATGAGTAGTACATATCAAATCTTTTAAGCTCTCCTCAACTGTATAGTCACACACCTACACAAATCTCGAATCTCCTTTTTCGGTGTGGGATCGGTTCATTCATGTCCCTCTGCTGCTAGAAGCCCGCCAGAGCCGCTCCTTGTCCGTGCCTTCTTGCACGGTGATCACTCCCCGCCCTCTTCGGCCCCGGCGTCACAAGCCCACTCAGCTTTCCGCTTGGTTCATCCCCGAACCACACCTTACTAGGAGAGGTCCCGCTCGATACCATCTCGTAATGTCCCGCCTTCCAGATCGACGACTGTCCCCACAAACCAACACGAGTCTTTCCAGCGCGCTTTGTCCTCACTCATGCGCACCCTGAGAGCAGCTTCCTAAGGGGTCACCCATCCCACAATTGCTCCGGGCCAAACACGCTTAACTTCGGAGTTTTTATGAGATGAGCACCAGAAAAGAAGATGTATCTTGTTGGTATGAGTAGTACCTATCAAATCTTTTAAGCTCTCCTCAACTGTATAGTCTCATACCTACACAGTCTCAGAATCTCCTCTTTTTCGGGTGTGGGATCGGTTTATTCATGTCCCCCTCCGCCTAGAAGCCTGCCAGGAGCCGCTCCTTGTCCGTGCCTTCTTACACCGGCGATCAGTCCCCGCCCTCTTCGGCCCCGGGCGTCACACGATGGATTATTCTCAATCGGTAATCTTGATGAAGATACAAGAGCCCAAATAATTGTCCTTTTATTATGTCTTGCATAATGAGTTTGCTATTTGAGAATCTTTTATTTTCAGAAAACACAAACTTTCTGTAACATTCATACCTTCACTTACTTTTTTGTGATTTGGAACCATCTCAATTACTATTTTTTTTGCACAATAACTGCATAAAGATGTGAAGAAACTTTAGGGAGTGCTTGCTTATGAGTGGATTTTCATCTCTTCTACTTTTTGGAAATTTTTTTGCATGAAAGTGTGTTTGTTTGTGAAAAATTCCAAAAAATATATTATTCATTTTTCTCACTTTTCAAATCATCAATCACATCTATTTATAATTTAAACAAAAAAAAAATATCACATCAACTATCATCATTATATAATCATATCACAAATATACTATTCACTCTCTCTTATTTTTCAAATCACCAATCACATCTAATCACTATTATACTAAAAAAACCATCACATCAACTAACATTATCACATTTTTATCTCATATCCAATCATACTCTCAAAATTCATTCTCATTTTTTAAAATAATTTTTTTTCACACTATTCTCTCTAAAAGTAAAAATAAACAGAACGAAAGGTCAATCAATCACTCCCTTAGTACTTTACCTTGTAAACAGGTCCAAATCCACCCTCCCCCAAGCTTGTTACTGATTCAAAATTGATCAGTAGCTTTGAGAATTTCAGATAATTTGAAGAATGGCAACTCTGAGTCTTTGCCACGACTTCCATTATATAGTCTTGCAACATTCAAAATGAGACAGTACCGAACAAATTGAATCACTTAAGGATACTCAAAAACACTTTTTTGTTCGTCGTGGTATTACTTGATCAGCCTAATAAACGTATTTGCCATACCTTCTTTTCTCTTATTTGCATCCTTCTTCCTCTTACGAATACATAGAATGAGGCCAAGGCACAGAAGAGCCACTCCCACCACGGATGTTAAACTTGCAATAAGCGTTACTTGTATTTTCCGTTTAGGGCCTGCCACGATTTCTATCCAAACAACATATCTCTACTTCTCTTAAAAGTGTGAATATTTCTGTCAAAATTTGAATGGGCAAAAATACCCTTTTATTGGATTGATTTTAATGGTAAAAAAGTAATTTACAATTTGGGATAATTATTAGAGGACAAAAACACAATATCTGAAGAAGTTTGAACATCAGGGACTCCAAAGGCCTCAAAGGAACTTATTCACCATTCTTTCTCCCCCTATTCTATTATTCGATTGAAGCCACAAAATTTTGGCCAAGGTAAGAGATTATACTCATCACGACGATTCTGGAATCTGGGCACACACAGAGATTTGGCAGATGGAGTTCGATTACCAACAGGGATTTAAAATAGGGGTATGTAATCGGCACTCCTTTTCATATCCTTCTTTTTTCCCCTATTTCATTCTTGGTATTTTTCTATCTTTTTTTATTTAGGAACTCTGATCGATGTAATGCATAAGAAAATCCAAGAAAATTGGATTGAGTATTCTTTGCATTCTTCTTCCTCTCAAAGAATGATCCTTCAACAGTATATAATTGAGATAACAATTAACAATCGTTTATTCATATGATTTTGAAAATATACGCAAGGATAATTTTAAATCTTGAGTGGATCTGAATCTTGGTGTTAAACTTCATTATTGTGAATTATCATTCTAATGACTGCAAATATTTTGATTTTGTTCTGCTGCATTGGGGCTTCTTTCTTCTTCATGTATGTGAATTTTTGAGGTGGAGAGAGAACATGATGTATGTCTGTTAAGTATTCTATGATCACGAAAAATTTTCTGGGGAAAATTTCCTTTCGGTAATATGTGCTTTTGGGAACCATGTTATGATCATTGAAAATTTCCTAGGGAAACTTTAAGAGATCATGACGGATGTAATTAACTTAATTGCAATAAGAACTCATATGTGGTATTTACCATGAATTGTGCTTTTGATACTTTATCCTAATCGTTTTGCATGAGCCTTTTGAGAAACAAGCGGGTTAGGGCAATTCTCCATATACCAGTCTAGATTGAGGTTTTGAATTACATTAGAAGGAATATGAAAAGTTGGAAACTAGATTTAATAGATATTATCACAATGAATTGGTTTATATTGGAATGAATCCCTATGGCACCAAACTACACAAATGTGGCCTCCCCGTAGAGAATGTGTTTGGTGCAAACATTGTTGGGAAAATTCTTGCTAGGAAGGAAATGAGGAAAGACGTTTTGGCTATATCTAGCTATAAGGGGATGTGTTTTCCTAAGAAATACACAATTTACAGACCATGAAAAAAAAAATAATTTATATTTCAATTTAAGTTAAAGGTGCCAATCTGGGCTAATTGATAATTATCAGTTCATATATATTAACCTTGAGTTTAATAAGTGGATAAATTGTTGTTCTGAACAGTGTGGATTTGAACGCGAGTACTGGTGTTGCAAATTAAATTTTCAGTGGTGATTAAGGTTTCATAAATCCATCAAAGAAATGCCTTTAAGGATTTCCTAAATCATAATCTTTTTAAGATTCATGGTACCAAACACTAATTAATTTTGTACATTTGTTGCATCTATTTGTTTACTTATTTTTTTCCTCCTCGGATATAATATTTAATTTATGTCCATGCTAGGTTTGGTTTGCCTTGCTGAAAAGAAGTTGTGATTTTCGCTTGTAATAAGTTTGTGGTGATAATGTGAGTTGATGATTCAAGAACACATCGTCTGAGTTGAGCTACATTTAAAGCTCAACCAAATAACCACATTTTTAATGCTTCTCATTGGAAAAATGGAATGCACTTGAATCTGATTGCTGGTAATTTGTTGGTTATCAGCAACTGATTTGTGCTTGGAACCACCTCCAAAATCCTTTTGTACTTGCCTTCATTGTGCCAATTTGTCTTGATGCTTCTTTTTAGTACAAAGTCCTTGAAACTCTAAAATGCACTACTTTTTGATTTAAGAGTTCTATTTTATCTGATGTGAGTTACTTATCTGTTCAGTCTTCGTTTGAAGACATGTGAAACAAAGTAGATCTCAAAAATTGTATGTGGAACTTGTGATATTTAGTAGAGGTAATTTTAATTTGCCCCCAAAACTATAAGAGTTTTTTTAGCGTTGTCCACTTAATTTTGAATTGTTCTACTTTAATCCCTCAGCTTTGAAAACTGTTGCACTTAGACTATAATTTTCAAATTTACCTTTTAATATTTGTGGTTATTTCATTTTGTGATTTCTGAAATGATATCATAGCCTGAGTTTATTGTTATAATTTACTATTATTTAATACTATCTATATAAAGATGAGGAGATTTTGAGAGAAAATTGATCTAAATAATTGTTCGAGATGTAATAGCTAAAGACAATCCACTAACAATGAGGGTAAATTTGGAAATTATAGGCCAAGTGCAAAAATTTGCAAAAAAGTAGAATAATTAAAAGTTAAATGGACAAAGTAGAAAAACATGCATAGTTTGGGGGCAAATTAAAATTACCTCTATTTGGTAAAATGTGAGTAGTTAGCTTACAAGTATCTTTTGCTACCTCTCTTTTTCTGTCTGCTTATTAGAGGGTTCTTCAAAGCTCGATTATTTCATTCCCATGTGTCTTTATCATAGATTTTCCTAATTAGACATGCAATCAATTTATTTTTCCTTTTACTGGGTTGGTGTATGCTTTAGAGGGTATTCTTCTGTTGGGAATGTTGTTTCCACGAAATTAAAAGATGCAATTGTAAAGCTTGGCTCTTTATTACAATCTATCCTTAAGAAGTACCACTAACGCTAATATCACTACAGAACGTCACATTTGCCGGATAGAAGGTTTTTTTGTTTTTTGAAAAAAATTTCCTCAATTTCTAGGTATACAATTGCTTCTAAATAAAAACATGAATGTCATGTTGTATATTGTAAGTTGAACCTATTGCACATAATGTTATGTCAGAGGTGAATACATTTGCCTTCTGATTGAATTTAGTTCAATGCCATGTATTGCGTCCTTGCTTTTTTGCTCCTTTTTTTTCAATAATATATAAATAGTAAGGCTAATAACTATAAATATATTTCACTATTCATTTGTTAGTCGAATGGTTCAAATTAATGAAATTTCAGTTTGCTCTATTTGTTATTTGTCGGATAGGGTAAGATATTTTCCCTTGCATTTGCTGATCGAATATATATCTTTGTAACTTTTATACTCAAAATTTTATGTCGATTGTGTTAATAGATTATGTTTTAGCATTAGACTTTTTTCACATCAAATGAAGTGATTTTGGAATGCTAAAGTACTTACAGATCTATGATTGCTTAAATTCATGCTTGAGTCAATATATTTAATGTGCATTGGTGATATTTGAAATATGAAATAAAACATAATTAATATATTTGATGTGTGTTAGTAATATTTGTAATGTGAAATAAAATAATTTGAAACAAAGGATCGATGTTGTGTGCCATTATCCACAAATGTAGACGTCATGTCAATTTTATTAATATGTTTATATTTTATTTTTTCTTTGAGGATCAGTTGATCACATAACATGATTCATGTGTTCAACTAAAAGTTATGGTGTTAAGAAGAATTAACAACTTTTCATCCCTGGCACACATCAAATATACGAGATCGATCATCCGTTTATGTATGCTGGTAAACGGAGGAAATCAGGTGATACTAGAAAATAATCTCACATTTTGGTGATCATTTTTTTGTGTAGCAAGCTGTCATGAGACAATATATTCTAAAATCTTAGAGGATAAAAAAAACGACAATTCTTGCCAACATCAAGAACAAATAGGCAAAAGAAGAGAATAAAGTAGGGAAAAAATTTTAACTAGCTACTTTGGATATAGAAAACTCTTTTTTACCTATTTTTTTAAAAATTCTATTTTTATACCCAAATTGACTTAAACACCCCTAATTTAACTCTTTTATTTTCACTTTCTCTTTCTCTTTTTACCTTCATTTTTTTACTTTACCAAAACTTTTCAAATTTTCAAAATCAAAAAGTGACAACAAAACCCAAAACGTGAGAAGAGAACTCAAAACGTGAGAAGAAATTTTCATACCGTGATGGAAGAGCCACGTAATTTCCCTCCCACCAATTTCCCTCCGACTGCTGCCACTGCTGCCGAAGTTTCGCCCTGTCGCGATGATGATGCCCCCGCTGATAAGAACCACTGATGAAGAACCATTAACACGTTATACATTATAATGTGTTATAATATAACACGTTATAGCGTTATATATTATAACATATTAATCAGTGTTGTAAAATTCGGCATAGGCGCCCCTAGGCCGATCCGATTTTCCCAAAATCGGCAAAAAAAATCGGCCCGGGCAAAAATCGGCCTAGGCAGACCAAAAAATGGGCAAAAATCGGGAAAAAAATCGGTATAGGCGGTCCAGTCGGAATAAATCGGCCAAAAATCGGCAAAAAATCAAAAAAAAAATGGAAAAATAAAATGAAAAACTTAGTGTTTCTAGGCGCCCGTCTAGGCGGCCTAGGTGCCCGACTGGCGCCTAGCGATTTCTGCAACCTTGGTATTAATAAGATTATGTTTGGATTTGATTGGTGATCGATAAAATGAGAAAGAATGAATATAGTTGAAATAAAAAAAAAATCAGAGAGAGAAAGAGAGATAATAAAAAGGGAAAATAGAAAAGAAACTTTGAAAAAAAATGATAGGGATATTTAATTCCAAGTGATGATTAAGACATCTTTAAGTGACAGTCACCAAAATAAAACAAGACAATATTGATGATTTTTCACTTAATTCTATGAGAATTTTCGTTTAAATAATATATAACGTGTTAAAAGAATGTTCTCAATCTCAGAACATTTAATACATGTTGACAAATTTTGCAAAAAAATTTCTAAGTCTCAAAAAACAAAATCTATTGTAATCATGTTTATCAAAATGATGAAATATGTTAGAGTTTGCATGGTTATGTCAATCCATATTATCCCCGTTTGCGATTGTAATTATATCTTACTTCTTAATTATTATTAAAATTTAGTATAACTAGGGAGAATATGAATTAAAATACATCAAGTTGGCGAAATTTGCAAACATCAAAAGAATTTTGCTTTTCATTACCTCAATAGAAAAGTACAAGTGGTAAATGAAAAACTGAATGTAGCAGTGATGCACTCAAAAATATTTCATCCACTTTGAAAATGGCAAAAGGTAAAGACAACACATACGTATACTAATCATGATCGAGCGAATAATACAAATGACTTGGGAAAATAATATGATCCAAAGAAGCAAATGGTAGCTCAACAAATGTTAATGATGTCTGAAATTCAAGTGACGATGAGGACACTCTTCAAAGTATCAAAATATCAAGAATGAACATGTAAAGAGATCATCAAATTCAAATAAGAAGAGAGCAATGACAAAACTTGATGCAACTTGAATTCATGCAATAAAATTCTTAATTTACATTTAAGTACTTTCTGATGGTTTGATGGACATATCTTCAATTCAAATTTCATGAACAACTATGACTTGGAAAAATATATTTTTACTTATAAAGTATGTTGAAGTTGTTTGTCATGTGATTTTCATAGAAAATTTTGAAGCTTCATTATCATTAACGAAATATTTCTAAAATTGGCGCAAGACATATTAATTTGACATTGAAATGACTGCATGTTTTGCTTCATTTTTCTTGATTCAAAAGGTACATTTAACATTACTAATTTGGATTGTGTTACACTAAGTTGGAGTTCTTTACATTCATCTTAAACAAAAATTATTTGTTGGATAAAGTTCTACGACAATTTCATCATCACTACATTTCACCTATTATACTTTGTTTCATAATATAAAAGATTTTAATTTATGCAGATTTCTCACCAAGTCAAACTGCATTTTATAATATGAACAATATATATAATAATTAAATTAAATTATAATATATAACTTATTCTTAATTAAATTAACAAAATTATACGGTACACGTGCAACGCACGTGCACATTACTAGTACTATCAAAAAACATGTTAACCATATTCAAAGGATCTTATTTCAAAGAAGAAGGATGTATCTTAAGGGAAGTGTTGATTTAGCTTGCTATGCTCTTTAGTCCTTCTGTGTTTAGAATGAAATTATAAACTTATTAATTACAGACCACCAGCTCGTAGTTCAAATGGTATTGATTACTCTTTGTAAGAGTGTTGACAAGGGTTCGAACCCTGTATCTTTCAATTACTTTGAAATTTATCCTCTTACCTTCAACACTAGTCCAAACTTATTAAACAATATTACAGATTTCCTAAACAAATAAATTCTTACCTAACTCGGAAGAAGCCGTTCTTATGCAAAGATCCTGTCCACCTTGTAGGGCTGTTCATTTTTCGAATCAATTCGAGATTCGACTCGACTCGAATTCGAATCTCAATTTCAAATTAGGATTTTTGAATTTCGAATTGAATTTCGAATCAACTCGAATTTCAAATATGAATATTTGAATCGAATAACGAATTGGGGAATTTTTTTCGAATTCTATTCGAAAATCCTAATTCGATGTGAAATTCGAGTAAATTCAATTCGAATATCGATTCATATTCGTATTTCAATTCAAATTCATGTACTGATTCGAACTCAATTAAAATCCAAATTAAATTTATATATTAAATATTTTGAACATTATACATATATAAATTACATATGCAAATAGAAATAACATAATTAGCTGATGTATAAACAATATTTAATTTCACATCCCTATTATAATAAAATTATTGTAGTTGAATTATAATGTTGGTCATAGCTAGTTTCATTGTTTCATAATTCAATTTCATTTTAAAGTCTCAACATTTGTATGTAGTTTTTGAATTGTCTTAAGATGTATTTAAACTTAAAAGAACAATGTGTTTTTTATTTCAAAAAAGAACAATATGGTTTTGATTTTAATAGATTTAGCCTCAAAAGTATTTTGTCTTTACCTTTTGTAATATCTTTCTGGTAACAAAATATTTTTGATGATTTATATGGTTTGCTTATGTTATTGTTTCATTTTGGAACTCTTTTGTTAAAAATAAATTGAAATTTTACTTGAAAAATATGGGTCTGAAACACAACCGTGCGTTTTCGATAAATTTGGATTTTTGGATTGACTCGAATTCGATTCGAAAATCGACAAATTCAATTCGGTTAATTTCGATTCGAAATTAATCGAATTAGGATCGAATTTCGAATTGAGGTTTTAAAATTTCATTCGATTAATTCGATTCGAGAAAGTCGAACAATTCGGAATTCGATTCGATGAACACCCCTACACCTTCAGACAAATTCTTCATGTCAATCAATTCTCCATAGTAAATGAGGCATCCAGTTCCCCCTTGTCTTATATCCAACCGTGTGTACGCTACACAAGAACAATTCCTTAAGCATTGCGCTCTGCATTCTTGAAGAGTAATTATATCATCATTGAACCACGAAAATTGTGGGTCTGGCAATTTAATCCCAGAATAATTCAAAAAAACATCTCCTTCACAGTTCAAGGATGTCTTTCGGGCGAACCCACCCGACCAGTCTCCCCTGTCCCAACTATCTTGATATCTTGGTACGAATTTGTCTAAACATCCACAAACTGGTAAATTTTCAATGACACAAATGCCATATGCACCACATGTATTATACACATCACAATTATATGTTGGTTCACTGAGGTAAACAACCCAGTCTTGTCTTTGTTCATCCGATATAAACCACCGCCCAACACCAAACTGACTCAGTGTAAAATTTTTTAAAGTAAAATGACAAAGAACCGAAATACCATATCAGAGAATTAAACGTCCACAAGTTGCAGGACTAAAAATTGCAATTTAGCCTGTAAGTTATAGCAATTAATTTGACCATATTTCTCGGGAGGTTGATCCAATTTTCCCCAAATCAGCATTTCTCAAATTTTACATTCATGCTTCGTATTTTTCCAAAAAGAAAAAAAATTACATTCATGCTTTCTGTACTTGATCTCTAAAGGAGGGAAAAAAAAAAAAAAAAAAAAGAGCATCACTAACATAATCAAATTTAACACATTTCTGGTTCCTATCTGGCCTCTAACGTTGTTATTGTGATTTCATTTGTTGAACTTCCCCTGGTGCTAGTTGAAGTATCATTAGCAAAAGCATTTCTTTCAGTGAAAAAACCAGGCTCTTTCGCCTGAGGCAGCACAACTTCATTCTCTAGCATGAATACCACCGTGGACATACTTGGCCTATCTTCCGGATATTTTTGCACGCACAATAATCCCACCTCGATTGATCTTACTACATCGGACAAATAACATGACTCGTCTATAATATCCTTAACTAGTTCCAACGACCGTCCTTCTTTGTAAAGAATCCATACCTGCAAAATTTCACGATAACTGGTTTTTTTTTTTTTGTAATTAGACTAAACCGTAGGGGCAGTTTCTGTAATTTACCCTTTTGCTAATTGAGAGGGGAGCTATCATGAAAATTAGAAAATTAGTCCGCTAACTTTAGCTATTCAGACTTTTGGTCCTCTAGGTACGTAGTCAAATTTTGGTCTTAGACCATTTACTTTAATTTTTTGGACATTTTAGTCTGAAGTTTGCTGGAAAAAATTTAATTCGCTGGAAATTGTTGAGGTGGACGAGATTATGCTGACATGGACAAAAAAGTTGGGGAGATGGAAAATTGCTGAATTGATAAGCGATGTGTTAAGTTGCAGCGAAAACCGGACTAAATGTCCAAAAAATTGAAGTTAATGGCGAAAGACCCAAATTTGACTGCCTAGAGGATCACAAGTCTAAATGGCTAAAATTAGCGGACTAATTTTCTAATTTTCGTAACACTTACATGTCCAAGAAGGTTGTGGTGGTGATCCCTGTGGGAAAATCCTCTGTTTCTTTTGCCGGTCATAATTTCCAGCAGGATAACACCAAAGCTATACACGTCTGATTTTACCGAGAACGAACCATCAATGGCATATTCTGGTGCCATGTAGCCACTAAAACAAAGTTTTGCATTGATCAATGAGAAAATGATGTGGGAAGGAAGTGCGTAAGATGTATTTATGGAATTGAGATTCTTACTAAGTCCCAACAACTCTGCTTGTATTAGCTTCAGTTTCATTCCTCCAAAAGTTCTAGCCATGCCAAAGTCTGATATCTTCGGTTCATGTCCGAATCTAGCAATATGTTACTGACTTTAAGGTCTCGATGGATAATTCTCAGCCGAGAATCTTGATGAAGATACATAAGTCCCCTGGCAACACCACTGATAATCTGAAAGCGTTTGGGCCAATCAAGTAGCTTACTTTTTACTGGATCTGTCAAGAGTTTTTCTGTCTAGTTAATATGTTATCATCCTTTGCGTTGATTGTCCGGTATTAGAAGTAAAATAAAGGGATAATTAATCAAAAATAAAAAAAGGAAACTCGAGTTTGGGCCAACTACAAAGAAAACCAGAGGTTTTGAAAGTTACAAAAAAAAAAAAAAAAAAAAAAAAAACCTTGAGGTAACTGTATCTATGTTCTGCTTGCTTATGTAGAGGGAAAATATAAACGTCAGTGGGTTCTTTTCTGCAGTTAGCCCAAGCCTTGGTTTTTTTTTTTTTTTTCGTAATTATCGCTAAAATAAATTCTGAAACCAATAAATAAGTAGATTGTGACAAACTGCACATGAGTGTTGAACTAAGAAACTCTCACCAAATAAGATCAAGTCGAGACTTCTGTTGGCCATGTACTCATAAATTAACATCTTTTCCTCTCCTTGAATGCAGCATCCGAGAAGCTTCACAAGGTTTCGGTGCTGAAGTTTGGCAATAAAGATCACTTCGTTCTTGAACTCATCGAGTCCCTGCATAGATGTTTTTGATAACCGTTTCACAGCAATTTCTCGTCCATCTTCGAGCGTACCCTACCATCATCATGAGCACATGAGAGGTTTGTACACGTTGAATTTTTTCACTTGTTCGCCATCTATATAGTTTAAAAATGTTCTTCGGGTGCCAATGATATTTATGTGCATTTACGACGGTCATTATGTATAGGAGCATATGTCTCCAACATGATTGAACACGTACGAGGAAAAAACACCTCCTCATCCAAACTAAGACATTTTTGGCACTGTGGGAGCTTATTTTTTCTTTTTTTGTTACACGCCTTTGACACTTGAACTACACGAGTTGTGCACTTTACAATTTGGAGCAACCCGATTATTCAATTTTTCACCAGGGTTCTGCCATGTGCATGACACTCCCATGTTTCTGTACTTAATTTTTTATCAATTCCAGTTTGATTGATGTGTTCATGAATTCCAACAGTTGGATCTAATGTTAAAGTTATATTACTATTTTGCCTGCATAAAACAACCTGGAATTGATAGGAAATGCACAAATAAGAAGTATGGCATGCATGTGACAGAATCACGACAAAAAGTTTCACAATCAAGGTGCTCCACCGTGCAGTTCATATGACATAGTGTTTTTACCTCAACACGAATTGTGACGTTTATTTTTTGCACGATAAATTGTTTGTAACTTTCTGTAAAATCTTCTAATAAGCATTCATACAAGACAATTGTTTTTATCATGTAAATTCGAGTAGGGCAAATCCCAGGAAATTCAGTGTAATAGGTCTTAGTACTGCCAGATACCACATATTTACCTTGTAGACAGGCCCAAATCCACCCTCTCCAACCTTCTTCTCGATTGAAAAATCGCTAGTAGCTTTAGATATCGTCGAATAATCAAACGATGGAAGATCCAGGTCTTCATTCTCTTTATGCCATCCTGCAACATGAGCCACACAACTGTTATATACTTGTCTTTATTTTTTATTTATTGCGATTTTCGTCCATTAATCTTCAGCGTAAAATGGCAGAGTTTGCTTACCTCCCTTCCTCAGCTTTTGATATATTTTGTTCCTCTTACAGATGTACAGCATGAAGCTTAAGCCTAGGAGAATCAGTCCCGTCGATGCGGTCAAACTCCCAATGAGTATATCATTTTTCTTTCTTCTGGACTCTGCAATCATACTCCAAACAAAGATGTTTACACCATGGAGTGTTTACTTTGGATTCTATATTTTGTGGAGTAGATTACGTATGTTATTTTAACGTGTAATTTCAGACATGATTTTTAAAGCCAACATTGTACAATTCCTGATTCGTTAGTCTTAAAATGGCATTTCAACTATTCCAGAATGGTTTTAATGCAGATACGTCGTTTTTCCAAAATAGTATTCCATCTTCTATTTCACCTCATGGATAATCGTCAAGTGCATAAAACTTTGTCATATTAACTTTCAAACAAAAATAATGTATGTTTATAATAAAAGTAAAAACTGTTTACAGAATAAAAACACATAACAATCATTTGTATAGTGGAATAAGAGATAAAATACCAGTTTCAAATAGAAGATCTCATCCGCCGCTTTAAGGAACACAAACACTTACCTAAATCAGACGAAGCCATTCTAATGTAAATATCTTGTCCTGCTCCAGGCACCACTTTGATGTCAACCAGGTCTCCAAACCAAAGCAAACAACCACTTCCCCCTCTTCTGATATCTAAGTTTGCATAAGCCATACAAGAGCAATTCTTTAGGCATACTAACTTACATTCTTCCAGAGTCATGCTCTCATTAAACCAAGAATGTTCCGTATCAGGCAATTTAATGTCGGAAATTTTTCTGAATCCATCGGTTTTGCAATCCAGGGCCGTCCTTCTTACACAGCCATTAGACCAGTCTGCCGCCCCCCACTCCTCCGGATTTCTTGAAATAAAGTTTGTCAAACATCCACATATTGGAGAATTTCCGAGATTACAGCTGCCATATGCACCACACTGCCTGTAAGAATCGCAGTTATCTACAGCGGCAGTCAAATACAGTACCCAACCCTGAGTCCGGTCGACCCAAGTCCAGCGCTGCAGGACACCATTCTGGTTAATAATTAACCTGGAAACCACTGATTTGTTAAGAAGCTCATAGTGATAATACATCTCATTTTTGTCGAAAACCAACTCAAACGTGTAAATAGAATTAATTTTCAATCCAGGGAATCCATTGAACCCTACTCCATTCCAGGGTCCGCTTCTGCACAGTTCGACAGAACCCCTTCTGAGGACTGTGTGTGGATATCCAGTAGGATCCAAGTGATAACTGTAATCTCCTATCCCTGGATCTTCGCTGCTTTTCCAGGATGAGATGTAATTTTCATGACCTGTTATGAAATCCCGGCCAAGTTTCATGCCTGGTAAAAGTGTATCAGTTGGGTAATCAAAACTCTGCCAGAGGTAGTTTTCTGGGTTGTCGTCATTTTCTTGTTTCAAAACAAGATTTCCCGAGTCCAGCAATTGTGCGACTGGGGTTTGTGCGACTCGTGACGTATTAGAAGACCATATGATGGCATTATTGCCATTCAGAAGAGCTAAAATTCCAGGCCTGGTGACTTTTAATACAGCCCCTGATGAGTTTGTGAGTGGATTGTCTCTGTTGGCAACCCAGACGACCGTGAAAGCTGTTATTTTCCGGTACCATATGCCCACATATCGATTCTTGGAATTTCCAGGGCTGAAAAATCCCAACTCGAAGCTTCCACCCGACGATATCAATGTTTCGCCATCTGTGATCATCTGAGTTGTATTTATTGTATCCTGTGCGTCGGAAAATGTGTTGATGATTAGCAAGGATATGAAAACAAGAAGAAAGGTGAAGTATTCATTTGATATCCTCATAGTTTCAATTGGTGAAAATCAGTTTTCAATCTTCAGTACACATGACTTCAATAATTTTTGAAGATTTTTAAGAGTGTAGTGACTTTGTCTGTTGTGGTGGTGATGGTAAAGTCTCCCCTAACACTACGGCACAGATGGGAAACCAATGATACTTGAGGAGACTTGAGGAGTTTCTCATCGTTCATAGTTCTCCCTGTTTATTTTGGGTAAAATACACTTTGTGTCCTGAAGTATGCGGATTTTCACTTTGCTTCCAAAACTTTTTTTTAACACCTTACATTACCTCTAAACTTAGTGTTTTCCTCACAACATACCCCTGTGGAGTTGGTGAAGTATATAAAAAAATGTTAAGTTCAGCAGCTAAAATGTCACAAAAAAATTAAGACAAAGTGCAAAAACTCGCATAATTTAGGGGAGTTTGGAGTTTGTATAATTAACCCTTTTGTTGATTTTTTATTTGCTTCCTCGGTCCATGGTAAACTAAAATTGTCATATTCTTGACTAACGAATCCAAATAGAATTTTAAAGGAGACCTACATATATGGTCCTATGGATAGAGAGTTAGGTCCACTCAATATATGAAAATGACTCAGATTTTTCTCTTGAGCCACTTGACAATTATTCCAACTTGAGTTATCAATGTTAACTATTCCGTTTTCACTTTTCGGTTTCCAGGAAATGGAAGGAAAAAAAAAAAAAGAAGAAGAAAGAAACAAAATGAAAATAGCACAACAACCAGAAGTTTTTGTGAAGTGTCCATGACTCTGAGAATTTTGAACTGGTTATGAGAATCTTTTTGTGTACAAATGTAGTCAAGAGTTGATATCGTCATCATCAACTGCACCTTAGTCCTCTGTGGCGTGGAGTTTATTGTATTAATTAATTGTTTAAAATTAGTTATAACTATAAAATTCTTACAAAAAGCAAGTGTCAATTGACATGTAATATGTAAATAGGGATAATTACAAAAACAACCCTAAGGTTCGTGCTAATTACCAAAAACCAGAGATTTTTGGAAATTATAGGAAAACCTTTTAGGATTGATGTGTCTCACATTTTTCCCTTCGTATGAAAAAATATTTCAAAATCTCCCTTTTATATTAGACCTGGCCACGGTTCTGGAACCGCCGGTTCCGGTTCCGCCGGTTCCGGTTCCTCCAAATTGAGGAACCGGAACCGGAACCTTATGCTCACGGTTTCGGTTCCAAAACCGAACCACCTGCCTCGATTCCAAAACGAACACGGTTCCTATATTTGATTCCGGTTCCTAAGTTAAACCGAATCTTTTGTTTTTAATTTTATTTAGATAAAATGTTTAGCAATTTAGTTTAAAATAAAAAGAAAAAAGGAAAAAAAACGCAAGCGTGATTCATCTAAAATATTTCCATCAGAGCTAAATGTTTGCTCTACTTCAACAATTGAAACGGCATGCCAAAACCTCTTTTTTGCGATGATTGAGATGATTGTATAAGGTTGAGTTCTTTGTGACCACCATTTCAAAATATCAAAGTCTTCAATATCTATTTCACTAAACTCGAAAGAAGTAGTTAAATAATTCTCAAACTCTACATTTGAGCTAGAGCAACCCTTGAACGTTTACTTTTTCCCTAAGTAATCGTTGTGCAATATTAAAAATATCATAATAAACATTTTACATTTCTTCTAGAATGTATTTACCAAAACAAGATTGTTGGTTTTAACCTTAAAAAATACTTGTTCCATCACTTGTTCCCATATACGGTTCTAACCGACGCTTTAAAACCGCCGTTCCACGGTTTTTGAGACCTAGAACCGAACCGGTCTACACGGTTCCCGGTTCGATTTTGGAACCGTTGACCACGGTTACGGTTTAGGAATCGTTGACCACGGTTCCTTCCGATTTGGAATCCGGTTTGGTTCCATTTGACCAAGTCTACTTTATATTTATCAAAATATTCCAATTACCCTCTTAAGTTCACTACACAATCAAATCTCAAGTTTTTTTGTTTCAAATTTCCAAAAACCTCTGCTTTATTTTTTTTCAATTATCCCTACGTAAATATAATAAAATCATTCCTAAAATATTACAAATACCTCCTCTGGTTGTAAAGACGAAACAATTTCCACCTCTATTATGGTTTAACAGGAAAGTTGTGCCAGTAAGATATCAGAGGGAATAAAAATACATCAGTTTGGCGATGTTCTTACTTACAATTTTCCAACAACTCTGCGTGTATGAGCTTCAGTCTCGTTTACTCCGAATCTTGGCATTTCTCATTTTGCAACCCATACCACAGACGATGATAAATTTGTGTACCAAATGCCTACGTACCGATTCCTGGAATTACCAGTGCTGAAAAATCCCAATTCGAAAATCCCACCCGATGAAAGCAGAGTCTCACCATCTCTAATGGTCTGAATGTCTGATTAGTGTTTATGGTATCCATTGCCAAGGGCGACAATAAGGAGGGTATAATAAGGGAAATTTGGGAAAATACCCCCCCATGAAGGGGGTATTAAAGAAAAATGTCTCCGCTTTATTAAATAAGGAAATATACCCCTCTTCACCCCCTAAAAAGTCCTATTTTACCTCGACTTAAAAATCCAAAAAAAAAGGAAAAGTTGCAATAATCTTTTGGAAGAGTTGGAGTTCAATCGGGAGTTCATTTTCACCATAACAAACCCTAGTTTCACAAAGAAGACAAAACTTTTGAGAAGGAAAACAAGATTTATGAAGACGAGCAAGATTTACGAGTTTATCTTTAATTACAATTACAAACCCTAGTTTTGGCATTCGAAGGAGAAGCGAATATTGAAGAAATAAAGCATTTGTTGACCGGAGAGTTTGCTTGAAAGGACCTGGTTCGACAAAATAAATCTCATTTATTACCTCAAAATATGGATAAAGGTTAGTTTTGTTTGTTTTTGCAAAATGGTTCGATTGACCAATTTTTCATGATTTTTGGAATGGGTATAATTTGAATAGTTTCGATTTCTCGCAACTTGTATTTGGTGGGCAAAAATGTAGGCAAAATCGTAGGCACCTAAGTGGGCATGCGTATTAAGTGGGCGCCATGTGGGCACTGAGGCGGAATAGACTATACCCCGATTAGTGGGCATTTGGGTGGGTTTTGGCGTGGACAATTGGGTGGGCAAAAATGTGGGTAGAACCGTAGGCACCTAAGTGGGCATGTGTATTAGTGGGCACAAGTTCGCAAAATGGTTCGATTACCCAATTTTTCATGATTTTTGGTTGGGTATAATTTGAATAGTTAGATATTGTGTATAGAATGATCCCCATTCCGTAATTGTTGTTGAAATTTTCTCAAAATAGTGTAGTCGATTTTTCTCGCAACTTGTAATTGGTGGGCACAAACGTGGGCATTTGAGTAGGCATAAATGTGGGCATGTGTATTAAGTGGGCACTTGTCAGACATTTGGGTGGACAGCTTATGTTAAATGTCAAATATTAGTAGATGACAAGGAACTCAACCTAGGTTGTGGGCACTTAGATGGATATTTGCGTGACGAGTTATGTTAAATGTTAAATATTATGGGTGACAAGGGATCAACCAGGTTGTGAGCACTTGGGTGGGCATTTGTGTGGGTCATTATATTAAATGTCAAATATAGTTTGTACCAAGGAAACTAAACTTTTATATCTATTTATTCATTGCAGGGGTTCGTATATTTTTCTTATGGAATAGAGTTTGGGATTGTGACATAAGCACATTGTGATGGAGGTTTACATGGAAGCAATCCAAAATCGTTCTTTTTCCTAAGGTCAAGTGTAGTAGGCAGTTGCGGTAGGCAAATACGTGGGCATGTTGTGGGCATGTCTTTTTTCGTAAAATATCGAGATTATAAAACAATTTATGTACAATTATTGTATTTTGTTGATTTAAGTTGCAATTTTTGGGTTCAAAAATATCGGTTGATGTTGGCAACTATATCATGACTCACAAAGGTCAAGTGTAGTAGGCAGTTGCGTAGGCAAATGTGTGGGTAAATAAATAATCACAAGTTAAAGTAATAAATAATTACAAATTCAAATGATAGGTCATATTTCCTTCTTCTTCTTCCTTTTTGGATCACTCTTCCAAGGTATCTTCCACCATTTAATTTTGTCTTGCTTGATCCTTCTCATCGGGGGACAAGTGCTATTTTTTTTTAATCACAAGCAATGAAATGGTGTGTCAAAAACAAGTGGGCACACAGACAAAATAATGGGCAAACATGTGGGCAAACAGTAGGCAAGATAAAAATATAATTTGAATCGATTCCAACCTACAACACATTATGGACTCCACAGAACATGAACACCGTAGACTCTACACAAACACATTAATTTCACCGAACATGAATCATTTGAAGTTAAAATCGATTTTAACTCCATAGAATATGAACCATTTCGATTTTAATTACATGAACCATTTAACATAACTGCCCACCCATTTGCCCACGCAAAAACCCACCAAATGCACACTAATCAGGGTATAAGCATTCTGTTTCCGCCCCCAAGTGCCCACGTAAGTGCACACTTAATACACATGCCCACTTAAGTGCTACGGTTCTGCCCACATTTTTGCCCACCCAATTGTCCACGCAAAAATCCACCCAAATGCCCGCTAATCAAGGTATAGTCTGTTTCGCCCCAAAGCCCACGCAAGTGCTCACTTAATACACATGCCCACTTAGGTGCCTATGGTTCTGCCCACATTTTTGCCCACCCAATTGTCCACGCAAAAATCCACCCAAATGCCCACTAATCAAGGTATAGTCTGTTCCCGCCCCAAGTGCCCACGCAAGTGCTCACTTAATACACATGCCCACTTAGGTGCCTACGGTTCTGCCCACATTTTTGCCCACCCAATTGTCCATGCAAAAATCCACCCAAATGCCCGCTAATCAAGGTATAGTCTGTTCCCGCCCCAAGTGCCCACGCAAGCGCTCACTTAATACACATGCCCACTTAGGTGCCTACGGTTCTGCCCACATTTTTGCCCACCAAATACAAGTTGCGAGAAATTGAAACTATTCAAATTATACCCTTCCAAAAATCATGAAAAATTGGTCAATCGAACCATTTTGCGAAAACAATCAAAACTAACCTTTATCCATATTTTGGGGTAATAAACGCGATTTATTTTGTCGAATCCAGGTGCTTTCGAAGCAAGCTCGCCAGTCAACAAATGCTTCTATTTCTTCAATATTTCGTCTCTCATTCGAATGGCAAAACTAGGGTTTGTAATTGTGAAGATAAACTCGTAAATCTTGCTCTTACTCATAAATCTTATTTCTCCTTCTCAAAAGCTTGTCTTCTTTATGAAACTAGGATTTGTAATGGTGAAAATTAACTCCTAATTCTAACTCTTGCTCTTCCAAAAGGTTGTTGCAGCTTTTTTCTTTTTTGGGGGGGGATTTTTCTAAGTCAAGGGCAAATTAGACTTTTTAGGGGGTGAAAAGGGGCATATTTCCTTATTTAATAAAGTGGGGGTATTTTTCTTTAATACCCCCTTGGTGGGGGTATTTTCCCTAATTTCCCGGTATAATAAGTAGTAAAGAGATATGGTATGAAATGAATATGCTACTTTTCATGGTTTTGGGTTCTTGGGAAACCTTCTTTTGAAAGAATTTGAAAAAGGTAGTAATGGGCCGAATAACCACTTGTATAATGAAGAAAATAAAAATTAGTCATCTTTTAAAAATAAATATTTTTTAGTTATTTTAGCAGAACAAATTATATTCATACCCTAGAAAGATAAATATTTTTTAGCCATTTTGGCATAACAAAATATATTCATACCTTTTTAATATGTTTATTTGATATTTGGTCTATTTATCTTTCTCTTTCACTTATTTCTCTCTCTATATCCTCTTACTCTCTCTTTCACTTTTTACAAAATTTCCTGGCAAAGGGCTTCCCAATTGTTAGAACTCCTTGGACATGACGACATTCCATCTACGGGTATTTCAGAAATGGTATCAAGCTCTTTCGATATTTCGTTTATTAACCGGAATATTGTATAAATATTAAACTGCTCTGTCCAATTTTACGATGAAAAAAGAATACAAAATACATAAATATGGACATAGAAGCTCGTTACTGAGCAACAATATCGAATTATGAGCTACATTAACTCAAAGTTACAATGTCTTGACGTAGTTAAATTTAATCAAGGGTAAATTAGATGTTTTGTACAGTCAAATAACTAAAAAACATGTATTTCAAAAAAATAACTAAAAAAACATTTTAGCATTAGAGAAATTGCTAAAAAGACTTTGGTACTTTTTGAAATATATAAGTGTCCAGTCGTGACTATAATCTTTTGAACTTTAAGTGGGACCGCATAATTCAGATGCTTCTTGCTATGGTGGTCTAAAGTGTGGATTTTTAACCAAACCCGAAGGTCTTGGTTATGTTTTCATGGATCATTTCCAGTTTCTAGTGTTGGAAATAGAATTTTGAGAATTTATTAGTTTTCGTGTGAAAATTGGAATTATGTTTGGATGAGAGAATGAAAATGACTTTTATATAGGTTTGAAAATGAGATTATGTTTGGTTGCGTAGTTTTGAAATAGTATTTTATGTATATAATAATTTGAAAAGTTGATAGTAGTTGAATTTCTTAATTGTATATATAATATTATATTTGGAAGATTGTAAGTTGGTGGGTCCCATTAAATATATATAATTAAAAAATAATAATATTTTAAATAGATAAAGTTGGTAATGGAGGGTCCCACATGTATAATTGGATGAAAAGGTGAGAAAGTGATTGATGAGTGATATAGGGTATAATATAGGGTTGGAAATTGAAAATATAGGTTTGAGATGTTGTTTTATGTGAAAATTGGAAAATAAAAATGATTATTTATATTGAAAAATTTAGAAATAAACATGATTCCATTTCTATGAATAGTTGGAAATTGGAAATTGGCCCTTGAAAACATAAATAAACAAGGACTTCAATACAATGTGAATACTGCTTTTTGCTAAAAAAAAATACTGCTTTTTTTTTTTTTATCGATATTACGTTGCGGCGATGGAGAATTTGACGTCGTCAACACGCCATTGGGTCAATGAGGAGTCCTGTTTCAACCATTAAAGAATGCAATTATTTATATACTGTCATTTTAAAAAATTTCTTTTTATTAGAGATTATTCGGAAAAACTAGTTTGGGAGAATTTGAATTTTCTTTTTCACGTAGAGCAGGTTTTCCCTCAATGTAGAGGCCTTATGAGTTCCCTAGGTACTCCCCAGATCTTGAAGATATGAATATATATATAAAATAAAAATACAATAATGAAAGATAAAAATACAATAATGAAAGATGATGTGATATAGAAATAGAAAAATAATGATTGGTAGGTAAAAATATATGAATGGAATTTATGCGAAAATTATGTGATAATATTTAGTTTTCTTGGAAAGTGAGTACATGTGATTTATGTAGAAAAAGTGAGAGAAAAAATGAGAGTAAATAAATAGTATATTTCAATAACACTTCTGGTAAAAATAGTTATATAGCAAAGTGAAAATTTTAGGCCTTGTTTGTTTATGTTTCCAAGGCCTCATTTTCAATTTCCAATTATTCATAGAAATGAAATCATGTTTGTTTCTAAAATTTCTAATAGAAATCATCATTTTCACTTTCCATTTTTCACATAAAACATCATCTCAAACCTACAATTTCAATTCTCAACCCTATACACTACCCTACATCACTTATCAATCACTATTCTTATTTTTTAATCCAATTATATACGTAGGACCCTCCATTACCAATTTTATATACTTAAAATACTACTATATATATTTAATGGAACTCACTAGCATACAATCTTACAAATATAATATTATATATTCAATTAAAATATTCAACCACTACCAACTTTTCAAATTATTATATACATAAAATACTATTTCAAAACTACTTAACCAAACATAATCTCATTTTCAAACCTACATAAAACTCATTCTCATTCACTCATTCAAACATAATTCCAGTTTTCACACGAAAACCAATAAATTCTGAAAATTCATTTTCCAACACTAGAAACTAGAAATAGTCCATAAAAACATAACCATATAAGGCCTTAGTATCCAAGCACACACTTATTATACTACTCAGCAAACCCATCAATATAGGTGTCAATTTTAGTTCGGCCTGGTGGGCCTAGTCTTTTACCGGATTGGTTGTATTTTTCCAGGCCCATAAAAAGGAGAGCTGGCCCAGTATACCCGGATTTTTTAGTTCATTTTTACAGGTTAGGTCAAGCTAGGGTTGATTAAGTGAGAGTTGTGTACACCATTAATTTCCCCTTTCTTCTTCACGACAATCACCATTGCTATGCATCATATTACGCCTTATGACTAGGCGTGTCCAACGGTTCGAACTGAACCGACAAATCGGCGGTTTCGAACCGTGGTCAACGGTTCGAAAACGGTTGACTCCGGTTTCGGTTCGAACCGAACCGTAAACCTTATATTTGAGGTTAGGTTACGGTTCCAGATTTTCCAAACCTAATCCGGCGGTTTTACTATTTTTTTTTAAATTGAATTTTTGAAATTTGAATTTTGAAAATTCAAATTTCAAACGGTAACAAAAGTGACCGTTTGTGGTCGGTTCTGCTGTTTCTACACCCGATGTTGAACATAATAGTGATATTGGTACGTTTAATGAAGCATCGATATTTGCACCATTAGAGAATTTTTATGACGCGAGGATACCAAAACGTTCGAGAGGAGGCGCGACCTCTTATCTTGAACTTGACACATATTTAACATCTCATTTTGATTATACTGAATTTGTAGTAGGGAAGTGTTCGCCTTATTTTTAGCTTCACCGCAAGTGTACGGTGTAGCTTCACCTCATGTCGCTAGGACTTCTTCCTTCAACCATCACTTCAAATTTTGTACCTTAATATTATCTCCCATTTGAAGGACGCACGGGTCGTGCGCGCTTGCGCACGGGCTGCCCGTGCGTGGTGCCGTAGCAACATCTCCACTCCTCAATCACGACCGGTCGCGGCGTGGGTCGCTAAGTAAAATCGTAATTTCTCCTTTTTTTTTAAAGAAGAAAACAAACAAAAATAAAAATCACACCACAAACCGTTGGGTTGCCTCCCAACAAGCGCTAAATTTAAAGTCTTTAGCCGGACTTTTGTTTTACTCAACCAGGATCCAAAAACAAGTGTCGATCATGCCACGCCTTCGTATTTTCCAACAAGATAGGTGATCCTTCAAAGTGTATGTAAGATGTGGATGATTAAGGATCACAATGTTGATGGTCTTTTGAAATCAAGAAATGTGCTCCTAATGATGAAAAATGGTTTATCAATAATTGTAAAGATATTTCTATCTTTACTCACATTAAATATCATGAAGTCTCAGTAGAACATGTGAATTGATCACCATTTTCAAACATTGTTCCTTCAAATGTATGCTTCTTAAAATTTGATACATCCAGTAGTGAAGCTTACATCTGAGTGCACATATTTTTATCAATATGAGGATCTTCAATTGAGTGAGAGATAGAAATACTCCCGATATAATTTGACGTGGCTCTCGTATTCATGCACCACTCATTTGATGAATGGCACTACATTGTTCCTTCGAGTTGGCTTCAGGTGGTGCTTGAAAATTGGCTCTTTTGGTATTGCTCACTAACAATTGTAACTAATTGCCCATTTGAGTCTCAAGATTTTTTATCGAATCGCCAATTGCAACTCCATCATGTCCATCCTAGCCTTTTTGTGCATCGAACCGGTTCCTTGTCTCACTTATAAATGAAGTCATTTGATTCATGAATGAAATGAGGGCTTCTTCTAAAGATGGTTTTGCCTTTGCATTTGTAAACCCATTCGTTACATTGAAGCTTGATGGTGTTGAGTCACATTCTCCGTGTGAGCATATGAAAAATCTTCGTAATTCCCCCAATTTGGATAATAGTACGTATGAGTAGGATTATTCCAATAATCGTAAGAATTCCGATTATTGAAATAATTGGCATTCTCCATCCGAAGCGGTGTTCGTGCACTACCTATACCAACTCAAAGAAACAAATCAAATATTGTAGAAGAGAATTTACAAAAGAAAAATGAAATAAAATAAAAATGTCTAAATTAAAAATAATTCTATCTATCGCAATATTAGCACCAAAAATTGTATTAGTCCCTTCGAAGAACGGCGCCAAAAACTTGTTCGCCTTATTTTTAGCTTCACCGCAAGTGTACGGTGTAGTTTATAGAATATGGTAAGCAAGGTCGTATCCATAGAGACTAATAAATTAATGTGCTAAGTATTAAACTAAGATAGTCTTATTTTTATTTAGACGATCGAAATTGGATGATTGTTGTGGAGGTAAAGACAAGAATAACCACAAGAATACAAGATACTAAGAATAATGAAATTATCAAGAGAATGAAATGGATTCCTGATTATGGTTTCAATTAATATTCCTCTTGTTGTCTGATTTAATCAAAGCCAAAGTTATTATCAATACACCTATAAGACGATCACAACGGTATTTTATCCTCCCTCTCGAGATGTATATAAAGTGTAGATTGAAATATCTATGCTAGCATCTCTACTCAACATAAGATACACAACTCCCAAATGCACAAAAAGATCAAATGTCCTCACAAATATTCACAAACCTCTCGATTCATGCAAATATTCGTGTCAAGTACTCAAGATCTAATATTGAAACTCATCTCTCGAATTATGAATCAATATATCAAACATGTTAAATCATTGGCCAAGTGATAAAACAAGAATAAGCTCAAAGTACTCAAATAGACTTCAATACAATAACTTCAACTAAGATTAAAACATTCAACAAGAGTTCAATTAATCTACTTCCAAAACCCGAAATCACAAGAAGTTTAGCTACTCATTAAAAATAAACAACTCATAGACAAATTGTTCATATTCATGACAAGCTAAAATGAAAGATTAAAGCACAAAGAATGAGAAAACTTAGGAAATGGATAATCTCTCGATTTATCTTCAATCCTCAAGCTCCGATTCGACCCGATTCTTCTCTTTGATTCTTCCTTGATGAAGTTGAGCTATTTCTTGTGTTCTTGGGTCTTTTCCACCTTTCCTCCCCGGTGTGCGCCCCAAGAAGTGGTATTTATACCCTTTTGGAAGTTCAGTCAATTCTTTGTCATTTTTGGAGTTTTTCAAGCACGACGCACGGGTCGTGCGCCACGCACGGCCTACCCGTGCGCCATTTCGTAAAAAAACACCCAATCTCTGTAGCACGCACGGGTCGTGCGCCCATGCACGGTCTACCCGTGCGCCATCCTATAGAAAACATCCGGTCTGTAGGGGCGCACGGGTCGTGGCCCACGCACGGGTTACCCGTGCGCCACCCAAACGTCCGAATTTGCTTGCGGGGTCTTCATAAGAGTTGTAGCCCTCTCTCTTAGCTTTCCATAGCCACTTGAATCACCTCAATATCAATTTTGTAGAGAGAGTTATGGCCAAAATACTAAACCCTGCCAGTGCTAGAAATTCCATACGCGTTTGGGTGTTCCTTGAGATAAATCTCCTTGTTGTTTGATCATTCATGCTTCTTTTGACACACGACTCATCACTATGACTCTAGAATCCATATAGTTGGCTTCCAATTGGGTGTAATCGCTCGATTCTTGATGATTCTAGGTTGCAATGCTCGTATTTGTCACAAAATCACTCCAAATATCGTTAAATTCCTACAAAACGAGCAAAGCGTAATATCTTTCCCACAAAGAGCGAATATATACCATTTCATACACGTTATTGCATGTTTATAAACAATTATAGCCATAAATATGCCCTAAAATACATGCAAAACTCACACCTATCAAAATCCCCAAACTTAAACTCATTGGCCGTCCCGGTCAACGCTTTTAAAAACTAGACAAAACATAGCCGAGTAATGAAAAGTAGGACGCACAACAACTACAAAAAACTCGTATTGTTCGTCATAGGTGTCAAGCAAAGAATCAACCAAGCCTCAAATATCTAACATAAAGCACACATCAAATAAATCATGGTAAATGCTTTGAATCACTTCTCTCAAGATCAAGTGTATACTCTCATCTCACATGAATATAGACGTGTTTACGCTCAATTCAATTCAATATTGCAGAATTACCATAAGCTTGCAAATCGTCTCATATCTCCGCCACTAGAATGTATGCAATTTGTGAATCAAAAAGGACTTTTCTTTTGGTTATAATGAAGGCTCTTTGGTTAGGGTAGGAAAATATGGATAGAGTGACTCAAACTCGAGCGTATAGACCGATGAGCATATAAATCATCTACATTAAAGCTCAATATGCTACTAAATTCTTCTCTCATTTTCATCAACTCTTCTTATCTCCATCCCCTTTCTTTTGTAAACATTATCACCTCACATTACAATTCCTAGCCTCCAAGTTCATTCAATGAAAACTCACATCATAAAATCGATTTTGTTTTCCGACTCTTTTATGAATTTTCAACATTTCTTTTCTCCTCCTTTTCTTCCTCTTTTGTTCCCATCAACCAATTTTGCACAATTATCCAATTTTTCAATTCCAACTCATTCAACCTCATTCATTCCCTTTACTCAATGTTATACGCTCAAGTGTAGGGTAACAAATATATCAAGTTAAGGCTTGAATTGTTGCTATCAAGAAATTAGGCAATAGGCTCAAGTTGGCTAACTAGGGATTTCAATATCATCATTAGGTAAGCAAAAGGCTTGAAGGGCTAACAAAAATGGCCTTTGATCATTTTCACACCGCATACAACATGTGACCTTGACAGAGATACCAGAGCAAGTTCTAGAATTCTAACAACATGAATGATACACTCAAATCAATCAACAAGACTGCATATGATGAAAGTAAAAAGGCTCAAAAGCTCACAGGCTTGCAAATACGTAATTCAAAGCATCAAACCATGTTCTCAATATCCACATGCTCAATATCATCTATTCATGGCTCAATCACTCGTACTCAACACCCAATCCAAACAATACAAAATTTTCAAAATCAAGCACAAGTTACAATCAAGAGATCAACTCACTCCCTAAAATCTATGAAAGCAATAAACGTGCTAAAACAATAAACGTGTTTCTAATGCAAATGCAACCTAAAATGCTCTACATGCAACTATATGAAAACACACAAAAATGCAATTTTGTTTTTAATCCACACATTTCATATCAAAATAACTATCTCTCCCCCCAAACTAAAATGAAATTATATCGCACGTAAGAGAAGATAGAATTTCAATACAAAACTCGTGGATTTACCCGATTCATCGTGCGGGGTAGTGCCCTCCTCGCATCTCCTCATGTCGCTAGACTTCTTCCTTCAACCATCACTTCAAATTTTGTACCTTAATATTATCTCACGGGCGAAGGGCGCACGGTCGTCAGTCGCTTTGCGCACGGGCTGCCCGTGCGTGGTGCCGTAGCAACATCTCCACTTCAATCACGACCGGTCGTGGCGTGGGTCGCTAAGTAAAATCGTAATTTCTCCTTTTTTTTTTAAAGAAGAAAACAAACAAAAATAAAAATCACACCACAAACCGTTGGGTTGCCTCCCAACAAGCGCTAAATTTAAAGTCTTTAGCCGGACTTTTGTTTTACTCAACCAGGATCCAAAACAAGTGTCGATCATGCCACGCCTTCGTATTTTCCAACAAAGATAGGTGATCCTTCAAAGTGTATGTAAGATGTGGATGATTAAGGATCACAATGTTGATGGTCTTTTGGAAATCAAGAAATGTGCTCCTAATGATGAAAAATGGTTTATCAATCATTGTAAAGATATTTCTATCTTTACTCACATTAAATATCATGAAGTCTCAGTAGAACATGTGAATTGATCACCATTTTCAAACATTGTTCCTTCAAATGTATGCTTCTTAAAATTTGATACATCCGTAGTGAAGCTTACATCTAGAGTGCACATATTTTTATCAATATGAGGATCTTCAATTGAGTGAGAGATAGAAATACTCCCGATATAATTTGACGCGTGGCTCGTCGTATTCAGCACCACTCATTTGATGAATGGCACTACATTGTTCCTTCGAGTTGGCTTCAGGTGGTGCTTGAAAATCGCTCTTTTGTATTGCTCACTAACAATTGTAACTAATTGGCCCATTTGAGTCTCAAGATTTTTTATCGAACTGGCCAATTGCAACTCCATCATGTCCATCCTAGCCTCTTGTGCATCGAACCGGTTCCTTGTCTCACTTATAAATGAAGTCATTTGATTCATGAATGAAATAAGGGCTTCTTCTAAAGATGGTTTTGCCTTTGCATTTGTAAACCCATTCGTTACATTGAAGCTTGATGGTGTTGGAGTCACATTCTCCGTGTGAGCATATGAAAAATCTTCGTAATTCCCCCAATTTGGATAATAGTACGTATGAGTAGGATTATTCCAATAACTGTAAGAAATCCAGTTATTGAAATAATTGGCATTCTCCATCCGAGCAGGTGTTCGTGCACTACCTATACCAACTCAAAGAAACAAATCAAATATTGTAGAAGTAGAATTTACAAAAGAAAAATGAAATAAAATAAAAATGTCTAAATTAAAAATAATTCTATCTATCGCAATATTAGCACCAAAAATTGTATTAGTCCCCGGCAACGGCGCCAAAAAACTTGTTCGCCTTATTTTTAGCTTCACCGCAAGTGTACGGTGTAGTTTATAGAATATGGTAAGCAAGGTCGTATCCATAGAGACTAATAAATTAATGTGCTAAGTATTAAACTAAGATAGTCTTATTTTTATTTAGACGATCGAAATTGGATGATTGTTGTGGAGGTAAAGACAAGAATAACCACAAGAATACAAGATACTAAGAATAATGAAATTATCAAGAGAATGAAATGGATTCCCGGATTATGGTTTCAATTAATATTCCTCTTGTTGTCTGATTTAATCAAAGCCAAAGTTATTATCAATACACCTATAAGACGATCACAACGGTATTTTATCCTCCCTCTCGAGATGTATATAAAGTGTAGATTGAAATATCTATGCTAGCATCTCTACTCAACATAAGATACACAACTCCCAAATGCACAAAAGATCAAATGTCCTCACAAATATTCACAAACCTCTCGATTCATGCAAATATTCGTGTCAAGTACTCAAGATCTAATATTGAAACTCATCTCTCGAATTATGAATCAATATATCAAACATGTTAAATCATTGGCCAAGTGATAAAACAAGAATAAGCTCAAAGTACTCAAATAGACTTCAATACAATAACTTCAACTAAGATTAAAACATTCAACAAGAGTTCAATTAATCTACTTCCAAAACCCTAAATCACAAGAAGTTTAGCTACTCATTAAAAATAAACAACTCATAGACAAATTGTTCATATTCATGACAAGCTAAAATGAAAGATTAAAGCACAAAAAGAATGAGAAAACTTAGGAAATGGATAATCTCTCGATTTATCTTCAATCCTCAAGCTCCGATTCGACCCGATTCTTCTCTTGATTCTTCCTTGATGAAGTTGAGCTATTTCTTGTGTTCTTGGGTCTTTTCCACCTTTCCTCCCGGTGTGCGCCCAAGAAGTGGTATTTATACCCTTTTGGAAGTCTAGTCAATTTGTCATTTTTGGAGTTTTTCAAAGCACGCACGGTCGTGCGCCCCACGCACGGTCTACCCGTGCGCCATTTCGTAGAAAACACCCAATCTCTCGTAGCACGCACGGGTCGTGCGCCCATGCACGGTCTACCCGTGCGCCATCCTATAGAAAACATCCGTCTCGGGGCGCACGGGTCGTGCGTCCACGCACGGGTTACCCGTGCGCCACCCAAACGTCCGAATTTGCTTGCGGGGTCTTCATAAGAGTTGTAGCCCTCTCTCTTAGCTTTCCATAGCCACTTGAATCACCTCAATATCAATTTTGTAGAGAGAGTTATGGCCAAAATACTAAACCCCGCCAGTCTTTAGAAATTCCATACGCGTTTGGGTGTTCCTCGAGATAAATCTCCTTGTTGTTTGATCATTCATGCTTCTTTTTCGACACACGACTCATCACTATGACTCTAGAATCCATATAGTTGGCTTCCAATTGGGTGTAATCGCCGATTCTTGATGATTCTAGGTTGCAATGCTCGTATTTGTCACAAAATCACTCCAAATATCGTTAAATTCCTACAAAACGAGCAAAGCGTAATATCTTTCCCACAAAGAGCGAATATATACCATTTCATACACGTTATTGCATGTTTATAAACAATTATAGCCATAAATATGCCCTAAAATACATGCAAAACTCACACCTATCAGGAAGTCAAAGTTCAATTTGTTAAAGTGGTGGTCAAAGAGGTCTTCCTCTTTTCCTATAGTAACTTTAATTGCGAGGGAAATATTAGTCGTTCTTGCCTCAACCGTCTCCGTAGAGCAAACATTCAGTGAGGGAGGTTATATTCTGGATCCTAGACAATCTAGATTAATAGTAGAAAATCTAGAGGCTCAAGCATTGCTCCACGATTGGACAAATGCCGAGGTGCGTGAGCAACATGTCAATTTTGATGATTCCGAAGAAAGCGACAATCTTGATACCAGATCAAGCAACGGGTCACAAAATGATTGAAAAATCACGTTGCCACTTGCCACCTTCCCTAAGGTAAGTAAAAGGTAAGAGAACTATGTAGGGTTTTGATTCATCTACGAGGATACATAGACAATTTTATTTCAATATTCAAAGTTAAATTTCAAATTTTTAACTTAGAATATTAAAATAAAACTCAAACCCATTTCCTTTTTTTTTCTTTTTTGCTTTCTTTGTGGTTTGTACTTTGTAATTTAAATTTTATACGAAATTGTATTAACTTGTACTTTGGAATTGTAATATCTTAGAAATTTTCATTTTGTAAATTGTAAGTTGTAATTTTACTTTTAAATCAATAAAATTAATTTTTGTGTTACTCAATTTCATTTCCTTCATCAATTGTGTTAATTTATTAATATTAAAAACTCAAAAATTAAAAAAAAAACCCGGCCAAACCGGGACCGGAACTGCCGGAACCGGAACCGAAACCGTCTATAAGACAGTTAGGTTCCGGTTCCACCCTTTGGGCGAACCGTAGCCGGAGGTTCGGAATCGTAACCGGCGGTTCGGAACCGTTGGACACCTCTACTTATGACATTGTGTTGTCTTTGTTTCAGTTACTGGTGGATTGTGTTGAAAATAATTGTATACGTGGCTTCAACCGATTGAGCTATGGATACGTGCATATGACTATTCGGATGTTTAGGTAGACCCACCCAATTAAGTTAGCGGAGCTTGTAGCAGACTTGACTGTGAAGAAGGGAATTGTTCATTCTTACCTAAATTGATCGGATGTTAGACCCGTGTTCCTAGTGAGTCTAAGATATGGCAAAACTAACGGTTGTCTGAGGGATAAGGTGGCCCCAAATAATCTGGGACGCTGCACTAACGTGTAGAGGCCGAAATGACTAGATCGGTGACAATTAGCTCCAAATAACACCCTAATTCCAAACTTGGCCACAACATTCCCAAATTAAAATTTAAAACCCATTTCTCAAAACTTAGCCCCAAATCAAATTTCAATTGCCCCTCATTTCTCTCCCGTCTGCCCTCATTTCATTTGTCTCCCCGTCGGCCGTCACCCACCCACGACACACACTGCGGCACACACTCTCGCAGGTGGATGGCGCAGTCAGACGAGACGGTAGAGAGGCGGCGTGGATCACCGGCAAGGCAGCGATGGGACTGGGTTTCCCATTGAAGGAGGCGACCATGACTCAGGTGCACGCTCGTGCGGTGGCGCTGAGTGGCGAGTGCGCTCACGCGGCGGCGCTGCTGCCCGATTTCTCCTCTCCCCATTTTTTCTTTTTGTTGGCTGTATCTAACTGTATACTGTTGGTTGGGTTTGGTTAAGCCGTGATAGTGCTGCATTTTGTGGCAAATGGTAAATATAGAATGGAATCATAAAAGAAAAAGTGCATCATTGTCTTGTCTTCTTCTTTTATTTAGATTATAAATTACACTTCTTAATTCAATATAGATATATGTCAATTAAAAGTTTTTAAAATAAAGGTATAGTTGAAATAATAATCGAAGTGATTGGTATAGAATTTCATATATATCTTAACTAAAAGTAAGGCACATATATAAATTATTTCAATTAGAGATTTTTATACAAGTAACTGCAAAAGAATTTAGGTTAATTAGAATAAATATGCCATAGAATAGCAGAAATTATGTATTAAGCTAGAACCCATAAAATACTTTGCCATAATATGACTTTATCGAGCCTCTAGTAGCGTAATGGTTAATTCATCGATGAGGTCATTTCAGAACCGACACCCTTTCTGTGAAAAAACCAGGCTGTTTGGCTTTAGGCAAATCACCTTTAGGCAAGTCTAAGAGATAAGAACAATGTCCCAAGATAATAGAATATTGGTGTATATATCATAGAGATTATTAAGTTTGTAGTTTTAGAATTTAGGATTGAATTGTCTATTATGGTTATAGTATCTATTTTAAGACTAATCTCCAAATCTCCATCCTGAACTTTCGGTACGGGTTGTGATGGAAATGTTTTTCTCTAGTTTGGTTATTTTTGAAATCTCCGAACTTCGGGACGGTTCTAAAGATTTCCAAATCTCCGGACTGTCCCATTCCGTGGACATTCCTAATTTTTTTGCCCCAACAATATTTTGAAAAGTAATTTCAAATATATTACAGACAGGTAATAATATTTTCAAGACCGAACATTTTGGCCGCTCACGATTTGTAGCACCAAAACACCAAAGCTATACTCGTCTGATTTTATTGAGAATACACCATCCACAGCATATTGGTGACATGTAGCCGCTGCATGATGGTTAAAAGCCATTGAAATTGCATGAGCCGATATTGTAAAAGAAATCATATTGCATCAGAAAACAAAAATCGACGGTTCCTTGGTGGTTTTCGACACCTAGGAATCGGACCAGGCCTACATGGTTTCGATTCTAGTCAACGGTTCTCATAATCATAGATTTTAGTTCTAGTTCCGATTCCGGTTTTATTTGGCCACCCCTATCCTAGGTTGTGTTTATTCCCAAAATGACCTTGAACTCTTGGTTTAAATAGCAGTTCTAGTCAGAGGTTGTTTTAATTTTTCATTTATTCCTAAAATGCCCTTGAATTATTGGTTTAAATAGGATTTCTAGTCCTGTAATTTTTAGAGATTGACAATTTTAGTATTATATCATTTCAAAGTGGTAATTTCGGTCCTCTCCCTCTCTGTCCAAAATAACCAATATTTTTCAAATTGTGTCCCGAATAACAAGATGTGAAAATTCTTTGTTTTTTGTTACATGTTTTGTTTGTGGCATTGTTATACCTATTTAAACTCGGTCTCTATTCAGAAGTTTGTAGGTCGGGTTATGTTTCGAGCTAATAAACCTTTGCATAAAGATTTATTTACCCAAGTCTCGTAAATCTGACCTAGCTTGTAAATCTCTGAATAGAGACTATGGTCTAATTAAATGTAACAGTGTCACGAACGAATCGGTTTTTCATATTTTGTTATGATGAGCATAATTTGGAGAATATTGGTTATTTGGCGAAGGGGCAAGGATTAAAGCTGTCACTTCCAAAAAGATATGGGACTAAAAATTGTCAATTTCTAAAACTTACATGAATGAAATTGCAATTTAAATCAAAAGGATAAAATCATTAAAGACCGAAAATATCACATGAGAAGATAAATAAATAAAATTATCAACCTCCACAAGTTGCAGGACTAAAATTGCAAGTTAGCCTGTAAGTTATTGCAATTAATTTGATCACCATGAAGGGGGTCAATGTCAAATGGCCACATTTCTCGGGACGTTGATCCAATTTTCCACAAAACAGCATATCTCAAATTTTACACACATGCTTTATACTTCTATGATAAACTACATTCATGCTTTCTGGACTTGATCTCTAAAGGAAAAAAAATGCTTTCAATCGGCAACAACAATTTTTTTTTTTGAAAAAAAAAAATTCGATTGAAACATATTTCTGGTTCCTATCTGGCCTCTAACGTTGTCATTGTGATTTCATTTGTTGAACTTCCCCAGGTGCTAGTTGAAGTATCACTAGCAAAAGCATTTCTTTCAGTGAAAAAACCAGGCTCTTTCGCCTGAGGCAACACAACTTCATTCTCTAGCATGAATACCACAGTGGACATACTTGGCCTATCTTCTGGATATTTTTGCACACACAATAATCCCACCTCGATCGATCTTACTACATCGGACAAATAACATGACTCATCTATAATATCCTTAACTAGTTCCAACGACCGTCCTTCTTTGTAAAGAATCCATGCCTGCAAAATTTCACGATAACTACGGGAGTTTTTTGTAATTAGACTAAACCTTAGGGGCAGTTTCTGTAATTTATCCTTTTTCCTAATTGAGGGGAGCTATCTTGAAAAAATTCTTGAAAAGTATTTGAACGGATAATTATATCGTGAAATTCAGAAAATTAGTCCACTAACTTTTGCAAATTTAGACTTTTGGTCCTCTAGTTACGTAGTCAAATTTCCGTCTTAGACCATTTAATTTATTTTATTGGACATTTTAGTCGGAGTCTTGCCGGAGAAAAATCTAATTTCGCTGGAAATTGTTGAGGTAGATGAGATTATGCTAACATGGACAAAAAAAATTGGGGAGGGAAAATTGCTGAATTGACAAGTGATGTGTTAAGTTGCAGCGAAAACTGGACAAAATGTCCAAAAAATTGAAGTTAATGTGGTCAAAGACCAAATTTGACTGCCTAGAGGATCACAAGTCTAAATGGCGTTTTCTAATTTTCATAACACTTACATGTCCAAGAAGGTTGTGGTGGTGATCCCTGCGGGAAAATCCTCTGTTTCTTTTGCCGGTCATAATTTCCAGCACGATAACACCGAAGCTATACACGTCTGATTTTACCGAGAACGAACCATCAATGGCATATTCTGGTGCCATGTAGCCACTAAAACAAAGTTTTGCATCGATCAATCAGAAAAATGATGTGGGAAGGAAGTGCATAAGATGTATTTTATGGAATTGAGATTCTTACTAAGTCCCAACAACTCTGCTTGTATTAGCTTCAGTCTCGTTCCCTCCAAAAGTTCTAGCCATGCCAAAGTCTGAAATCTTCGGGTTCATGTCCGAATCTAGCAATATGTTGCTGACTTTAAGGTCTCGATGGATAATTCTCAGCCGAGAATCTTGATGAAGATACATGAGTCCCCTGGCAACACCACTGATAATCTGAAAGCGTTTCGGCCAATCAAGTAGCTTACTTTTGCTTGATCTGTCAAGAGGTTCTCTATCTAGTTAATATGTTATCATCCTTTGAGTTCATCATTCAATATTAGACAATTACCAAAAAAAAAACCCGAGGTTTGGGCTGGTTACCAAAAAACTCAAAATATTTAATTGTTTGGTCAGCTGAACAGTGTTGAAGTTAGAAATCCTCACCAAATAAGATCAAGTCGAGACTTTTGTTGGCCATGTACTCATAAATTAACATCTTTTCCTCTCCTTGAATGCAGCATCCGAGAAGCTTCACAAGGTTTCGGTGCTGAAGTTTTGCAATAAAGATCACTTCATTCTTGAATTCATCGAGTCCCTGCATAGATGTCTTTGATAACCGTTTCACAGCAATTTCTCGTCCATCTTCCAGCGTACCCTAGCACATCACGAGCACATAAAAAGGTTTGTACACGTTGAATTTGAAGAAACTAAAAGTTTCATTTTTTCACATGTTCGTCATTTATATTGTTTGAAAATGTTCTACGGGTGCCAATGATATGTTTGTGTATTTTCAACTTGTCTTTGTAAAACAACTTTGTCATTTGAACTGCACGATTATGCACTTTGCCGTCTGGACCACCCCGATTATTGAATTTTTCACCGGGGTTCTGCCACGTGCATGTCACGCCCTTGTCTGTGTAATTTTTTTTATCAATTCCAATTTGTTTGATGTGTTCATGAATTCCAACCGTTGAATCTAATGCTGTAAAGTTATATTACTATTTTGTTCGCATAAAACAACCTGGAATTGATAAAAAAATGCACAAATAAGAAGCATGTCATCATGTCATGCATGTGACAAAATCACTGCAAAAAATTCCACAATGGAGGTGCTTCAGATGACGTAGTGTTTTTACCCCCAACACGAGTTTTGAAGTTTAATTTTTGCACGAGAAATTGTTTGTAACTTTCAGTAAAATCTTCTACGATACATTCTTACAAGACAATTATTTTCATCAGGCAACTCGAATCGGGCAAGCTAAGGAAGTTCAGTGTAATAGGTCTTAGTACTGCTAGCTACCAGTCATTTACCTTGTAGACAGGCCCAAATCCACCCTCTCCAAGCTTCTTCCCGGTCGAAAATCACTAGTAGCTTTAGATATTGTCGACAAGTCAAATGATGGAAGCTCCAGGTCTTTATTCTCTTTATGGCCTTTATTCTCTTTATGCCATCCTGCAACATGAGCCACACAACTGTTATATGCTTGTCTTTATTATTCATTCATTTATTTAGTTTTTGCGATTTTCGTCCATTAATCTTCAGCAAAACACGGCAGAGCATGCTTACCTCCCTTCCTCAGCCTTAGATATATTTTCTTCCTCTTACATATGTACAACATGAAGCTTATGCCTAGGAGAATTAGTCCCATCGATGCGGTCAAACTCCCAATGAGTATACCGTTTTTCTTTCTTCTTGACTCTGCAATTATACTCCAAACGAAAGACTAGTTCTTCAATATGTTTCAAATTTCAAAATATGTAGTGTACAAGTAAAGGAATTGACCAGTCTGCATTTTTTCTTAGTTTCCACCAAGGACTGTTTACTTTGCATTCTATATGGATTACATATGTTATTGTTTAAAGACAATGTTGTACATTTCTGAATCTTTATCTTGTTTCTAAGAAAACAAGAAAAGATCATGCAGTCTTTAAATGGTATTTCATCTTATTCCAAATGGTTTAATTGCAGATACGTCGTTTTTTCAAAATGGTATTTCATCTCATATTCCACGAATGATTGTCAAATTTATAAAACTTGTCATATTAATTTTCAGGAATAAATTGTGGGATTTTATAATATAAGTAACAACTGTTAAAAGAAAAATACATGACAATCAGCTGGACAATGGAATAAGAGATGAAACATGTAATAAAAGATCTCATCGGTGTCGTTTAAGGAATACAAACACTTACCTAAATCAGAAGAAGCCATTCTAATCCAAATATCTTGTCCTGCTCCGTACACCACTTTGATGTCGACCAGGTCTCCAAACCAGAGCAAACAACCACTTTCCCCTCTTCCTATATCTAAGTTTGCATAAGCCATACAAGAGCAATTCCTTAGGCATACTAACCTACATTCTTCCAGAGTCACACTCGCATTAAACGAAGAACGTTCGGTATCAGGCAATTTAATGTCGGACATTTTTCTAAATCCATCGGTTCTGCAATCCAGGGTCATTCTTCTTACACAGCCGTTAGACCAGTCTGCCGCCCCCACTCCTCCGGATATCTCGAACAAATTTTGTCAAACATCCACATATCGGAGAGTTTCCAAGATTACAACTGCCATATGCACCACACTGTCTGTAAGAATCGCAGTTATCTGTCAGCGCACTCAAATACAGTAGCCAACCCTGAGTCCTGTCGACCCAAGTCCAGCGCTGCAGGGCACCATTCTGGTTAAGGATTAACCTGGTAATCACTGAATTGTTAAGAAGCTCATAGTGATAATACATCTCATTTTTGTCGAAAACCAACTCAAACGTGTAAATAGAGTTAATTCTCAATCCAGGGAATCCATTGAACCCTACTCCATTCCAGGGTCCGGATCTTTGCAGTTCGACAGAACCCCGTCCTGATTACCACGTGCGGATATCCAGTAGGATCCAAGTGATAATTGTAATCTCCGTCCCCTGGATCTTCGCTGCTTTTCCAGGATGAGAGGTAATTTTCATGACCTGTCACAAAATTCCGGCCAAATCTCATGCCTGGTAAAAGTGTATCGGTTGGGTAATCAAAACTCTGCCAGAGGTAGTTTTCGTCGTTTTCTTGTTTCAAAACAAGATTTCCCGAGTCCAGCAATTGCGCGACAGGCGATTGTGCGACTCGCGACGTATTAGAGGACCATATGATATCATTAGTGCCATTCACAAGAGCCAAAATTCCAGGCCTGGTGACTTTTAACACGGCCCCTGATGTGTTTGTGAGTGGATTGTCTCTGTTGGCGACCCAGACGACCGTGAAAGCAGTTATTTTCCGGTACCATATGCCCACATATCGATTATTGGAATTATTTCCAGGGCTGAAAAATCCCAACTCGAAGCTCCCACCCGACGATATCAATGTCTCGCCGTCTGTGATCACCTGAGTTGTATTTAATGTGTCCTGTGCTTGGGAAAATTGGTTGATGATTAGCAAGGACATGAAAACAAGAAGAAAGGTGAAGTATTCATTTGATGTCCTCATAGTTTCAATTGTGTGATGTTTTCTCTGGAATTCTATGTTGTCCATTGGTTGATGAAAATCATTTTTCAATCATCACTGTAAATTATAAACTCCAATATTTTTTTAAGACTTAAGTGTGTATTGACTTTGTCTTATTCACGTTGTTGTGGTGATGGAAAGGTCTTCATAACACTACGGCATAGACTGGAAATCAAATAAACAATGATACTTAAGGAGACTTCAGGAGTTTCATTGTTTATTATAGTTCTTCCCCATTTATTATTGGGGAAAATTGCAAAATTCGTTCTGTATTTATGGGCGGTTCGCATTATTAGTCATGTAACTTTTGAAGTTGCAATAGTCATATGACAATTTTGTCCCTCAGTAAAAGTAACTACTTTAATACCGTAATTTTTAGAATTTGACAATTTTTAGTTCTATATTTTTAGTTGCGGTAATTTGTGTCCTATTAGTCAAAATAACTAGTTTTGCCAAATTTATACGTGTTTTTGTATTTCCATAATTAGAAAATAATAGATGTAGGACTTGCATATCGAATTATGATCTGAATTCATAATTCTAAAATTCTTCTCTCATGAGGCAATCTATTGTATAAATGCTACATAAATCCAATGCAATACGGTATCAATTGCTACTTGATCTTAGGTATATTGAATATTTTGGTCACCAAAAGCATTTTGGGAATAAGTTATTAAAATAGCCCATGAGCCAAGTTGCACCAACTTAAAACTTATACGAACCAAAATTGCTTATTGAATGATTTTCTTCACAGCAGAACTATTGTTTTCCTTAATTCATTCAATCAAGAACTTTCCTGTTCAAACATGTCAATATACAAAAGTAGAGAGATTCATGTCACTCTTCATCTTCTACACAAGTCAAATAATCCAAACAGTTTCCTATCTCCCGTCAGGCCATGTAATGGTAACTTCATTGACTGAATTTGCAGCATTTGTATTAGTTAAACTCTCATCATCATCATCAGCAGCAGCAACATCTCTTTCCGTGAAAAAACCAGGCTGCTTAGCCCGAGGCAATGTAACGTCATTCCCCAGCATGAAAACCACCGAAGACATGCTTGGCCTGTTGTCGGGACATTTTTGTACGCACAACAGCCCCACCTGAATCGAGCGTAGCACTTCAGATACGTCGAATGAGCCGCCTAGAGACGGGTCAACTAGGCTAATTAAGTTCTCTTCTTTGCAAAGTGTCCATGCCTGTGAGAATTTGAACTGGTTATGAGAAACTTTTTGTGTACAAATGTTGTCTAAGAGTATAATATGTAAACAGGGATTATTACAAAAACAACCCTAAGGTTCGGGCTAATTACAAAAACAACCCTAAGGTTCGGGCTAATTACAAAAAACCCAGAGATTTTGGAAATTACAGAAAAACCCTTTAAGGTTGATGCGTCTTACATTTTCCCCTTCATATGAAAAATATTTCAAAATCTTGCC
Organism: Rehmannia glutinosa; assembly: GCA_016081115.2. Classification (NCBI taxonomy): domain Eukaryota; kingdom Viridiplantae; phylum Streptophyta; class Magnoliopsida; order Lamiales; family Orobanchaceae; genus Rehmannia; species Rehmannia glutinosa. The sequence goes on from CM071929.1 coordinate 51,814,089, forward strand.
TTTATATTTATAAAAATATTCCAATTACCCCTTAAGTTTAATACACAATCAAATCTCAAGGATTTTTTTATAATTTCCCAAAAACCTCTGTTTTTTTTTTTTTTTTTTTTTTTTGTAATTATCCCTATGTAAATATTAAAAAAAAATCCTAAAATGTTACAAATACTTGTAAAAGAAGAAACAAATTCCACCACTAGGGTTTTCCATAAACTATAGAAAAGGTTTCAAACTAAATGAGGGTATCCGTCCACTTTTTTTCGGCACTTTCTTCTTATTTCGTTTAGGGTTAATTACATAAACACCCCTAAGATTCAAGCTAATTACAAAAAAAACCAGTGATTTTTGAAAATTGCGAAAAAAATTTCTCTTACATATTCCCCTTCATCTTGCAAAAAATATTTCAAGCCCCCCTGATATTTGTGGTAATATTATAGTTACCCCTTTAAATTTAAGACAAAATAAAGTCTAAAGGAGCTTTTTGTAATTAGCCCAAACCTTGGGAGTGTTCTTGTAATTCACCATTTTGACGAATACAATGTTGCCAAGGGTATCATATATCAACACTTACATGTCCAAGAAGGTTGAGTTTGTGATTGCTGCTGAAGAATCCTCTGTTTCTTTTTCCACTAACAATTTCTAGCACAAGAACTCCGAAGCTAAATACATCTGATTTGCAAATCCATTTTGATTGATTAGTGTTTATCGGAAAAACCACCCGAAAACCACACACAGTGAGGTCGTACGTGCGCGTGGAATGACGATGGACAGGGAGAAGGAGAGAGAGATAGAGCTGGAAAGTGCAATGTACACCAATTGCTTGTTGCTTGGTTTGGATCCGAACATAATCGGAGTCGGGTCGAACAACGGCACCCCTCGGGTCGGTCTGTTCCGCCATTCCAACCCGAAATTGGGTGAACAGCTTTTGTACTTCATCTTGTCCTCTCTCCGCGGTCCAATTCAATCTGCCAAGGACTTTGATAAGGTGTGGCCTATTTTTGATTCGGCTCAGTCTAGGGATTTTCGAAAGGTCGTGCAAGGGATTATAAGTGAGCTGGAAACACAAGGAGCACTGCCCAGGAGCAATTCGAGGGTTTCGTCGCTTGCAACTTGCTGCGGACCGAGATTCGTTGAACTATTATGGCAGCTTTCCCTGCATGCTTTGAGGGAAGTTCATAGGCGTACATTTGCAGCTGATGTAGCATCAAATCCACTGCCTGCTCCATTAACTGATGTGGCTTTTTCACATGCAGCTACTCTACTTCCTGTAACTAAGAAAACAAATAGAAGAATAGCAGCCCACTGCCTCCAGGCTCCAGCCACTGCCACTGCCTACTGCCCCTGCCGCTGCTCACCCCCCACCGCCACCTGCCGGAACTCCACCTGCCGCCGGCGACCCCTGATAAAAGAAGCAATAATAAACGCCTTTGATAAAAAAGAAGAGAAGTACAAAGAAGTATTTGAGATCATTGATAGGAGATGGGACTGTCAACTCCATCGACCTTTGCATGCTGCTGGGTATTTTCTTAATCCGGAATTCTTTTATTCAAATCCAACAATAGCTAGTGATGGAGAATTGGCAGTTGGCTTTTATCAAGCTGTGGGTAGGCTAGTTTCAAACACGGATGTGCAGGATAATATCAGTATGCAGCTTGGTTTATATCGAAAAGCGGAAGGCTTATTTGGGATTCCAAATGCAGTTAGAACGAGGGCTAAACTATCTCCAGCAGAATGGTGGGAAAACTATGGATCACAAACTCCGGACTTGCAAAAGTTTGCCATCAAAGTGCTTAGCCTCACTTGCAGTGCTTCAGGTTGCGAGCGTAATTGGAGCGTGTTTGAGCATGTTCATAGCAAAAAAAGAAATAAGCTAGATCAGCAACGCTTGAATGACTTGGTGTTTGTAAAATACAACCGTGCATTAAAGCTGAGATATGATGCACGTGATCGAATTGACCCCATCTCTTTGAGAGATATTGATGAAAGTAATGAGTGGTTGATGGGTAGAATGGATGAAGAAAGTGATCATGACGAGGATGATGTTGTTTTTGTTGGTGAGGATTTGACATGGGGTGCCGTTGGTAGGGCTTTAGGAGTCGAGGAGCCTTCATATCATACTAGAGGAAAGTCGGCAGGGGCTACTTCTAAGCAACCAAGGGCTACACAAATGGAGAAGGGCAAGGGAAAGTCATCTCTAAGGCTTAGAGATGAGAAGGAAGTTGAATTTGAAGAAAATGAAGACGATGAAGAAGAAGAAGAATATAAAGATGAATATGAGCAATTTGATTACAATGAGGATGATGATATTGAGACTGATGATGATTAGATTGACTTATTTTATTTGTGATTGCTATTTTTATTGCTTTTGATGAACTTATGTTTTTAATCTTTACTTTTTTTACTTTGAATGTTGAAACTTAAGACCTTCTTATGGTTATTTTTGCTTGATTAAAAAAAAAAAAAGGAGACATATATCCACTGCCACAAAATATAATATAATTAACAGGAAAGTTGTGCAAGTAAGATATCAGAGGGAATAGAATACACCAGTTTGTTAATGTTCTTACAATGTTCCAACAACTCTGCGTGTATGAGCTTCAGTCTCGTTTCCTCCGAAACTCCTTGCTAGGCCGAAGTCTGATATCTTCGGGTTCATGTCAGAATCTAGCAATATGTTGCTAGCTTTGAGGTCTCGATGGATTATTCTCAATCGGGAATCTTGATGAAGGTACAAGAGTCCCTTAGCAATTCCGTTGATAATATGGTAACGTTTTCGCCAATCAAGTGACTTACTTTTTGTTTCATCTGCCAAAACATACTGTGTTATCGACTGAATTCCAGACATACTTTTTGTTTCAGACATACTGTGTATGACTACTCACCGAATAAAATGGCGTCGAGGCTATTATTAGGCATGTATTCATAGATTAACATATTCTCGTCTCCCTGAATACAACATCCTAGAAGCCTCACCAAATTCCGATGCTGAAGTTTGGCAATCAAGATCACTTCATTCTTCAGTTCATTAACTCCTTGTGCAGAGGTTTTCGACAAACGTTTCACTGCAATTTCTTCTCCGTCTTCTAGAGTTCCCTAATAACAAAAACTTGTGAATGTGGAAGGCAATAGCTATTTAGGGAAAATTGTAAAATCGGTCCAGTAAATTGGCCTCTTTATACTTTTGGTCTGCTAAGTTATTAAGGTTTGGTCTTAGTATTTTACCTTGTAAACAGGTCCAAACCCACCCTGCCCAAGCTTGTTACTGATTGAAAATTGATCAGTAGCTCTGAGAATTGTAGACAATTTGAAGAATGGCAGTTCTGAGTCTTTGCCACCACTTCCATTATACAGCCCTGCAACGTCACAGTACCGAAAAAAGCACTTACCAATACTTAAATCACTTTTTTGATCGTCGCGATATTACTTCACCCGAATAAACATATTCGTCGTACCTTCTTTTCTCGTATTTGCATCCTTGTTCCTCTTGCGAATACATAGAATGAGGCTCAGGCACAGAAGAGCCACTCCCGCCCCTGATGTTAAACTTGCAATAAGCATTACTCTCTTTTTCCGTTTACGGCCTGCCACAATTTCTATCCAAACAACATATATACTTTATCCATGATGTTATACTCCCAAAGCAAGGGAGGGGACAAAGGTATTACAAAGAATATTCATAAACTTAATTACAGATGCACTGTATAAGTTTTTACCTGCAGACTCGGAAGAAGGCGTTCTGATGTAAAGATCTTGTCCACCTTGAGGCAAGTTTTTCATGTCAATCAAGTCCCCATAGTAAAGGAGGCATCCAGTTCCCCTTCTCTTATATCCAACCGCGTGTACGCTACGCACGAACAATTCCTTAAACATTGCGCTCTGCATTCTTGAAGGGTAATAATATCATCATTGAACCACGAAAATTGTGGGTCTGGCAATTTAATCCCAGTATAATTCAAAAACACATCTCCTTCACAGTTCAGCGATGTCTTTCGGGCGCACCCGCCCGACCAGTCTCCCCTGTCCCAACTATGTTGATTTCTTGGTACAAATCCGTCTAAACACCCACAAACCGGAGAATTTCCAATACTACAAATCCCATATGCACCACATTTATTATACACATCACAATTATCTGCTGGTTCACTTAGGTAAACAAGCCAATCGTTTCTTTGTTCAGATGATATCCACCACTGTCCAATACCAAACTGACTTAATGTAAACCTTGCATTAACTGATGTATTTAGAAGCTCATAATAAAAGTATACCTGATTGCTCTCTACAACTAATCCAAATCTAAAAATCGGATTTTCCCTCAAGAATGGCGTCCCACTAAAGCGTAGCCCGTTCCATTGCCCGGATCTGTACAACTTAATCTCACCCCTTTTCAAGATATTCTGTGGATAACCAGTGGGATCACAGTGGTATGTATAGTTTCCAGATGATGGATCATCATTGCTCTTCCAGGATGAGAGGTAGACTTCCAGATTAGTCGTCAAGTTCCAACCGAGCTTCATCCCTGGTAAAAACGTGTCTGTAGGATAATCGAAACTCTGCCAGATATAATAATTCCCTGGATTATCATCGTTTGCATCTCTGATGACCAGGTTTCCTGAATCTAGCAACTGCGCGACAGGTGAGCTTGATGTAATATTATTATTATTATTAGTAGTAGTAGACCAAATGACATTATCCTCGTTTTGAATAACTAGATTTCCAGGTTGGACGAGTTTCAACACGCCTGTTGATGAATTTGTGAGTGGCATTTCTCTGTTTGCAACCCATACCACAGTCGATGTTATTTTCTTGTACCAAATGCCCACGTAACGATTCGTGGAATTACCAGGGCTGAAAAATCCCAATTCGAATATCCCACCCGACGAAACCAGAGTGTCACCATCTCTAATAGTCTGATTAGTGTTTATGGTATCCATTGCTAAGGGCATTCTGAGGGTTGATATTAAGGAGGGTATAGTAATGAGTAGTAAGGGGATATGGTATGAAATGAATATGGTACTTTTCATGGTTTTGGGTTCTTGGGAAAAAAACCTTGTTTTGTAAGAATTTGAAATATACAGTGTCCGGTACTTGTGGCTATATTCTTGGAACTTTGAGTGGGAATGCATAATTCGGATGTTTCTTTCTATGGTGGCCTAAAGTGTGGATTTTTCAACTAAAAGTGGACTTCAATCCAGTGTGAATACAACTTGGAATTTGTCAACACGCCATTGGATGCAATGAGAAGTCATGTAAGAATCATTAAAGAATAAGGTTGGACTTGCTTTTCTTAGCTGTGATTGGGACATACTAGTTAGGGGTGGCAACGAGTGACACGATAACACGACACGAACACAACACGATTACAGAGACAAAAGACAAGATAAAGCACGACACGATATGACACGACACGATAGCACAATAAGAATATGAAATTGAAAGTTAATTTAAAATTACAACTATTGTTATATTAAAGTTCACAAAAAGTAGGTAGCATGAAAACACGATAGTGTGACACGAATACGACATGATAACACGATTTGCCACCCCTAATACTAGTGACATTTTCTATTGGGAGAGTTTTGTTTAGTTGCAGATTTCTATGGGAGAGTTTAAGAACAAAGATTTATGCTAATTATTATTTATCGATTAATTAAATATGTTTTATGATAATTATTGAGTTATTAGAATTTTATTTAGAATTTTATTATAAGAACTCCGCCTGCATATAGACAGGGCAACCCGTCTATATGTTGCCGGTCCCAAGCCCGGATAAAGGATGAGGGTTGCGTTAGTCGACAAAAACAGAAAACTCTTGTCATTTCATTATGGTATGGACCATATAAGACACCGTGATAAGGCTAGGATGCTCCCCGTAAGGAGTGCGCCGCAGGTCCGATCGGTGTCTTGGCAAGGACCGCACACCTCCATAAGGGCTTGGGTGTAGTGGAAAATACACAAGAGCCCTCACACACTAATAAGAGGAACACAAATGATAATAAGAAAATTAGAAAGTATAGAATTGGGCAAATTTGGAACATGGTACTTTGACAGTAAAACTATAGAGCTCGTAGATATTATGAAAAGACGAAACATAGATATTATGTGTATCCAAGAGACTAAATGGGTAGGCGAGAGGGCTAAGACACTAGATACTACAGGTTATAAGCTTTGGTATAGTGGAAAGGATAGAACTAGGAATGGGGTGGGTATCATTGTAGATCCTCTCTTCATAGATCAAGTAGTAGGAGTAACTAGAAAAGGAGATAGAATTATATCCCTTAAAATTGTAGAGGTAAATCTAACTTATAAATATTGTTAGTGTATATGCACCTCAAGTAGATTAGATGATGCTACTAAGGCTAAATTTTGGGAAGATTTAGAAACTCTAATGCAATCAATCCCTCAAAATGAAAAAGTCATCATAGGTGGAGACTTAAATGGACATGTTGGGAAGGATAATGAAGATTATGAAAGGGTCCATGGAGGATATGGCTTTAGCTCGCGTAACAATGAGGGTAGAACCATCCTGACTTTGCGCTTGCTTATGATTTTATTATAGATAATACCTTCTTTAAAAAGAGAGACGAACATTTAATCACATTTAAAAGTGGTCCTAACAAATCACAAATTGACTACTTTCTAACCAGGAAAACCGACAGAAAAATATGCAAAAATTGCAAAGTAATACCTGGAGAAAGCCTCACCACCCAACATAGACTACTAGTTTTGGATATCAAACTTATTAACATACACTTAAAGAGAAAAAAAATTAACATACCGAGAATTAAGTGGTGGAACTTAAAGAATATAGAAAAAAGAGATAGTTTTGTCAAATCTCTAGTAGAGACCATTGATTGGAAAGTGGAAGACAAAGCCGATGAAACATGGAACTATGTAACTACTCAAATGAAAAAGATCGCAAAAGAAACATTAGGGGTGTCAAATGGTAATAAATGGAATAAAGAGTCATGGTGGTGGAATCAAGAAATCCAAGAAAAGGTAAAGGAAAAACGAACTAGTTACAAAGTATTGTATTCCTGTAAAAACGAAGAAAACCTTAAAAGATATAAAGACGCCAAAAAAGAAGTAAGAAGAGCAATATATGAAGCAAAAACCAAGGCATATGAAGATTTCTATAAGAAACTAGATACTAAAGAAGGAGAGAAAGATATATATATAAAATAGCAAAATTTAGAGAAAAACAAACAAGAGATCTAACCCAAATTAAATGCATAAAAGATGAGAATGAAAACATTTTAGTGAAAGACGAGGACATAAAAGATCGATGGAGGAGGTATTTCAATAATCTTTTTAATGAACCGAAGAGGAATGAAGTCACATTAGGGAACTAGGCCAATCAATCGAATAGAAACCGTACTTTTATCGTAGAATTCAACTTCATGAAACAAAAAAGCACTAAACAAAATGAAAATCGGCAAAGCAAGTTGGCCTAGATGATATACCAATTGAAGCGTGGAAATGTTTAGGTGGAGTTGGAATATCATGGCTTACTAAATTATTTAATGTTATTCTAAAAACTAAGAAAATGCCTCGATGAATGGAGAAAAATATATTGATACCTATATATAAAAACAAAGGGGATATACAAAATTGTGCAAATTATAGGGAATTAAATTAATAAGTCATACAATGAAACTATGGGAAAGAGTTATAGAAGCAAGAATAAGAAATGAAACTAGTATATTAGATAATCAATTTGGCTTCGTGCCAGGAAGATCCACAATTGAAGCTATACACTTAATTAGACGATTATGTGAACAATATAATGAGAGAAAACAAGATTTACATATGGTTTTTATTGATCTTGAAAAGGCATACGATAGAGTCAACCGTGATATAATGTGGCGCGTATTGGAAAAGAGGAATAAAAATAGCCTACATAGATGCCATAAAAGATATGTATGATGGTATAACAACATGTATCAGACACCAACAGAATATCTAGTGAATTCTCAAACACTATAGGTTTGCATCGTGGATCCGCTCTAAGCCCGCACCTTTTATCCTAATAATTGATGAAATCACTAAACACTTACAAAAATCCATCCCCGAATACATGCTATTTTGGACGATATAGTTTTAATTGATGAAACAAGAGAAGGAATAAATGCAAAATTGGAAGTTTGGAGAGAAGACTAGAATCAAAAGGTTTTACTATAAGTAGGGCTAAAACAGAATACATGGAATGCCACTTTAGTAAAAACAACAGAACAATGAGACGAAGGTTAAAATTGATGGAAATGAAGTGACTATAACAAAGAGTTTTAAATACTTAGGATCTATAATTGAAGAGAACGGAGAAATCAATAAAGATGTCACACATAGGATCCGGCGGGTTGGAATAAATGGAGGAGTGCATCTTCTATCCTTTGTGACCGTAAAATACCATTAAAATTGAAAGAAAAATTTTATAAAACGGCCATAAGGCCCGCAATGCTTTATGGAGCGAGAATGTTGGGCGACTAAATATGAACACGAACAAAAAATGAGGGTAGCGAGAGATGAGAATGCTAAGATGGATGTGCGGACACACTAGATTAGATAGAATAAGAAATGAACACATTAGAAACAAAGTGGGAGTAGCACCAATAGACGAAAAATTAGAGAAACACGATTAAGATGGTTTGGACATGTTTATAGGAGACCTTTAGATGCACCTGTGCGACGTTTAGAAGGTAGAGAATCACTCACACAAATCAAAAGAGGGAGATGTAGGCCTAAAAAGACTTGGAAAGAAGCTATTAAACATGACATGTTATATCTAGAAATAAACGAAAATATGGCTTATGACCGTAAACGATGGCGCGATATGATCCGTATAGCCGACCCCACGTAGTGGGATTAAGGCTTAGTTTGTTGTTGTTGTTGTTGTATTTAGTATAAGTGTAGTTCCCGTGGAAAAACCCCTCAAAGGTTTTTGAGGGGTTTTCCCACAGTTTTATGTGTGTCATGTCACCTGACACATCAAAAGCCTCCACCGTTTTACAAACATGTCTCCACAATGGTTAAACTTATTCACCACTTTTTAATTGTTTCACCATCCAATTTACAAAATAACTAAAAATTTAACAAAATATTAATTTCAACCTCTTTCTTCACACATTAACCTCACAAAAACACTTTTTTTTTTCACCATTTTCTCCTCCATCAACTAGATTATACCTGCAAACAGTGTCTTCCCTACAAATCCCAAGTCCTCTCTCACAATATGAAGTTTTGGGTTGGCACGATTTTTCACAAAAAAACCCTCCAAAAACCTTACCACTGGAGTTGCCTCAAGTATCACAATATGAAATTTACAATTAGATAAGTAGACTAGTAAACAAGGGCGTAGATAGGGCTGGGCCAACCTGGGTTATAATTTGTATTATTTTTTTTTTTGGATTTTCTATTCGGCCCACCCCATTTTCGTGTATCGGTTCACCTTACTAGATCGTCCTGGCTTCGCCCTTGCTTAGTAAACAATTATCATTTGTAGATTTCTTCAGTTATAACAATAATATACTATAGTGGCAACTTACTGTTAATTTACTATATATTATATCTATGTCCAATGGTAGAAACCTGTGACATTATTCATCACATTTTAGGGGCCTGTCAGATATATTACGGCCATCACGCAAGTGGTTGGAGTACATATATTAAAATAAAAATGATCAGAATGCATGTGGTTAGAATGAATAATTTACTCCTTTTTGTATATAAAAAAATTGTATTAGACTAAGAGACAAGATGATATATATGAATTGATGGCCGATGGGTAGGTTGGTCAAAAGTGTACTGCACTCGCAAAATATTAAATTGAGCAACTTTGCTTGAAAAAAAGGAAAAAAAGTGAAGGCTGAATATGAATTACATCAGAATTTATATAGAAGTGTATCTAGTTAAATAGGGTTTTGTATAATAGTTCAGTCTATTAGTAGGCATTGTTGAGGCAACAGGGCTGACACCAAAATTACACCCAGAAAACAAAAAAATTAAAACATTACATAGAACGAATAAAATGTTAAAAAGTTACCAGTATGAAGCCGGGTGGAATGCCATTTCGAAATAAAATTGAAAAAATAAAAAACGAGAGCTAAACAATGGAAGATGAAGTGCAACGAAGATTTGGGGAGAAGAAACTGAAAAATATTTGCAATAGTGACAGAAGAAAAGCTAAGGAAGAAAAACAGAGAAAAAAATAAGAGGAACGCTATTTACTCCCGGAAAACTTATCAATACACCATTTCTTTTTAATTATAAAAATACCATCAACTGAAAAGACTAAAATGCATTTACCACCTACCAAATTTAGAATACACCCACCAAATATTCTAAGGCAAAAACTTGCGTGAGATGGTCTCACGGAGACCACTGGCGTAGCCAGGGGGGGCCAACCTGGGCCCTGGCCCCCCCCATTTTTTTTTAAAAAAAAAATTTTATAGGTAATTTTTTTTTAGAATTTTTTTTATTTAATATTTACATGGTATTTTTTGGAATTTTTTATCTGGCACACCCCAATTTCGTGTATCGGCCCACCCCCATTTATTTCCTGGCTACGCCATTGACGGAGACGGAGCCCTTACACAAAGTTTTAAAGGTTTTTTTTTTCAGATTTTATTTTTCTTAGGGTTTATATTTGTTTTTTTAGGGTTTATTTTGTTTCTTTGGTTTATTTTTAATTGATTTGGGTTTATAGGATTTTTAGTTTTTTTTAGGGTTTATTTTTTATTTTTTGGGTTTATTTTTCATGGTTCATGTTTTTAGGGTTTATTTTTGTTTATTCATGGTTCATTATTATTTTTAAATTTATTTTCATGGTTCATGTTCTCAAGACGAAACCCTTAGGTAGTCCGTCTCACGGATTTAGATCCGTGAGACCGTTTCACAAGAGACTTGCTCATATTCTAAATACACCCCCATTTTTTTCCTAAATCTTACAATCTTCTTTCCCCACCCCACCCATATTCTTCTCCTTCTTCCGCACACGTTTGAAAGTCTTCTAGGTCATTTGATCCACTGTAGATAAAAGTAGTTCTATATGTTTTTATCCCGCACACGATTAATTGCTTATTTTCCATTATTCTAGGATTTTGCATTTTCTGGCCATGGGTAAATATAGAACGGAATCATAGAAGAAAAATGTGCATCAGTGTTTTCTCTTAGATTGTAAATTACAATTCTTAATTCAATATAAATATATGTCATGTCAATTACAAGTTTTAAAAATAAAGGTAGAATCTTAACCAAAAGTAAAACACATAAATAAATTAGGGATAATTACAAAAACACCCCCAAGGTTTGGGCTAATTACAAAAAAATCCAGAGATGTTTCAAAATTACAAAAAGCCCCCCCGGTTTGATTTTGGCTTAAATTTAAGGGGTTAATTGTAATATTTCTACAAATATCAGGGTGGTTTTTTGAAATGTTTTTTGCTTATGAAGGGGAGGTGTAAGCAGAATCAAACTGTAAGGGGTTTTTTGTAATTTTCAAAAATCTCTGGGTTTTTTTGTAATTACCCCAAACCTCAGGGGTTTTTATGTAATTATCCCAATAAATTATTTCAATTAGAGATTTTTATACAACTGACAAAAGAATAAACCTGCCATATATATGAATAGCTCAAATAATGTATTAAGCTAGTACCCGTAATATACTTTGCTATATAATATGACTTCATCGAGCCTCTAGCAGCGTAATGGTGTATTCATTCGATGAGGTCGTTGGATTCGTGCTGGTTGTCGTCTCCGAACCAAAACCATGTCTTTCTGTGAAAAAACCAGGCTGTTTGGCTTCAGGCAAATCGCCTCCACTGCCCAACATCAGAACCACCAAAGACATGCTTGGCCGATCTTCGGGACGTTGTTGGACACACAATAGAGCCACATGAATCGATCGTAGTAATTCGTATATGTAAATTGAGCTGACAATGTTAGGATCAACCAGTTCCAAGGACCTTCCTTCTTTGTATAGTATCCATGCCTGAAATTATCAAGTCATTAAAGTGATGCTAATTTTTCTGTTTTTGGAATAACTACCAATACTTATCTTGAGATTTAATCTAATTATAAAAATGGATAATTACACAAAAAAAAACCCGAGGTTCGGGCTGATTACAAAAGAATCAAGAATTTAAAAAAAAAAGATCTTTGGGGTCTGACTTCTTCTTACATTTTCTCCCTTCATAAGTAAAGAAAATTTCAAAATCCCTGGTATTCTACAGTTGTCCCCTTAAATTTAATAAGACGGAATCAAATTTGAGGGGACTTTTTGTAATTTTGAAATATCTATGAGTTTTTTTTTGTAATTAGCCCAAACTCAGGGGTCTTTTGTAGTTACCCTTATAAGAAAAGTAAAGTTATCTTTCAGAATCACAAATAACAATGACATATGTTTCTGTTTTACACCTTGCACAAAATTTTAAAGAAATTGTAATTTTAAAAGATAACCGGATTTTTTTGTAATTATGCTGAATCTGAAGGATAGTTTTTGTAATTATCCATGTTGAAAAGTAATTTCAAGTATACTAAAGGCAGGTAATGATATTTCCAAGACTGAACACTTACATGTCCAACAAGATTGTGGTAGTGATCTTTGTGATGAAATCCTCTGTTTCTCTGGCCGCTCACGATTTCAAGCACTAAAACACCAAAGCTATATACATCTGATTTTATTGAGAACAAGCCATCCACAGCATATTCTGGTGACATATAGCCGCTGCATGATTGTTAAAAGAGCCATGAAATTGTATAAGTAAGAGCAACTATATTGCATCTATCAGATATGAAGAAATTGAGATTCTTACTATGTTCCAACTACTCGGTTTGTGTTGGCTTCCGTCTCATTCCCTCCAAAAATTCTGGCCATCCCAAAGTCTGATATTTTCGGGTTTAGCTCAGTGTCCAACAGTATGTTACTAGCTTTGAGGTCTCTATGGATAATTCTTAGCCGAGAATCTTGATGAAGATACAAGAGTCCCCTCGCGATACCATTGATCACATTATATCGTGTTGGCCAATCGAGCTGCTTACTTTTTGTTTTATCTGTTAAATGATTTTTGTTACGTTAGTACCTTTTGTCCTCTATGTGGAATTATGAATTATATACATTGTTACAAGATTCTCACCAAATAGGAAGAAGTCGAGACTTTTGTTAGGCATGTACTCGTAAATCAACATCTTTTCGTCTCCTTGAATGCAACATCCTAAAAGCTTCACAAGATTTCGATGTTGAAGCTTAGCAATACAGATAACTTCGTTCTTGAACTCATCAAGTCCTTGCGAAGAAGTTTTCGACAGCCGTTTAACAGCAATTTCCTTTCCATCTTCCAGCATTCCCTAAGATTTAAAAAATAACAGAATGCTGTTTAGCTTAAGTTTCTCTTTCGTTTTGTAATATAGCTTTTGTTTCTTTTTATAAATTCTTGCTACACATAACATAAGCAGCAGTACAAAAGAAACAATAAAGATCAATGCATATTTACCTTATAAACAGGTCCAAATCCACCTTCCCCAAGCTTGTTGATGTTTGAGAAACTATTGGTCGCTTTATCTACAGTCGATAAGTCGTACATAGGCAGCTCCAAGTCTTCGTCATTACCTTCTTCGTGCCCTCCTGCAACATGACAATCATGGCTAAATATAACTGACAAGTTCCAAGGTAGGCATAGACACCTATCTTCTTGTTCTTTCTTTTTTTATAATTACAAAAGCCCCCTAAGGTTTGAGCTAATTGCAAAAAGGCCAAAAGGTTTTTGAAAATTACGAAAACCCTGTGTCTTAAATTTAATACGGTAACTGTAATATTTTGATAAGCGAAAGGGGATCATTTGAAATGTTTTTTGGATATGAAGGGAAAAAATGTAAGACGGATCAAACCTAAACGTTTTTTTTGCAATTCCAAAAATCTATGCGTTTTTTGTAATTAGCATGAACCACAGGGTTGTTTTTGTAATTATCCCTTGTTATTATTTTTTCTTCAGCATCAGCACCCAACATAAAATGCCCAAAATTTCCTTACCTTGTTGCCTCAGCCTTTGATTCTTCTTCTTCTTCCTCTTCCAAATAAACAACCCCAGGCTCAGGCCAAGCAGAGCAATCCCCGCCAACGATGCCAAAATAGCGATAAGTGTTGTTCGTCTATTCCCACTGGAATCTGTATCATTTGCAAGCCAAACCAAAAATAAATTGTTTTCAAAATGTTGCCACATACACATTAAGAACCTAATGTATCCATTACATATATCTATAAAGCATGTTTATCATCTATATTTCACTGAATTCAGAAGCAGCCATAAGTTATGTAACACAAATTATATCCTTATATAGAAAATAAAAAACTTCACCTAATTCAGAAGCAGCCATTCTGATGTAAATCACTTGTTCTTCTCCAGATAACTCTCTAATATCAACCAAGTCTCCAAACCAAAGCAAGCATCCACTCCCCCCATTCCTTATATCCAAATTCGAGTACGCCATACACGAACAATTCCTCAAGCACACCGCCTCGCATTCTTCAAGGTTCAAGCTTTCATTAAACCACGTGAGTCGAGAATCTGGCATTTTAATACCCGAGTAACTCAAAAACACATCGTCCTGACAAGTCAAGTTAGTCCTCCGAACACACCCGCCCGACCAATCAGACCCAACCCAACTCACTTCATCTCTCGGCACAAATCTGTCCAAACACACACAAGCAGGCGAATTCCCCGTGTCACAACTCCCATGCGCACCACATAACCGATAATTATCGCATATATCGGCTGGTAAGTTATAGTAAACCACCCATTCTTGGCTTCGGTTCACCCACGTCCAACGCTGTCCGACCCCAGTCCGACTCAAAGTGAACCTGGAAACAACCGAAGTGTCAATAGCATCTTCCCTGTAATATATCACCGAACTATTCATGAATAAACCTGCCGTGAACGTCGGGTTTCGTCTCACGCTAGGCGTCCCGCTAAAACGCATACCGTTCCAGGGTCCGAGCCTGTACAGCACAGTGTCACCCCTGTTAATGACCACCTGAGGATATCCAGAAATATCCAACCGAAATGAGAAATCCCCTGCAGCTGGATTATCAATATCTCTCCACGACGAGACGTAACGTTCCCAGCCTGTAACCAAGTTCCACCCGAAATCCATGCCCTGTAAAAACGTGTCAGTTGGATAATCAAAACTCTGCCACAGATAATTATTCCCTGGCCGATCATCGTTTGCGTCTCGTATAACGAGATTTCCTGAGTCAAGCAATTGAACAAACGGGTTCTGTGCGACTCTCGACGTGTTAGAAGACCATACGGTGGTGTTAGTTTCGTCCCGGAGAATTAATTGGCCTGACGGGTTGAGTATCAAGACCCCTGATGTTGTGTTTCTTAGAGGGGATTCTCTGTTAGCAACCCAAATCGGGGTTCTAACGCTTATATTCATGTACCATATTCCCACGTACCTGTTTGTGGAATTGCCTGGAGTGAAAAATCCAAGCTCAAAACTTTGGGCCTGGGAAACAATTGTATCACCATCTCTAATGATCTGAGTTGTATTTATTGTATCAGTGGCACTGGAAATTCCCAAAATGAACTGAAAGTATAATAAGAAAATAAGAAAAGAGGAATCTTTAATCCATCTTTTCATGTTTCTGTTAGGTGAAATTATTATATTCATTATTGGCACAATACTCTGAAATTATACTGAGTTGAGCTTGTGTAGACACGCTTATGTTATGAGTGTAAACACGATAAATTATAATTTGATTTACTCCGGAATTTTTGGAGTTTTGGGATTAGAAATTCAACGAAAAGGAAAATAAAAAGAGATACGGGTCCTGACTGGCAATGTGGAGGTTTCAAAGTCAGTCTTCTCTTTGAAATGTTGTTAAATAATGAGGTTGCTGAGTTCTTTCTAAGAGATTATAACAACTTCGTGTTTCAACCAACAAACATATATATTGACCAAAACACTAGCGAGAATTTCAAGAATGGGGGCTAAACTATAGCGACCGAGATCTTCTATTTTAGAATAATGTTTCGTTTCCTATTCTTGTATACGCAATGGCGGAGGGAAAGGGGGGCCAATCTGGGCCCGCCCCCCATCTTTTTTAAAAAACAAAAATTACACTATATAATTTTTAAAAAAATATTTTAAGTATATTTTATATGATTTTCTTATCCGGCCCACCCCGAAAAATTTTCTGGCTCCGCCCTTTTGTATACGGAATTGATTGCCACATGTAATGAGTATATTTTGTGAAGGGAAAACGTGTGTTTCAAAGGTTTCACATTTGGTCAATACATGAGCTTCAACAGGAGTTGGGCTTGGTTGTTTTGGGCCTGTTGGCCAAACCAAGTATTCTGCTTTCACAGGTCTTATTTAACAATTGGGCTACCTTCTCAAAAAAAAAAAAAAAAAAAAAAAAACAAACACTTGGGTTACAACATCATATGAATTAATTCTTGTTCAAAATAAGATTTCACTTCTGTTTACTCTTTAGACAACAAGAATCTTGAACTGTAATTTGATAGGAAGAAACATAGCAATAAACTCATCTGCTGGAGCAACAATGGCCAGAACTCAATCCTTGTTATCGCCCGTCTAGCGTTGTGATGGTGATTTCATTTGTACAACTGCCTGGACAGGGTCTTGCCTTACTTTCCGATGCAAATGTATCATTACCTGTGAAAAAACCAGGACGATTAGCTTGAGGCAGCAGCGCAGAGTCATTGCTCAACATTGTGACCACTGAAGTCATGCTAGGTCTATCTTCTGGACGTTGTTGCACGATAACAGCCCTAAATGTATTAGTCGTAGCACTTCGTTTAAATGATCCAAGTCGTGTAGATAAGCGTCGACTAGTTCTATCGACCTTCCTTCTTTGTAAAGTGTCCATGCCTGTGTAACCAAGTAAATGATCATTATCAATTAGAACTAGTTATCAGGAAAAATGCTAATATACTCGAGAGCAAGAAATATTACATGTCCTAGAAGGTTGAGGCTGCGATCTGCATGAGAAAATGCACTGTTTCTTTTCCCACTAACAATTTCTAGCACAAGGACTCCGAAGCTGAACACGTCTGATTTTACTGAGAACCGGCCATGAACTGCATATTCAGGCAACATGTAGCCGCTGCGTGAAAAATGTTATTACCATAAGACAATGTGTAAGTGTTTATTAGGTGGTTTTATGATGCTTACTATGTTCCTACAACTCGGCTCGTCCTGTCTTCTGTCTCTTTTCCTCTGAATATTTTAGCAATGCCGAAATCTGATATCTTTGGGTTCATTTCACTGTCCAGCAATACATTGCTGGCTTTGAGGTCTCTATGGATTATTCTCAACCGCGAATCTTGGTGAAGATACATAAGCCCTCTGGCAATTCCGTTTATTATATGGAATCTCATAGGCCAGACGAGGGACATTCTGTTGGTTTGATCTGCCAAAAGTTTCCGTATCTGATTAATATACTTGATCAGTTGATCAAGGTCCTAGGTGGAACATAATCACATATGTGTATATAATCTTGCAAAAATGATTTATTTTTCAGTTTGGATAATTACAAAAACACCCCTGAAGTTTGGGCTAACTACAAAATAAAATCCAGAAAATTTTGAAATTACAAAAGCCCATTTAGGTGTGATACTTCTTACATTTCCCCCTTCATAGGTAAAAAAATTTCAAAAGCTCCGCCTTATATTTATCAAAATATTACAGTTCCCCCTTAAATTTAAGACACAATTAAATCTCAAGTTTTTTTTTTTTTTTTTGTAATTTTCGAAACTGAGAAATCACTTCTGGTACTGAGAATGTACCGCATCGATTTTTTAAAAAATGACCAAATATCTCACCAGAAAAACCAAGAAGAATATGGCCAATAATTTTTAGTCAAGATGGATTGAAAGCACGATTTTTTGAAAATATTTAATTTTAAGAAAACGTAAATGACAAGATTGGCCTATTACAATCAAAAAAAAAAAAAAAAAAAATCTAAACAAATTGGCCAGTTCTGAAAGAACATTAAAGCAACACGCTTAAAGCAACACGCATTAAAACTTGGCAGCACAAAACAACGGTTCTAAAAGAACATTCGGTTGTTGAATATAGCCATCAAGACGTATAACTTAGACCACTGTCAAAAAACCCGAAAGCTCCAAACCCGAAACAAACTCGATGGAAGATAAGCTCACATGCCTCAGATTCTCACTGAAACAATGAACTTCTGTTAAGGGCATAAATTTTTTCCTCGAAATCAGTTCCATGGTGTTGGGAATATATTACAATCCTCCCAAGACTTTAGCGTTCCTCAAAAGATATCTTTCCATGTTAAACTCAGGCTCTATACACTCCAATCAATCGATTCTTACAGTTATAAGAAGTCAAAATAGACATTTAGGTACAATGTGGGGTTCCATCCAGCATTTTAGATCAATATTGACCTGATGATAAAACAAAAAGAAAAGAAATGCCAAACCCCAGACATAAAACGTGAAGAAGTAGAAATTCTTGACGAAAGAGAAAAAAGAAGAAAGTTTAAAAACAAACCTTACGGATTATAAGGGCATCAAGATTATCATCTTTTCCAAGGAAATTTGAGAGAAAACGCCAATTCGAGTTTAGTTAAATTATGAAACTTTATAGTCGGAGTATAGAGAATGTTGAGTTAGGAACCTGTACAGAAATAAGCTTTCACACCAGATATTACAGAGAGTATAAGAACAACGGTATAAAATGGACTGGGAGAGGCTCCAATTTACTAAATCTAAAGAAAAAAGCTTTTAAAAACACTCTTTATGCCGTGCTAATCCAGCCATTAGATAACAAGTCTCATTCACCTGGTTCAATTCAATGGAATTCTTCTCAATTCTTGCAGATTCCCATCTTTCCTATCTCCCGTCTAGCAGTGTGACGGTGATCTCATTTGTAGAACTGTTTGGGCATGCATTACTTTCTGACACAGCTGGACTATTTTCAGTGAAAAAGCCAGGTCGATTAGCTTGAGGCAGAACTAAGTCATTGCTCAACATTGCCACCACTGAATTCATGTTAGGTCTATCATTTGGATGTTGTTGCACGCACAAAAGGGCCAAATGTATTAGTCGTAGCACGTCATTTAAATGATCCAAGTTGTGTAAATAAGTGTCAACTAGTTCTATTGACCTTCCTTCTTCGTGAAGTGTCCATGCCTGTGTAACCAAGTAACTCATATCAAATGGACATTGTTATCAGGAAAAATGCCAAACATAACTCAAGAATGTGCTAATATACAAGAAAAATTACGTGTCCTAAAAGGTTGAGGCCGCGATCTCCATAAGAAAATGCCCTGTTTCTTTCCCCACTAACAATTTCTAGCATAAGCACACCAAAGCTGAACACATCTGATTTTACTGAGTAACGGCCATGGACTGCATATTCGGGCGACATGTATCCGCTGCATGAAAAATGTCAAACCGAAAATGATGTTTAACACAATGGAAATGTTTATTAGGTGGTTTATGTTGCTGATATACTTACTATGTTCCAGCAACTCGGTTCGTCTTATCTTCTGTCTCGTTTCCTTTGAATCTTTTAGCAATGCCAAAGTCTGATATCTTTGGGTTCATGTCACTATCTAGCAATATGTTGCTAGCTTTGAGGTCTCTATGGATTATTCTCAACCGCGAATCGTGGTGGAGGTACATGAGCCCTCGGGCAATTCCAGTTATTATGTGGAATCTCTTAGGCCAATCGAGGGACATTCTTTTTTTTCGATCTGCCAAAAGTTTTTGTATTTGGTTAATATACTTGATCAGTTGATCAAGGTGGAACACCTTGTGTATATGCTCTTGGAACAATGTTTTTCTTTTCTTTCAGTCCATAATATTTAGGGATAATTACAAAAACTCCTTGAGGTTCGGGCTAACTACAAAAAAATCCTGAGGCTTTTGAAAATTGCAAAAAAAACATTGACGTTTGCTTCTCTTACATTTTCCCCCTTCGTAAACAAAAAAACATTTTAAAAATCCCTCTAATATTTATAGAAATAAAACAGTTATCCCCTTAAATTTAAGACAAAAGCAACCATGAGGGGGCTTTTTGTAATGTTTAAACATCTCCCGGTTTTTTTTTGTGTAATTAGCCCAAACCTCAGGGGCTATTTTGTAATTATCCCTAATAATTATTTAGACAATCTTCAAATCTGGACAGTTTGCGCTGATTGCATCAAAGTTAGAAATTCTCACCGAACAGAATCAAGTCCAGGCTTCCATTCGGCATGTATTCATATATTAGCATTTTCTCCTCTCCTTGTATACAACATCCCAATAGTTTCACAAGATTTCGATGTTGAAGCTTGGCTATGCATATGACTTCATTCATGAATTCGTCAAGTCCCTGTATGGAAGTTTTTGATGGTCGTTTCACCGCTATATCTTGTTCCTCGTCTAGTGTGCCCTGAAAATGAAGTTGTGCAGTGTAACATGCTTGAGTACAATTTTACCTAATAAACATGTCCTTATCCAATTCTAGTTTTAATAAATGTATAACGGTAAAGTTCGCCTGATTAATTATTTTATTTCATTTACTTTCAGAAAACTAAATATGCTTGAGTACAATGTTACCTTATAAACAGGTCCATATCCACCCTCTCCAAGCTTGTTTGTGACCGAAAAGTTATTAGTGGCTTTTGAGATTGTAGACAAGTCAAATAATGGAAGTTCTAAGTCTTTGCTATGGAGTTCAATATAGTTTCCTGCAAAACAAGTAATTTGGATTAGTTCAAGAACAGTAGAAAAGCAGTCACCCCGTGCAAGAATCAATGCATAATTCTCTCGTACTTTATACTCATTCTTTTCAAACAGAAAAATGGAGTACGCTTACCAGTTTTTCTTCCCTTCCTGTCATTCTTCTTCTTCTTCCGAACATGTAGAAACACAGTCAGTCCTAACAGGACTATTCCTATTGTTGTCAAACTAACAATAAGTGTTTTCTTTCTATTTCCATTTGAGTCTGCAATATTTTCAGTATAAAATTTCAAGATAACACAATTCAGATGCTGATAAAAACAAAGAATTCATGGAACTAGAAATTTATATGTTGTTTCACATAAATTCTTACCTAATTCAGAGGAAGACATTCTGATATAAAGATCTTGTCCACCAGAAGACATAACTCTAATGTCAACCAAGTCCCCAAACCAAATCAGGCATCCACTTCCACCTCCACTGATATCCAAGTTCGTATACGCCATACAAGAGCAATTCCTCAAGCACTCCACTTCACATTCTTCAAGCGTCATGCTTTCATTATGCCACAAATTTCTTGCATCCGCAACTTAATATCAGAATACTTCAAGAATCCATCCCCAACCGTACAATTCAAACCCGTCCTTCGAACGCACCCATTCGATGACCAATCCCCCCTACTCCATCCTTCTGGATTTTCAGGTTCAAATTTGTCCAAACATCCACACACAAGGAAATTCCCAACATTACAACTTCCGTACGCTCCACATAAATTGTAAGTATCACAATTATCAGCCGGCAAACTAAGGTACCGTAGCCAGCCCTGAGTTTGATCAACCCATCCCAAGCGCTGTCCAACACCGCCGGATTCACGGTAAAGATTGTAATAGCTGACGTGTCAATAGCTTCCCCTCTGTAATAAACACCGTTCTTGTTTATGTGGGTCCCAAATACGAACGTCGGATCATTGCTCGCATCTGGTGTCCCACTAAATCCCAGACCATTCCACGGTCCTACTCTACACGTCGTAACTGCCCCTCTTTTCATGATCGCTTGTGGATATCCAGTTGGATCCAAGTGGACTGTGAAGTTTCCAGGGGCGGGATCGTCATAAGTCTTCCATGACGAAAGGTAGCTCTCTATACCGGTGACATAGTTCCAGCCAAAGTTCATACCGTCTAAAAGTGTATCAGTGGGATAATCGAAACTCTGCCACAGGTAACTATTCTCTGTCCGATCATCATCGTTGTCATTTGCATCCCGCACAACAAGATTTCCTGAGTCAAGCAATTGAACGAACGGGTTGTGTGCGACTCTAGACGTGTTAGTAGACCATATGACGGTGTTGGTGTCGTTGAGAAGAACCAAAATCCCTGGTTCGATTACCGTCAAGACACCTGAGGTGATATTCCTTAGCGGGGTTTCTCTGTTTGCAACCCAAACCACAGTCCTGGCAGTGATTTTCTTGTACCATATTCCCACATACCAATTATGGGAGTTTCCAGGGCTGAAAAATCCCAGTTCAAAACTTCCACCAGATGAAACCAAAGTCTGGTTATATCGAATGCTCTGATTTGTATTTATGGTATCATTTGCATTGGAAACATTCTTGTTGGACAATATGGATGATAGGAGAAAAAGAAAGCAGATGTCTTTTATTGATCTTTTCATGGCTCTTTCTTCCAAAAGTAATTAGGATGAAGAAATAAAAAAACTAACACGTCTAAGTGCAAAACCTGCAAAAAGTAAATTATAATCTGACATGGTCCTGGCCTCCTGGGTTTCGGTGATTGGAAGGAAATATACTGAATTTCCCGGTAAAAACATGGCGTCTGAAAAGCAATTTAGAATTTTTACTTGATTTTGCCAGGTGGAGAAGACTGGAGAGAGACTGGGGAGAGACATACGTGGACGGCGGCACAAATTAGTCACAAAAATTGTAAATTATTTGTCCACCTAATGGGTTATGATTTTAGAGGTCAAACACGAAATGATAAAATATTTTGTGGATGAATTTTTCAATTGGTAATAGTATGAGATAATAAAATAGGGATAATTACAAAAAGGACCCCTGAAGTTTCACCTAATTACAAAAAAACCCAACTGACTTCTAAAATTACAAAAATTACAAACTGCAATATTTTTATACATATGAATGGGAATTTTGAAATATTTTTGGCTTATGAATGGTTTTAAATGTTAGACAAAATAATTGATGTGGTGATCTTTTTTTAGTAAATAATGATTTGATGCGATTTACGATTGAAAAAATTAAGAGAAAGTAAATAGTGTATTTGTGATATGATTGTGAATAAAAATAATACTTGATATGATTGGTGATTGGAAAAATGAGAATGAACGAATAATGTATTTTTTAAAATATTTTTTAAAAATCTTCACAACCAGTCGCATGTTAGGCCAAAAATTGTTTTGAGGAAAAAAATTGCAAATTCTTTTAACAACCAATCGCAGCCCAAGTATTATGACTCTTTAAATATATATTACAAGTAGTTTAAAATTTGGGGGAGGGGGGAGTCTGCCAAATTTTTGTCTGTAACAGAAATAGTTTTTAGCAATTTTTTTTTCTAAAGCATGTTTTTTAGCTCAATTGTCCAGTCTGCCTTTTTATTTATTTCTCGAGACCGGTACTTTTCTCTGGACCGAGAATCATTTCTCGTGATCAAGATACATTCCTCGGTACTGAGAAATGTACCACATCAATTTTTCAAAAACTGACCAAGTACTTCACTAGAAATTACAAGAAGGGTATAACCGTTAGTTTTTAGTTAAAATGAATATAAAACACTCTTGTACTAATCCAGTCACTAGATAACATGTCTCATTCACCCTGTTCAATTCAACGCCATTCTTCTCATTTGTTGCAAACGTTCCTATCTCCCGTCTAGCAGTGTGACGGTGATTTCATTTGTAGAACTGCTTGGATTTTGGCTTGCATTACATTCTGACATAACTGGACAATTTTCGGTGAAAAAGCCAGGGCGATTAGCTTGAGGCAGAATTAAGTCATTGCTCAACATTGAGACCACTGAATTCATGTTCGGTCTATCATCCGGATGTTGTTGCACGCATAAAAGAGCCACATGTATTAGTTGAAGCACGTTGTTTGAATGATCCGAGTTGTGTAAATAAGCGTCAACTAGTTCTATTGACCTTCCTTCTTCGTGAAGTGTCCATGCCTGTGTAACCAAGTAAATCATATCAAATGGACCTTGTTATCAGGAAAAATGCCAAGCATAACTAATATACAAGAAAAATTACGTGTCCTAGAAGGTTGAGGCCACGATCTCCATAAGAAAATGCCCTGTTTCTTTCCCCGCTAACAATTTCTAGCACAAGCACACCAAAGCTGAATACATCTGATTTTACTGAGTAACGGCCATGGACTGCATATTCGGGCGACATGTAGCCGCTGCATGAGAAATGTCAAACCAAAAATGATATTTTGCACAATGGAAATGTTTATTAGGTGGTTTATGTTGCTGATATACTTACTATGTTCCAGCAACTCGGTTCGTCTTATCTTCTGTCTGGTTTCCTTTGAATCTTTTGGCAATGCCAAAGTCTGATATCTTTGGGTTCATGTCACTATCTAGCAATATGTTGCTAGCTTTGAGGTCTCTATGGATTATTCTCAACCGCGAATCATGGTGGAGGTACATGAGCCCTCTGGCAATTCCATTTATTATGTGGAATCTCTTAGGCCAATCAAGGGGCATTCTCTTTTTTTGATCTGCCAATAAGTTTTGTTATTTGGTTAATATAACTGATGCAGTTGATCAAGGTGGAATATCTAATAACACCTATCTATAACATTATTAGGGTGAATGTATCAGTAAATACTAATAAACTAAGTCTATCTTCAAATCTGGACTAGCATTAATTTCTGAATCTCTGCCTATTTAAGCTATTGCTGTTGTAAACTAACAGGCTACATGCTTTATATTACTAAACCACGACACACTTTTGAGGTGATCGAACCAAAGTAAGAAATTCTCACTGAATAGAACCAAGTCGAGGCTTTTGTTAGGCATGTATTCATATATTAGCATTTTCTCCTCTTCTTCTATACAGCATCCCAATAGTTTCACAAGATTTCGATGTTGAAGTTTGGCAATACATATAACTTCATTCTTGAATTCATCAAGTCCCTGCGTGGATGTCTTTGATAAACGTTTGACAGCTATATCTTGTCCATCTTCTAGAGTGCCCTGAAAAAAGAAGACGTGCTTGATCAAAAGCAACAGCGGAACCAAGGGGGGCAGCGAATTTTTCAAAACTATATCTAAACTAATGAAAAATTATACATTTGCCTCCCAAGAATTTTGAGGAAAAATTCATTCTATTGGTCTTCAAAAATAGTTTTGCCCCCCAAGTCCCTAATCCTGCATCTGCCACTGATCAGAAGGTTTCTATTTAATCAAAATGAAGTAGTGCACTGTAACATTAAATCAATAAAATTTATCTTTTACATGTTTCTTTTTTCTAATTGCTCATGCTATGTGCTAATAACAATGCTAGCAAGTATGAAC
The DNA here is from genome assembly GCA_016081115.2 of Rehmannia glutinosa. Lineage (NCBI taxonomy): Eukaryota > Viridiplantae > Streptophyta > Magnoliopsida > Lamiales > Orobanchaceae > Rehmannia > Rehmannia glutinosa. The sequence continues at coordinate 51,839,344 of CM071929.1, forward strand.
CTGAACTTCTCAGTAGCTAGATATATGGAGCAGGTTTAATTTAAAGTTTACAGAATTTCATTTGTTTTTTCTTTTATCACGTGTCATTCTGAATTTCAGGTGAAAATGCAGAAAATTTTCTGTATGGTCCATGTGTATGATAAAGAGTTGTACACAGTTATTAATTATCATTTATTCGGAAAATTGAATTCATCGTTTAATAAATGTGTACGGGTAACTTGCAATGTTTTCCTGATTAAATTTGTTTTATTTACTTTCAGAAAACAAAATATGCGAGTATATTGTTACCTTATAAACAGGTCCATATCCACCCTGTCCAAGCATGTTTTTGAATGAAAAGTTATTAGTAGCTTTTGAGATTGTAGACAAGTCAAATAATGGCAGCTCTAAGTCTTTGTCATGGGTTCCATTCTGGTTTCCTGCAAAACGAGTAATGTGGAGAATCAATGTGTTTGTGTATTTGTCTGTGCACTTGTGTGAGATTTTAATGCATAGTTCTCTCATTTCCAAGACTAGCTTTAAACTCATTCTTTTCGAACGAAAAATTGAGTACGCTTACCGGCTTTTCTTCCCTTCGTCTCATTCTTCTTCCTCTTCCAAACATATAGAAGCACGCTCAGGCCTAGTAGTAGTAGGACGATTCCTACTGCTGTCAAACTAACTATAAGTGTCCTCTTTCTATTTCCATTTGAGCCTGCTGCATTTTCAGTATAAAATTTCAAGATAACATAATTTCAGATGCTGATTAAAACAAAGAATTCACAAAACTAGCAACTTATAATTTGTTTCACATAAACTCTTACCTAACTCAGAGGAAGCCATTCTGATATAAAGGTATTGTCCATCTGCAGAAAAAACTCTAATGTCAACCAAGTCTCCGAACCAAAGTAGGCATCCACTTCCTCCTCCCCTGATATCTAAGTTCGTATACGCCATACATGAGCAATTCCTCAAGCACTCGACTTCACATTCTTCGAGCGTCATGCTTTCATTGTACCACGAATTTCGTGCATCTGGAAACTTAATATTAGAATACTTCATGAATCCATCACCAGCTGTACAATTCAAGGGTGCCCTTCGAACGCACCCATTCGCTGACCAAGCCCCCCTACTCCATCCTTCAGGATCTTTAGGTTCAAATTTGTCCAAACATCCACATAGAGGGAAATTTCCAACGTTACAACTGCCGTACGCTCCACATAAATTGTAAGCATCACAATCATCTGCCGGTAAACTAACGTATTTTACCCAGCTCTGAGTTTGATCAACCCATTCCCAGCGCTCTCCTTTGCCACTCGGATTCACGGTAAAGATTGTAATAGCTGACGTGTCAATAGCATCTCCTCTGTAATAAACACCATTCTTGTCCATGTGTACCCCAAATACGAATCTTGGATCCTCGCTCGCATCCGGTGCGCCACTAAATCCAAGACCATTCCACGGTCCTAATCTACACATCCTAACTGCCCCTCTTTTTAGGAGCAGCTGTGGATATCCAGTCGGATCCAAGTGGACTGTGAAGTTTCCAGCGGCAGGATCATCATTGGTCTTCCATGACGACAGGTAACTCTCTACACCTGTGACGTAGTTCCAGCCATTGTTCATACCTACTAAAAATGTATCAGTGGGATAATCGAAACTCTGCCACAGGTAACTATTCTCCGCCTGATCGTCATCATTGTCATTTGCATCCCGCACAACAAGATTTCCTGAGTCGAGCAATTGAACGAACGGGTTGTGTGCGACTCTAGACGTGTTAGTAGACCATATGACGGTGTTGGTGTCATTGAGAAGAACCAGAATCCCTGGTTCGATTACCGTCAAGACACCTGTGGAGATATTCCTTACTGGGATTTCTCTGTTTGCAACCCAAACCACAGTCTTGGGTGTGATTTTCTTGTACCATATTCCCACGTACCAATTATGGGAGTTTCCAGGGCTAAAAAATCTCAGTTCAAATGTCCCCCCTGAGGAAACCAGAGTCTGGTCATCTCTAATGCTCTGAGTTGTATTTATGGTATCATTAGCAGCGGAAAGGTTCTGGTTGGACAGTAAGCATAATATGACAAGAAGAATGCAGATAACTCTGATTGTATTTTTCATTGTTAATGTTCAGAATCAGATAACAAGGTGAAAACAAGATCTCTCTGATCAAAATGCTTCGACTTTTTTGGGCCTCCGTCATAATTTTTAGCCTTCATCGTCTTTGAATCTTTCTTTAATTTAATGAACTTGACCCGAGAGAATTTTAAAACCTCCTTGGATGTCTATGTTGTGTGTCTAATCCCATAGTTTGAATGGCGTCAATAATTTAGTTGGTATTCTCTTCTACAATCACTATCGGATTGATTATCCAAATATTTACAGCTCCGTGCTTTCCGTATTCCAAAGTATCAATTGAATTATTTTAAACACCATACATTCAAATGTTTGACTTGCTCATAAAGTAAACATCTTCGATGACCTTGGAATGCAATTTGGCATATTGCTAAATAAAATCTGAGAATATAAAGGTGTTTATCTTATAAACCCATTACCTTTCTCGTGTCTAGCCGATGTGGGACTTTGTTTCTTATCTTAACATGTCAAAATGATATTTATCAACGAGAAAAAGAGCAGGAAGTGAGATTAACCCAAAAATTAAAGTGAGAGTCATTCAAAATGGAAAAAGAAAACTCCATGACAAATCAGTAAACATTTAAATTATGATGACGTTAACTTTTAAAAAGGGGTTAATTACCAAAAAAAATCTTGAGGTTCCAACTAACTACAAAAAAACCCAGAAATTTTTGGAAATTACAAAATCTCCCTTTAAATTTGATTCATCTTATTTTCTTTTCCTTTTAAAAATATTTCAAAACTGGAGAGTCATTAAAAATGGAACAAAATCAGTTACCTTCTTTAGATACATTCAAATCTTAAAATGGGAATTTTGATAATTTCAAAAACCTTTTGATCTTTTTTTGTAATTAGCCCAAACCTTAGGGCCTTTTTGTAAAATCCAAAATTTAAAAATTTGTTCATCTTAGAATTTCTCTGGAGCCATTTCAAAATGGCCCAATTGATTATGATTTGAAACAAAAATTGTGATTTTAAAATAACAAACAAAAACTGCACTGCCTTGTCGCTAATTAAGCCTAGAAATTTTAATTAAGCTGTTTAAAAATGATTGAACCTATGATCTACCACAAAAACTGGACTGCCTTGTTGATAATGATTACCGCCTGCCTCCGCCGCAGCTCACCGGCTTGACCCGCCGTCTACCCCGAACCTGCGATAATTTCTTCTTTCAGGTTCCCCCTCTCTCAATTATTTGTTTGTTCCTTTCTATTTTAATAGTAATTTTCCGTTGGATCATGACAAATCTCACTCAGCACACTCTGATGTTTCTGCTATTTGATGCCAAAAGAAATACGATAATAGGATTTATATATTTATTTAGTTCGTTCTGCGAGACATAGAGAATTTGAAATTAGGTCACATGAGTGGGGAATAATGCAAAAGTAAATGATTATATGGATGATCAAGTTTAATCTGTAACTTTCAGTTTTATGATGCTATTACTTCTGGCGGACTGTATTCTTCTTATATTATAGTACCTATGAAGCTTGAGGCTTTCTCTATCATCAATTTTAGTACGTTCTACTCAAGTTGTGAAAATGTTGATTGAGTTGTGTTAACATTGATATAGGAAAAGTTAGGCATGGATTCTGAAGTAGACTTGCTGAATTGTTGCCTATTAAAAATTGTCACATGTGTTTTTTACTAGTTTTAATTAAATGAAGCATAACTATATACAAAAGTTGACATTTAAAAAATTTAAAAATAATTTTTTTCCCAAAACCAGAAGCTATAATCACTTAAATTTCATTTCTTCAAAAACTCTGTGTGCTAATCCAGCCATTACAGAACATGTCTCTCTCGCCCTCTCAGCATTGTGATGGTGATTCCCATCTTTCCTATCTCCCGCCTAGCAGTGTGACGGTGATTTCATTTGTAGAACTTCCTGGATTTGAGCTTGCATTACTTTCTGACACAGCTGCATGATTTTCGGTGAAAAAGCCAGGGCGATTAGCTTGAGGCAGAACAGAGTCATTGCTCAACATTGCCACCACTGAATTCATGTTAGGTCTATCATCTGGATGTTGTTGCACGCATAAAAAGGCCCAAATGTATTAGTCGTAGTACTCCGCCAAAATGATCCAAATTGTGTAAATGAGTGTCAACTAGATCTATTGACCTTCCTTCTTCGTAAAGTGTCCATGCCTGTATGACCAAGTAAATCATATCAAATGGACCTTGTTATCAGGAAAAATGCCAAGCATAACTCATGAATGTGCTATTATACAAGAAAAATTACGTGTGCTAAAAGGTTGAGGCCGCGATCTCCGTAAGAAAATGCACTGTTTCTTTCCCCACTAACAATTTCTAGCACAAGAACACCAAAGCTGAACACATCTGATTTTACCGAGTAACGGCCATGGACTGCATATTCGGGTGACATGTAGCCGCTGCATGAAAAATGTTAACCAAGAATGATGTTGAACACAATGGAAGTGCATCATTAGGTGTTTGATATACTTACTATGTTCCAGCAACTCGGCTAGTCATATCTTCCGTCTCATTTCCTTTGAATCTTTTAGCAATGCCAAAGTCTGATATCTTTGGGTTCATGTCACTATCTAGCAATATGTTGCTAGCTTTGAGGTCTCTATGGATTATTCTCAACCGCGAATCTTGGTGGAGATACATGAGTCCTCTGGCAATTCCATTTATTATGTGGAATCTCTTAGGCCAATCAAGGGACATTCTGTTTTTCCGATCTGCCAAAAGTTTTGTTATTTGGTTAATATATCTGATGCAGTTGATGAAGGTATATACCTATCTATAACTTATTAGTGGTAAATGTATTGAAAATCTGCATGTATATACTCTTTCAAACAAGCTTTTGTCAGCTCATAATAATAATTAAGTCTATCTTCAAATTTAGATTAGCATGAATCTCTATGCCTGTTTAAGCTATTGTTGTTGTGAACTAATAGGCTGCATGATTTATACTCCTAAAACAAGACACGCTATTTAGCTGATTGAACCAAAGTAAGAAATTCTCACTGAATAGAACCAAGTCCAGGCTTTTGTTAGGCATGTATTCATATATTAGCATTTTCTCCTCTCCTTCTATACAGCATCCCAATAGTTTCACAAGATTTCGATGTTGAAGTTTGGCAATACATATAACTTCATTCTTGAATTCATCAAGTCCCTGCGTGGAAGTTTTCGATAGCCGCTTGACAGCTATATCGTGTCCCTCTTCTAGTGTCCCCTGAAATCAGATGACGTATTGCATGATTAATAGGTTTCTATTTACCGAAAGTGAAGTAGTACAGTGTAACATTATTGTGAAATTTTATTTTTACTGGTCTCTTTTCTAATCGCTCAAGCTGTGTATTAAATAACCAAAGTTGCAAGTTTGGACTTGAACTTCTTTGTAGATATATGGAGAAGGTTTAATTTGTCTAGCACTTGCCATGAAAAACTTTCTTTCCTCTAAACAGGTCAAAATGCAAAAAAAAAAAAAAAAATGCACTCATTGTTCTGAGAAAAGTTATTTGAAAGTTTTAGTAAATTTTGCAGGTTCCATATGTGTGTCTAAAGTGTTGTACACGGTTGTGAATTTATTTCATTCAAGAATATAGTTGTATTAATAAAATGTCTAAGGGTAACTTTACAACGTTCACCTGATTATAATTACTTTCAGAAAAGTACAAATGCCTGAATCTGATTCCAGTGTTACCTTATAAACAGGTCCATATCCACCCTCTCCAAGCTTGTTTTTGTCAGAAAAGTTATTAGTAGCTTTTGAGATCGTAGACAAGTCAAATAATGGCAGCTCTAAGTCTTTGTTATGCGTTTCATTTGAGTTTCCTGCAAAATGCGTAAATATGGAGAAAGTTGGAGAATAGGAGAAAAGTGGTCAGCCATGTGTGCTAGTGTGAGTCATTTATGCATAGTTTTCTCATGCTTTGAAAAAAAAGAGTATGCTTACCAGCATTTCTTTGCTTTGTGCCATTCTTCTTCCTCTTCCAAACATATAGAAGCACAGTCAGGCCAAGTAGGACAATCCCTACTGTTGTCAAACTAACTATAAGTTTTTTCTTTCTATTTCCATTTGAGCCTGCAGCATTTTCAGTATAAAATTCAGACACCGGTAGAAACAAAGAATTCAACAGATTGATCTCTTTCATTTTCTTCAACAAAAAATGCTCTATTCAATGTAACGTCACATGGTGATGATAGACAAAGATTAGACAGTCGTTACAATATTCAGCATGGAAGCAAGTAAACTTTTTAAAACAACAATCTACGGAGCATTAGAAACACTTCTGCTTTTTCGGGAAATGATTTATTGTCGCGGAAGCGGCAAGTAGTTGACAAGTTGGTAGTGTTTGCAAATAGAAGCTGAAAATTGATTATGTACCTCTCCTTGATTTTCAATTCTGATTAAGTAGAATCAGAAATAGAAATTGACATTTGCAAACACTAAAATGTGAATTTTTCCAGGTAAAAGCTGAGAGTCACTTTTTTTAGTGTTTGCAAAAACTGCCATAATTTGATTTATGTTTTCTCACAAAACTAGCAATTTATATTCTATTTCACATAACTTCTTACCTAACTCAGAGGAAGCCACTCTGATGTAAAGGTCTTGTCCATCTGCAGGATAAGCTCTAATGTCAACCAAGTCCCCAAACCAAAGCAGACATCCACTTCCTCCTCCGCTGATATTTAAGTTCGTGTACGCCATACAAGAGCAATTCCTCAAGCACTCGGCTTCACATTCTTCAAGCGTCATGCTTTCATTATGCCACGAATTTCGTGCATCTGGCAACTTAATACCAGAATACTTCAAGAATCCATCTCCAACCGTACAATTGAAGGCTGCTCTTCGAACACACCCACTTGTCCAATCCGATATATTCCATCCTTGTGGATCCTTAGGTACAAATTTGTTCAGACATCCACATACCGGAAAGTTTCCAATAGTGCAGATACCATGAGCTCCACATAATTTATAAGTATCGCAATTATCAGCCGGAATGTTGAGGTATAGGACCCATGCTTGAGTACTTTGATTAACCCATCTCCAGCGCTGTATAACACCACTCGGATTCAAATTAAAGATTGTAATAGCTGACCTGTCAATAGCATCTCCTCTGTAATAAACACCGTCCTCGTTCATGCGTACCCCAAAGTTAAAAGTTGGATCGCCGCTTATATCCGGTGCGCCACTAAATGCCCGACCATTCCAGGGTCCTATTCGGCACAGAATAACTGTCCCTCTTTTTATGAGCAGTTGTGGATATCCAGCTGGATCCAAATGCACGGTAAAGTTTCCAGGGGCGGGATCGTCATTAGTCCTCCATGACGAAAGGTAACTCTCTAGACCGGTGACATAGTTCCAGCCAGTGTTCATACCTACTAAAAATGTATCAGTGGGATAATCGAAACTCTGCCACAGGTAATTCTCTTCCTGATCATCATCTTGATCGCGCACAACAAGGTTTCCCGAGTCTAGTAACTGCGCAACTGGATTCCGTGCGACTCTTGATGTGTTAGTGTTAGAAGACCATATAACGGTGTTGGTGTCGTTGAGAAGAACCAAAATCCCTGGTTCGATTACCGTCAGGGAACCTGAGGTGCTATTCCTTAGCGGGATCTCTCTGTTTGAGACCCAAACCACAGTCCTGACAGTGATTTTCTTGTACCATATTCCCACATACCAATTCTGGGAGTTTCCAGGGCTGAAAAATCCCAGTTCGAAACTTCCTCCAGATGAAATCAAAGTCTGGTTACCACTAATGGTCTGATTTGTATTTATGGTATCATTTGCATTGGAAACATTCTTGTTGGACAATATGGATGATAGCACAAAAAGAAAGCAGATGAATCTGGTTGGATTTTTCATGGTTCTTCTATATCATCTGTTTGTAGTTTCTTCCCATTTTCAGAATCAGACAACAATATGAAAGCATGAGGTCTTTGATCAAAAAAATTGCTATGACTTTTTGGGCTTCCGTCTTAATTTTAGCCTTCAACGTCTTTGAATCTTTTTTAATTTAATGAATTTGACTTCAACAACAACAACAACAAACTAAGCCTTAATCCCACTACGTGGGGTCGGCTATACGGATCATATCGTGCCATCGTTTACGGTCATAAGCCATATTTTCGTTTATTTCTAGGTATAACATGTCATGTTTAATAGCTTCTTTCCAAGTCTTTTTAGGCCTACCTCTCCCTCTTTTGATTTGTGTGAGTGATTCTCTACCTTCTAAACGTCGCACAGGTGCATCTAAAGGTCTCCTATAAACATGTCCAAACCATCTTAATCGTGTTTCTCTAATTTTCTCGTCTATTGGTGCTACTCCCACTTTGTTTCTAATGTGTTCATTTCTTATTCTATCTAATCTAGTGTGTCCGCACATCCATCTTAGCATTCTCATCTCTGCTACCCTCATTTTTTGTTCGTGTTCATATTTAGTCGCCCAACATTCTGCTCCATAAAGCATTGCGGGCCTTATGGCCGTTTTATAAAATTTTCCTTTCAATTTTAACGGTATTTTACGGTAATTTAATGAATTTGACTTGAGATAATTAATTTTAAAACCTCATTGGATGTCTTTGTTGTGTGTCTAGTGCCATAGTTTGAATGGTGTTTATAATTTACTTGGTATTCTCTTCATCAATCACTATCTGAGTTGATTATCAGAATATTGGCAGCTATTTTAATTATTCCAATATATCCATTGACTTATTTTTATTATAACTACTACTTGATGCCAAAAAAGAATTAGGGTAAAATCTCATTTTACCCCAATACTCTCATTGAATATCACTTTACATTTGTAAATCGCACTACATTAAATTGAATACATGACTACTAAGTTATAAGTACAAAAAGTTTTAAATGAACATAATGTAAGTATTAACTTATTTTCTTATTATAATATGAATATAAGTCTGTTAATTTTAAGATAACAAGTACAGATAATTGTGTCAATTTTTTAGGATATAGGAGGGTAAATGGATAGTATTACTAATTCAGAGTACAAGGGGCTAAAAATGATACAATGATTGAGAGTAAAACGGTAAGTGATAATTAATGAGAATAAAGGAGGTGAAGTGATATTGACCCAAAACTTAAATTGCTGATGTAAGTTCAAAATTGGAAAAAGAAAGCTCCATGTATTCAGGTAAACATGCTAAACTATAAGTGGACCTAGTCTTCTCTTTGAAATGTTCCAAAGGACTATTTCCCAATATACCCGCCATAACCGCTCCCTGATTTGCCCACCATGACTGCAATTAAGAAATAGCCAATTAGCTCTTATCCTATAAGGTCTCGGCTCCTTGATGTCCTGGGTTCAAATTCCTGGGGCCATGGGCGTAGCTAAGGGGGCCTCCCCGGCCCCCCGCGCACCCCAAATTTTTTTTTTTCCCATAAAAATTATAAAAAAATTATATATATATAGGATTTAGATCAGGTGAGTCCACATTTCTTAGATGAGTACACGAGACCAAATTTGAGTCGTTGATTCAATTTTTAAACGGTTAAGATTAATCAGGTTTTAATATTATTTAATATATAACTTAATTTAAATAAGGGCTTATTAGTAATTTTATTTTAAATCAATTTTTGGGAGGGAATTTATTTTTGGTAGTGGGCTAAATTTTAGGGACCGGTTATGATGAACGTGTAAATCCAATATCTTCCATATCTTTTCAGTATTTGGTAACTGAAAAGTTAGTTTTTACCCATCGACCGTCTTCCACACTCAAAGTCTCTGCAAGTCTGAAACCTTCTTCCTCCATTGACGAGTCTTCCACCATATTTCCCTGCAATTTCTCTCGCTCCGTCGTCCACCATATTTCCCTGCAATTTCTCTCGCTCCGTCGTCCTCCATTGACGAGTCTTCCACCATATCTTTTCAGTATTTCTCTCGCTCCGTCGTCCACCATATTTCCCTGCAATTTCGTACCCGTCTTCCACCGTCCTCCTTCGTGAAACAAAAATAACAACACCATCTATTCAGTCGAAAAATTACCAAATCTCCAGTCGAGGATTAAATATCCGGCGAGGGCAAAATCAGACGGCGCTTGAGTTTTCGAGAAGAAGCCCAATTGGAACCCTTAGTTTTCGCTGAAGAACACAACAAATTGTGTGAATTTCTTTTTGCGTCCCCGCAACATTGTAGGTTAGGGCAACTTTTTTTTCTCATTTTATTTTCGTAATTTTTTTTTTATTTTTTTGCATTTCTTATGTAGTATTCTATTTTTATTGGTGGATTTGTTTTTAATATTGCCTATATTTTGTCCCCGTAAATATGCTTAGGATTGTCCCTGTAAATATGCTTAGGAATGCTTATAATGGGGAATGGTGGAAATCAGAAAACAATATCGCTTATGGTTAGGACATTTGTTGTGTTGTTGGTTTAAATTGTCTTTATTATCTTGAAAAGTTGAAGTCTGGTAGAGTTGGTCTTATGGGATTTCTAAATACATTTTTGTTCTTTGATAACTATGTATTCCTTACATTTTGTTTCCAAGTAAGGTATTTTTGAACGATGGTGACTTGTAATGCTTATTTGTGTTCGAACTATGCTTACTCACATTATGTATAATGCTTACTTATCTTATATATAATGCTTAAGCTTTGTTAGGGTTAGCTCTTATGTGATTTTTACATACATTTTGTTCTTTGATAAGTATTTATTCCCCCTTTTTTCAAAGTCCATTAAGTTTGCCTACGTTGTTAATGTGTATTGCTTTCTTATGTTGACTATTATGCTTGCTCACATTTTATATTATGCTTACCTATATTATGTAGTATGCTTTAAATTTGTTACCGCTTTTATGAGACAGTTGAATGACTATTTGCTACCTTATTTTTTTAGTGTTTCTTTTGGAGATGGCTAAGGAGAGCAAGAAGAGTAAGGGTACATTGGATAAAGGGAGCAAGAAGAGGAAGGCGGCATATATTGATGTTGTTGCGGAGCCGAGTAAGAAAAAAGAAGAAAGGACAAAGGTAAAAAAGTGATGACGGTGGCGGGAGTGACGAAGAATCCAAATATCCCCGGTGGCGTACGAGATCAACGCCGAGGAGGTTCGCCAAAGTTATTAAGAAATTGAACCTGCCTGAGGCGGTGCCGTTAACGAGATTGGGTTCGGTGGATCACAGCACATGAAGATCGTGGAAATACCTAAGACGCTTAACTTCTCGGTGGTTAAAATTTTCAACCCAGCTTAGGCGAACTGGTGATTTCAAAGCGGAAAAAATTCACGTAGACGCCACGGATGTGGAACGGGTTCTTGGAATCCCAAATGGTAGTGTGAATATTGAACGGAAGAACAAAGCCGGGGGATGTGAACTTTATAAAGAATGGCTAGAGATTTTTAATAAGCTAACAACCACATCACGGCAAAACACGTAGCTACGGAGATGTTAAAATTTGAGGACGGAGGTGGCGGTTCAAGAGGCACTTTGTTGCCCTGGTGGATCGCTGATTATCGGGAATAACCCTATTGGTTATGTTAACCCCCTCATGATGGACACCGGAGAATGTTCATAATATTCGCAACCTTGGCGTGCGAGTACACAATTAATCTGTTGGTGACAAACCATGCACGTTGGGGAGAAGGGAAGCAAAAAATGTTCAATGGCCCCCTTTTGTTTTTATCGTCCGTAGCGGTAAATTATTATTGTTTTACATTTTTGTATCACTACATTGCATACTTTTCTAATTTTTGTTGTTTGTGTAGGTTTTTATTTGGATAGGGTTGTTTTCTATACTAGGGACGTGACTAGAACTCTCCCAGAGTATTAGAGGTTGGACTTCTCGGATCATTAAGAAAAGGGTATGTAAGGAGATGAAAGAAGGTGGATTTGGGCGGTCATTTGGCGGAACCGCTCCGTCATATTTTTTGAACGGCGGTCGTCGGCGGTGACATTGGGTAGGAAGTCGGTCGGAAAGGTACGTCGTCCGGATTGAGAGCCATGAGGTAAAATTTTTAGTTCGGTTTGGTTGGTTGAATCCATTTTGAGTAATGCTTGTGGTAGATAAAACATATGCATATACATGTAGTTAAATTTGCTTCTATTAGATAAATGATGGAGAATTTGATTGTTGTAATCGTTGCATTCATTTATAGTTAACAATGCTTATTATGTTTCCCAAATGTGCTTATATATGTTGCTCAAATGCTTACAAATTGTTATTGTAATATTTGGTTCCCTCAAATGTGATGGAATATTTTTTATGACATATGACAGTTCATCTTATATGGTGTGCTAATATTGCTCACAGAATATTTTTTGTTTTGCTTATGAGTTTTGCCAATTCTGCTTACATGTGTTGCATATAATGCTTACATAACGATGAAGTATTTAATTATTTTCACTTTTTCTATTTTTTTGTCTAATGTTTGGTTTGCTTATGATAGTTTCCAATTATGCTTATATGTGTTGCTAATAATGCTTACAGAAAAATGAAGTATTTTTTTTTTATTTTTGGTATTATTGTCTAATGTATTTGTACTGCTTATGGGATTTGCAAAATATGCTTATATATGTTGCTTATTATGCTTACAAGTAATGATGAAGTGTAAATCATGATATGTAGTCATTTAAATATTTCTCCTGTAACTGACATTTTTGGTTTGATAACTTTTGGAAAGGAGTATAAATCGAGATTCTTTGAAGAAGTTGTCGCCTTGCTACATATGTGGTTTTCGACATAATCGCGTTGCTTGAAAATGCTCCAAAAGAGATGACAAAGCGACGCAGACTTTTTGCAAATTACAAGATTCGGCGATGATGCTTATATGCTCGGCTAGTAAGCACACATTGGGCGGCGGACCCCATGCTTGGACGATATGAGCGAGACGCAGACGCACACAAGCTTTTTGGAATAATCCCAGAGACGATAGGCTGCGCGAAAAAAGTTGAGATTGCACTTGGTCGTAGGGAAGAGTACGAAAAGGGTGGGGAAGATTTGCCAAGTTTGATCTGGGTGTTACCCAAGAGCACATTAAAATTGTGGGTAGGGATGTAAGATTTTTGATCTTTTTTTCTGTTATTTTTTAACATCAAGTACACGCCGCTTACTATGAATATAATGTTGGGTTTTTGTATTGTATTGATGTGTGTTGTTGCTTTTTTTTTTTTGTTTTATTAACAGTGGGGTTAGCGGGCCACGTGATGTTGGCGAAGATGGTGTGATATCGGAGATGGTGTCGGGGACGGTGGTGAGGATGACGAGGAGGATGACAAATGAGGATGACGAGGAGGATGAGGGTAAGAGCGACGAAAATGAGGATGAGGATGGTAGTAGTGACGATGATGAGGGGGATCCTGTTGGCGCCGAGTTGGAACAAGACGGCGGTGACAGTGGGAACGAAGAAGATGAGGTTAACAGTGCCGATGAGATGGATGGAGGGCAAATTGAGAATGCATTACAGATTGACGTGTTGTCTGAATGTTCAAAACTTGAAATGATGGTATCGAATGGATTTTTGAAAATCCTACGTGAATCGTATGTTTCTTTTTATTTTGTTTATTTTAAAAAATGACTTTTTTATGATGTTTTTAGTTTGAGCAATTGTATGAACATGCAGGGAGGAAGTCATATTTGGTAGTGGTGAATTTAATATAACAAGACAAGATATGGAGACTTTGAAGGGCGGACAGTACGTCAGCGGGGCTATTGTGGATACGTGGTCTTTTATCCTGAATCGCAAGGAATCGTTGAGGGCTGATAGTTCTCCGCGTAGATTCTTTGCCACGACATATCCCACTGTATGTTTCACCCGCATTTCTTGGTAGATAATTTTGTGATGCACGAGTTTTGGTAGTTTATATGCTTTTTGTTAGTAGTATCCATTATTATGCTCTGTTTTTGTATATTATGCTTATGGATATATCAAAATATGCTTCCTGATGCTTTCCATTATGCTAGTGTTTCTATGAATTCATGGATTATAAATTTGCTTAAGTTTGGTTTGAGTTATGCTTATTAATGTTATGCATATTGCTTCTTCATTTATATTTAAGCCCCATTATGTCTTTATGTATAATAGATTGCTTGTGTGCATTATGAACAATGCTTATGTATGCATTAAATGTTGCTTGTCGATAGTTAATTACTTCTAATTTAATCATATTTTTATTGCAGACTTCACAATTGCAATGCCCAAGGAATGCGCCGGTTACTAGTGAAACGGTTAAGACATTCAGCGAAAGCTTCGACGTTGAGTTTAGCGATTCCAGCGCGAGCAGGATGGAGGAGATCCAGTTGGTATGTATGATATGTTGAGGCTTTTTTCTTTTTTTTGTCCGTGAACCTAACATTTTTGTTACCCATTGTGTAGTTCTTCTTCCCAATATTCAAGAGTGAACATTTTTTCGTGGTATGCTTCGACGTTAAAAAAAAGTTCTGCCATGTATTAGACAACTCTTCGGTTGGCGGCAACAAAACCCTCAAATACGATGGCGTTCCTGATAAATTGGTCAGTTTGTCTCTATAGATGATTGAAGATATATTTTCATTCTTTATTGTTTTACTAATTCAAATATATATTTTTTTAATGGACAGCGACAAGTATTTTCGCAATACCTATCGACTAAGGGTTTCCCGTCAATTGCTCGTGTGATCCAGCAAACGACTGCATCTCGTTTGTGCATGCCCTGGAGGGACAAGGATAACAAAGTTGATTGTGGTATCTTCGCAATGCGCCATATGGAGACCTATATGGGAGGTGGGATCAGAAATTGGGATAGCGGGCTCCGGAAGAACGACGAGGCGCAACTTTTGATGATGCGTAGAAAGACGCAAATGCAATATGCTTGGACTCACCGAATGATCTTAGGGAGGCGGTAATGGGACGAGTGAAGGTGTTTGCCAAAAAGAATTAAGATCAACCCTAACATTATATTTGTTTTGTACTTTTTATTGATATTTGAAGTACTTTCTTTAGCGATCTACCGCATTACACGGTTAACTCCGCTTGGTCTTTGAAGTACTTTCTAGTGGTTTTGAATGTTTTTTTGATTAGTGCCTATGTAAGCGAATTCAAGTGGTTAATCAAATGAGGTTAACTCTATTTTGCAAGCAATCATTTTCATGATATGATAAAATGTTTCTAGCATTACTTCAAATATTTTTAAGTAGTGTTCTTCGTCACACGTAAGCGTAAATCTCTTTACCAATGCAAGCAATATTCAAATGTTTTAACTTCTTCAAGTATACAAATGTTTCGTAGAAAGATTCAAATGATGCACAAGCGAAAATGATTTGTCTTGTTAGCATTATTTCAAAAATTATAACTTATCAAGTATGTCATACTATATAGTTGTAATCAAATGTGTTTTAGCATGATTTAAATGATGTACATGCATTTTTTTAATATTTTTGTAGGTTTGTATATCATGTTATTTCATATTGCGAAAAATAATCAAAGTGCAAGATAAAAAAATTTAACTTAAAAAATAAGCGATAAAATATGCATAAATAAGCGAAGATCAAAAGCTTTAATAAGCGATCTCAAACATGCACTCGCAAAAATAAAAACATCAACTACTTGTCGCACGTCCCGCTATTGTGCGAACCTATTTCTCCGCATTTCCCACAACGCCTCTTCATTTTTCCCCGAACTTTTATCGCTTTTCCTTCGACTGGAAGTCGGCTTTTGACTCATTGTCGCTCCCTTATTTTTGGCTTTGTGTTGGCGGCAACACTACGACGCTAGATGGGTTTTGTCTCCAACGAATCCTTCGATCAATGTTTGTCTGCTTCACCGCACGGAATCGATTCGATCCTTCAAAGAATTGTTCTTTATGTTCTTTTATGATGCTTGACAGTATTCAATCTTGGATTTGTCGCCATTTGATAGAATCAAACAATAGTGAATGTCGGACCAAATCTGTTGGATCGTTGTATCACACCGCAAATCGATCCGAAATTGTTCAACGTATCATTGTTTGGAAACTGTAGCATGGATGCATTTCTCGTCCATCTTTTGTGAATATATTTGTCTGGGATTTTATCGGCCTCTTTTAGTAGCGAGAAAATATGACGACATACAAGCCCGATACGCTGAAACATTTTGCAACTGCATTCCATCGCATCTTCATTTATATATGAAACCACCGTAAAAGACTCTATTTCAACGCCCTTGATTTTATAAGTGCGTGTCACCCCATTTATGATTTCCATCGTCACGCACTTGTAACAAGATGATTCGATTTCGCGCTCACAAAGAGAAAACACTGTTCCCGTATACACAACTGATGCATGTTTCTCAATTTCTAATTGTGTTTTGCATTTGGGTAAGCTGGATTCCATCTCGTTGTTCAGTTTGTCTACGGCATGTCGCTGAGCTTCTATAGCGCTATCGTAGTGCATGAAAAATTCCACTAGACTAACCTGTGGGTTGGTGAAGCTCCCGAACCAGCTGTTAGCACTCTCCGATCTTGACGTGGTTCTGAGCAATCCGCTCAATTGCACATTTTTAAAATAAGTGGGTATCCACGATTTTCTGATTTCAAACATATGTTTGAACCATGAATGCGAAGTCACCTGGTAATCATTCATCAATCGCGTGCCCATCTCTCCTCAAATTCGGAGGTTCAATGTAGTTACTCCATAACGCGATTCAATCTTTCCATGAATTCCTCGTCCTTAAGCAAAGTATGCCCCACTTTCGCACCAACCTTTTCCATGATATGCCACATACATAGTCGATGAATATTGTTCTTGAAAACCCTTTTAATAGCATTTTTCATTGCGGGATCTTGATCAGTAACTATGTATGTTGGCTCATGCCCCATTGCCTTTAAGAAATTTTCGAATAGCCAGACATACGATTCTTCATCTTCCTTTAGAAGTAACCCGCACGCGAACGTAACACATCTTGATGATTGTCCACACACCAAGAACTAGCGCGAAAACCATTTTGTACCTAGGTTTGTTGTGACAAGTCAGTCTCATTTTTCACAAGGTAAGAAATTTCATTCAAGTTCAGACGCATGCATTATTTCTATAATACATAAGCAACATTTTAATAATATATAAGCATATCATGTCAAATTCGTATGCATTTCCACACATCAATACATGCTGTAATGAAATGGCCATCTCCTTTAAAAATTATATATTTTCGTATGCGATGAAAGTAACTCGTAAGCACTCTTTTCCATTTTGTTATGCATTACTGCAGACTATTTAAAAAATAGATGAATGATCATGAATTATGTTGCGATTGCACCCCATACCTGTTAGTGTTGTATGTTGCATCGAAAGATATAACATCCCCGAACATTCTGTAGTTTTGCTTGCACATTGGATCAGCCCAAAATAATCGTGTAAGTTGGTCGTTTTCATCAACGCTATAGTTGAATCTCAGATTTGGACAAACTTCAATCTTTTTCAAAAACTTATCAATAATAAGCTGTGCATCGGCTCCACAGACATAAGCTTTCAGCTCTCTCTTGAAATTTTTAAAGTCGATTGGCAGTGCGCCTACATTCGAATACCCTCCAACCATCTCCTTATACAGTCGATAAGTTTTCGCTGGGCCAATGTTTGCTTTTATACAGCTTAGTATGAATTTTTGGTGAGCCAAATTTAAATTCCTATTCGCCTTTAGAAAGTGTCTGTACACCCCGGGCGTCAATGAATGCGTGTGCCGGATTTCAAAACTCTTTCTTGTGTATGAACCGGTTCATGGCCGGAACACGCAACGCGCCTTGCATCCCACCCTTGTCGGTTTCCTGTGTCTCACTTGTGAGACTTCGTCATCATTTAGCTCCGCTTCTTCAGGTGGTGCAGATGAGTTGCCAACCTTTTTGAACCCTTCACGGTTGCAAACAACGTATTGCATGCGTATTATATCACTGTGGAAGCGTTTGGTTGTACTAATTCTCACATCAAACCGGTGTACGCCCATAATCCTTGTAGAATTGTATTCCGCTCTTGACACTATCAAAAATCATCCCTTCTTTTGGAGTCAGATGTTCATCACATTCTGGTATCCAATTCACAGACGAATCCGTTGTTATTTCAATCCGTTCTTTGCGAGCACTTGCAATTACAAATGTTTCAACAAAAGAAATAAATAAGCAAGATTTTGAAACTACGTTAGCACATTGGTCACTTTTTATAAGCAATAATACACTGACATATAAGCAAAGAACATGACCAGGACAACCGGCGTTGTAATCAAATAATTTCAGTTCATACAACCTAAATAATGATCAATTAACCCGATCTGTTATTGTGCAACATGGTTTATTATGCAACATGTTTTCTATCATATCATATACGTTTTTAAAGGAAAAAATGGGGACGAATAATTAAATTTCATGCCTCATATATATGTTAATACTTATAAGCATATTAGAATTAACTTATAAGCATTATTATGGACACCAATAAGCATATGATCTGGTTAATATGGAGAAAAAGAACGTGGACGGTGAACTAAATTTTAGGTGTTCGGAAGTATGGTGGTAACCATAAGAACATTTATAGGCAAATCAAAGCAAATTTATCATAACTAACAAGCAACTCAATGGGTAAACACACACACACAAAAAAAAATGGCATGAAGATATGCCCTTTTATGGACTACTAAGAATTTCACATTTGTAAGCATACTATTCTCAAGGAATAAGCCAAGTTGCATGACCGCATAAGCACATTTCTGGGTAATAATTACAAATAAAAATGAAAATGATTGATCAAATCATTGATCTTAGGAAAAATTACGAATCAAATATTAAGAAGAATAAGTAATAAAAGGAACAATGAATACAATTTCGTAGTCAAGGAAAAGTGGACTACTAAGAAGTTCACATTTGTAAGCATAATATTCTAAAGGCATACGCAGATTTTGAATCGTATAAGCATATTTCTCGGATAATAATTACAAGCAAAAATGAAAATGATTGATCGAATCATTGGTTTTAGGAAAAATTACGAATCAAATATTAAGGAGAATCAAGAATAAAATGAACAATCAATACAATTTCGTAGTCAAGGAAAAGTGTTACCTTGTTCTTCATTAGTATTGAAGCTTTCTTCATATGTGTCGTCCATTCCTCCTTCCTTGTTCCAAATACTGCAAATGGTGAATTTTCGGTGAGTTTGTAGACTATCCACGTTAGAGAAGAATGGTGGCCAAGGTGAAATAAACTGGACGATTTTAATTCTGTAACAGATATGGTGGAGTTTGATTGTAACTAATCCTATTTTTTGGGATCTACTAGATTTAGCTACCATTATTTATTATGGTATGGACTAATTTACCCTCCATATGTCAGCAAACGAATTATTTGCCAGCAATTAGAAAGGATTAATCTCAGCCATCTACGTCAATTTATCTACGGCTTGGATCTGGTCCTACGTACTCACATAATAAGGGGTTCCTATATAACCCATCCCCTATATATATATATATATATATATATATATTTATATTTAAGGGGAAAAATTAGTTGAGCTAGGGGGAAAAAAAATTGGGCTATGGATGCTCATGCGGACTGGCTACGCCCATGTTGGGGCACATGTCAACTCGTTGATCAATTAACAATGTTGTCTTACTTCCGGCGAGTGGCGACAAGGTGGAGGCTTCAATCCCCCTTGATTGGCCAAAGAGATTCCACATAATAAATGGAATTGCCAGAGGGCTCATGTATCTCCACCAAGATTCGCGGTTGAGAATAATCCATAGAGACCTCAAAGCTAGCAACATATTGCTAGATAATGACATGAACCCAAAGATATCAGACTTTGGCATTGCTAAAAGATTCAAAGGAAACGAGACAGAAGATAAGACGAACCGAGTTGCTGGAACATAGTAAGTATATCAGCAACATAAACTACCTAATAAACATCTCCATTGTGTTAAACATCATTTTTGGTTTAACAGTTTTCATGCAGCGGCTACATGTCACCAGAATATGCAGTCCATGGCCGTTACTCAGTAAAATCAAATGTGTTCAGCATTGGTGTTCCTGTGCTAGAAATTGTTAGTGGGGAAAGAAACAGTGCATTTTCTTATGGGCATCGCGGCCTCAACCTTCTAGGACACATAATTTTTCTTGTATATACATTCTTGAGTTATGCTTGGCATTTTTCCTGATAACAAGGTCCATTTGATATGATTTACTTGGTTATACAGGCATGGGCACTTTACGAAGAAGGAAGGTCAATAGAACTAGTTGACGCTTATCTACACAAATCGGATCACTCAAAAGACGTGCTACGACTAATACATTTGGCTCTTTTATGCGTGCAACAACATCCGGATGATAGAGCAAACATGAATTCAATGGTCTCAATGTTGAGCAATGACTTTGTTCTGCCTCAAGCTAATCGCCCTGGCTTTTTCACCGAAAATAATGCAGCTATGTCAGAAAGTTATGCAAGCTCAAATCCAGGCAGCTCTACAAATGAAATCACCATCACAATACTAGATGGGCGATAGAAAGGATGGAGTTTATAGCCATTGTAGCTCCACCAGATGACTTGATCGATATGTTTATTCCGACCCAATCACTAGTTCATAAATTTTTTGTCTAAAGATAAGTGAACCAGTTTATCATGTTACAGATTAGAGGCATATATGTTCATAACTACAAGGCGATGATGTTATTATTTATCAATGTATAGACCACGAGCTTGTAGCTCAAGTGGTATCACTATCCCTTTATAAGGGTGTTGACCGGGTTCGGACCCGATATCTTTCAATTTCTTTGAAATTTATCCCCTCCCCTCCAACCAGTATTCTCAACTTTTAAAAAAAAAAGTATTTATCAATGTATAATTATATACATGTTAATTATCTATTATCTTATTGATTATTATGTATCTATCTAACTTCAGGTTCTATATTCTATTATATTTTCTCATTTTGTAAATTTCCTTAATTTAGGATATTATCTTTTCTATGTTGATATTATCTCTGGACTAATTTCAAGTTAGGTAATATATAAATTGTAGATTTATAGGGTATTTCATCATCATCATCATCAACTGCACCTTATCCCACTATGTGGGGTCGGTGGTGTGAAGTTTATAGTGTCAATTAATTGTCTAAAATTAGTTAACACTACAAATTCACACAAAAAGCAAAGAGGCAAAGTTTTACGCCGGATGCCCTTCCTGACGCAACCTTCATACGAAGGAGAAATGAGATGAAATTCCAAAACCATCATCATCATAAGTTTTTCCACTTGCATGGAAAATACGATGAGACGGCGATGAGTTGAGGTAGTTGCTCTAGTCATATCCCATTACATAATTGATATAGTAAAATCAACATGTACATCATGGAACATGACCACATTTATAGGGTATTTCTAAAAGAAAAAAAATTATTTACTTATATTTTTGAAAGAAGAAACCTCTAGCTAACTGCCAATAGACAAGGGTCATGCAATCCTGTCACAACCGGCCATTCCGGTGGCCGGTTAAGGGCCGGTTCTAAACCAGAAACGTGGTCAATGGTTAACCAATCCGTTGACATTGGGCTGGTTCCATGTCGGTTTTGCCTGTTCCGGTTCAGATTTAGTATGCTCAAAGCCTACCTGGAACCGGTACCAGGATGTATAATTACTGATTCTCTGTTTTATGCTAGAAAATTTGGTCGATACTAGTTCTGGTTTTTGGCTAACTTATGTATTGAGGTGTAAGTGAACTGGGTAGGGATTGAATGAACTTTAATCGAATCGAACACGAATAAGCTCGAATAATCTGATATATTGACCAATTAAAAGTTCATGCACAAAAGAAAATTATCATTGGGGAATGACCTCTGAAACTGAAAGCAGAACTCATGGGTGAACCAAAAAGTTATTCATCTCATACTATTACCAATTAAAATCCATCCACACAAAATCTAATCTTTTGATGTTAACCTGTGAAAGCAGAACTCATGGGTTCACCAAGAATTCGCAACTTATTTATGACTAATTTGTGCCGTCCATTTATTACTCAACTCAGATTTCCCCACCAGCAAAATCAAGGGAAGAAAACTAATAATAAGGGAAAATTACAAAAAGGCCCCTAAGGTTTGGACTAATTACAAAAAGACCAAGATATTTTGAAAGCTACAAAAAAATCCCTTGAAGTTTGATTTTATCTTAAATTTTAAGTGTAATACTTTGATAAATGCAAGGGAAGTTTTTAAAATGTTTTTAGGGGGAAATGCAAAATGGAACAAACCTAAAGGGTTTTTAGGTTATTTTTCTAAAATTTCTGGATTTTTTTGTAATTAGCCCAAACCTCGGGTGGGGGTGGGGGGGTTGTTTGTAATTATCCCATAATAATAAGACAACAACAACATCTAAAACAACTTTTTGCAACTCTTGCAGAAACTCCATCCTTCCTAACGGCCGTCTAGCATCGTGATGGTGAGTTGATTTGTAGAATTACTGGGTGGATTTGAGCTTACATTACTTTCTGGTGAAGGTGTGCTGGTTTCAGTGAAAAAGCCAGGTTGATTAACTTGAGGCAGCACAGATTCATTGCTCAACATTGAGACAACTGAAGTCATGTTAGGTCTATCGTCTGGATGTTGTTGCACGCATAACAGCCCCAAATGCATTAGTCGTAGCATTTGGTCTGAATTATCTAAGTTTTGTAGACAAGCGTCGACTAGTTCTATTGACCTTCGTTCTTGATGAAGTGTCCATGCCTGCGTAACCAAGTCAATCATATTAAGGTTAACTGGAAAAAAAGATAATTACAAAAGAAAAACAAAGGTTTTTGAAAATTACCAAAAAAACCTTGAGGTTTGATTATGTCTTACATTTCCCCGTCATACTCAAACGACATTTTCAAAAAAAAAAAAAAAAACCAGACTTTTATAGAAACATTACAGTTATCCTCTTAGATTTAAGACAAAATCAACCATCAAGGGTGTTTTTGTAATTTTCAAAACCTTTGAATTTTTGATAACATGCCCAAACCTCAATGGGTTTCTGTAATTAACTAATTATCCCTTGAAGAAAACCCGAGATTTGAGCTAATTACAGAAAAGCCCTGAGGTTTTTAAAATTATAATATAACCTCCATGAGGATTTATTCCGTCTTACATTTTGCCATTTCATAAGTAAAAATATTCCAAAACCCCCTGATTACAGTTAAGATAATTTTCAAAAACCTCTAGGTTTTTTTTGTAATTAGTCCAAACCTTAGGGTTTTTTCATAATTATCCCTTATATTCATTGGAGCTTGATATCAGGGACATATAATACACAGAGGAGCAAGAAAAATTACATATGCTAGAAGGTTGAGGCCGCGATCTCCATACGTAAATATGCTGTTTCTTTCCCCGCTAACAATTTCTAGCAAAAGGACGCCAAAGCTGAACACATCTGATTTTATTGAGTACCGGCCATGGAATGCATATTCTGGTGACATGTAGCCGCTGCA
The DNA here is from genome assembly GCA_016081115.2 of Rehmannia glutinosa. NCBI lineage: Eukaryota > Viridiplantae > Streptophyta > Magnoliopsida > Lamiales > Orobanchaceae > Rehmannia > Rehmannia glutinosa. Next base: position 51,862,836 of record CM071929.1, read on the forward strand.
TTGAAAAAACAATGTTAAACCAAGAATGATGTTGAGTACACAATGGAACTATGTAAGTTCATTATTATGGTGTTTTATGTTGCTGATATACTTACTATGTTCCTACAACTCGGCTCGTCATATCCTCTATCTCATCTCCTCCGAATCTTTTAGCAATGCCGAAATCTGATATCTTTGGGTTCATTTCACTATCCAGCAACACATTGCTGGCTTTGAGGTCTCTATGGATTATTCTCAGCCGCGAATCTTGGTGAAGATACATCAACCCTCTGGCAATTCCATTTACTATGTGTAATCTCTTAGGCCAATCAAGGGACATTCTTTTTGTTTGATCTGCCAAAAATTTTGGTCTTTAGTTAACATATCTAATGCGGAAGATCAGCAATGTGGAACATTCAGAACTAACAATTCCCAATTTAAATTATACTGTCATCGACAAATGTATTGAAAAACTGCATATATGCTCTCGCAAAAACTTGTTTTTCTAAATTCATACTAATAATTAGTCTATGTTCAAATTTGGACTTGCACTAATTTTGCTTCTCTGCCTATTTAATCTAGGGATAGTGACCAAAAACACCCCTGAGGTTTGGGTTAATTACAAAAAAATCCAGAGATGTTTCGAAATACCAAAAAAAAAAAACTCAGTTTTGATTTAATCTTAAATTTAAGGGGGTAATTGTAATATTTTTATAAAAGTCGGGGTTTTTTGAAATGATTTTTGCTTAAGAAGTGGAAAAATGTAAGGTAGAATCAAATTTCAATGGGGGTTTTGCAATTTTCAAAAATCTCTGGGTTTTTTTATAATTAGCCCAAGCCTCAGGGGGCATTTTGTAAATATCCCTTTAATCTATTGCTGATGTTAATTATTTGGCAATCCAAGATAACCTTTTGAAAGCTGCAAAAATCTCACCGAATAGAACCAAGTCCAGGCTTTTGTTAGGCATGTGTTCATATATAAGCATTTTCTCCTCTCCTTGTATGCAGCACCCTAAAAGTCTCACAAGATTTCGATGTTGAAGTTTGGCTATGCATATGACTTCATTCTTGAATTCGTCAAGTCCCTGTTTGGAAGTCTTTGATAACCGTTTGACAGCTATGTCTTGTCCATCTTCTAGAGTTCCCTGAAAAAACAAGAGCAATTTTAATTGAGGAAATAAAAGACTTTTGGCAATAAATCATTTATATATCATTATTGAGGAAAGTCTTCATTTAATGAAATAGGGATAATTACAAAATGTACCCCTGAGGGTTTGACCTAATTACGAAAAAACACAGCTAACTTTTAAAATTACAAAAAGTACCCATGGGACTTGATTCGGTGTTAAAATGTAATATTATTATAAACATGAGGGGTTATTTTGAAATATTTTTCGCTCGTAAAGGGGGTAATTGTTAGACAAAATAAAACCTTAGGGGTATTTTTTGTAGTTTTGAAAGTTAACTGGGTTTTTTTGTAATTAGGTCAAACCTCAAGGGTATTTTTTGTAATTAACCCTTTAATGAATTCATCCGAAAAGGACAAATAAACTACCTTTCTTTTTTAGATTAATGGTTCCTTTCACTAATCAATTTGCTGATGAGGAACCACAATTTACCTTGAATTGTAGCATGACATTTCCTAAGGAAGTTGACAATTTGGTAAATGGTAATTATCAAAGCAATCATGATATTAACACAAATGTTTGCCTTCTGTTAATTAGTTTATTAGACCATCAATCAAAATACTCTCTTTTGGCTATATTTAGAAGAAATTTATATTCTAACATTTTCCAGGTTTGAAAATATTGAAAAACTAATTTTGTGTAACATTATGCCGATAAAATTCATCATTTAAGTGTCTCTTTTGTGACCACTCATGAGTCATGCAATGTGTACTAAAAACAAGATTAAAATTTATGTCTGAAGTTTTATTGTAAACATAAGGAGCAGATTTCTTTTTTTAAAAATTTTCTTTTTCCAGTTTTTCAGGTCAAAATGCAGAACATACTAACTCATTCTTCCAAGAGAAGTCCCTGTAAAAATTGTGAGAAATATTTTTTCCATTTTCATGTCTATAGCTAAAAAAGTTGTCCATGGTTATGAATCCTCATTACAAAAAATGTAAATGGATAACTTTTTCAACAGCAGGTCTCTGTGAGACGGTGTCAAATCGTGATACTTTTAGTGTAAAAACCGTGAGACGGTGATATTTTTATTGTAAAAAGTGATACATTATCTAAATACATTAATTTCAGTGTATTTAGACAAGTATCACTTTCTACACTAAAATTATCAACTTTTCACGGGCTCACGGACTTTCACCGTCTCACACAAGTTTTTGCGCTTTTTCAATGGCACCTGATCTCTTTATTTTTCTTGGTACTTTCAGAAAACTACTTATGCCTGAATCTGATCCAATGTTACCTTATAAACAGGTCCATATCCACCCTGTCCAAGCTTATTTTTGATTGCAAAGTTATCAGTAGCTTTTGAGATTGTAGACAAGTCAAAAATGGCAGCTCGAAGTCTTTATCATAAGCTTCATTATTGATTCCTGCAAAATGAATAATATGGACAATATCATTTGAAGGAAATCAGCTTTAACTGATTCTTTTCCAACACAAAATGGAGAATAAATTACCAGTTTTTCTCCTCTTCCAAATAAATAGAACAACACTCAGGCCTAGCAGAACAACTCCTACTACTGCTGTCAAACTCCCTATAAGCACTTGTTTTCTGTTTCCACCCGAGCCTGCAACATTTTCAGTATAAAATCGATAGTTAAATCAAATAACTAACAACATATTTCTACGTTTTTACATAATATCAAGAATTCATTTTTCATTTAAAATGAAAGTTTTTACCTAACTCAGAGGAAGCCACTCTGATGTAAAGATCTTGTCCACCTGCTGCTAAAACTCTAATGTCAACCAAGTCTCCGAACCAAATCAGGCATCCACTTCCACCTCCGCTGATATTCAAGTTCGTATACGCCATGCACGAGCAATTCCTCAAGCACTCCACTTCACATTCTTCGAGCGTCATGCTTTCGTTATGCCACGAATTTCTTGCATCCGGCAGCTTAATATCAGAATACTTCAAGAATCCGTCCCCAACCGTACAATTCAAGGCCGCCCTTCGTACGCACCCATTAGACCAATCCGCCCTAGTCCACCCTCCGGATCCTCAGGTACAAATTTGTTCAGACATCCACATACCGGAAACTCCCCAATATCGCAAACACCATACGCTCCACATAATCTATAAGTATCGCAATTATCAGACGGGATGTTCAGGTATAAGACCCATCCTCGAGTGCTTTGATTAACCCATATCCAGCGCTGCGCAACGCCACTCGTGCTCAAAGTAAAGATTGAGATGGCCGATCTTTCGATAGCATCTCCCCTGACGAACACACTATTCTCGCCAATTTGTGTCCCGAACAGGAACGTTCGGTCGTTGCTCACATCCGGTGCGCCACTAAACACCAGGCCATTAAAGGGTCCTATTCTGTACATGAAAACCGCACCTCTTCTAGTGAACACTTGCGGATATCCGGTGGGGTCCACGTTAAACGTGAAGTCTCCGGTAGCCGGATCCTCGAGGCTCTTCCACGAAGACAGGTAAATCTCCATACCTGTGACATAGTTCCAGCCGAAGTTCATACCGATTAAAAATGTATCGGTCGGATGGTCGAAACTCTGCCACAGGTAACTCTCAGTGTCATTTCCATCACGCACAACAAGATTTCCTGAGTCGAGCAATTGAACAAACGGGTTGCGTGCAACTCTCGACGCGTTAGAAGAAGACCATATAATGCTGTCAGTGTCGTTGAGAAGAACCAATATCCCTGGTTCGGTCACCGTCAGGACAGCTGAGGTGCGATTCCTTAGTGGGATTTCTCTGTTTGCAACCCAAACCACAGTCTGAGAGATGTTCGTGTACCAAAGCCCCACATACCAATTATTGGAGTTTCCAGGGCTGAAAAATCCCAGTTCAAATGTTCCCCCGGAGGAAACCAAAGTCTCGCCATATCTGAGGGTCTGAGTTGTGTTTATGGTGTCACTTGCATTGGAAACACTCTGGTTGGACAGTATGGATGATATGACAAAAAGAATGCAGATGTATTTGATTGCTGTTTTCATGGTTGTTCTATGTTGTATGTTTTCTTTTACTGTGTTTCCGTACTAGTCAGAATCAGCCAAAAATGAATACGACAACAATATGTCTCAGGTGAAAATGCTATAATTTGATGCGCTTAATTTTCGGCTTCGACGTTTTTCAATCTTTTATTAATGCAATGAATTTGAGTTGACTTGAGATAATTTTCAAACCTCCTTAATTCAATAGGGCAATAATGAGGTGGAAAGATCTTGTCACAATTATTTAATGAAGTAGCATTTGTTTGAATGGCCTGTATGATGTATGCACTTCATTAATCAGGATCTGAGTTGATTATCCAAATATTGGAAGCTACTTTCCCAATTCCAAATTTTTCTTGTCTAAACAAATGGATATAATCATCACTCTGTTTTTTCACTTTTTGTGGTTATTTGCCATGGTAAATTTTGGTTGTGTCATATGTTTAGTCAGCTATTAGGACTGAAATAAATGAAATTCATAAATAGAGAATCGATTTCGGGAAAAATTGAAATTACCGGCCAATATAGTCCTTAATTTGCCGTTTTTTAAATTTTATTGTTTTAAATTGCAAGTTGAATAAATTGTTGTCCCCAATACTTACATGGCATATTTTGCAATTTAGATTTATTTTCTAGAGAGGCCAAATTTGAAGCTGATGGGCGGCGCCGCAAGCCCCTGGCTTGCTCCCTGATCTTATTTTAATTACGGTTTCTCATATACCGTTTTCTAATTGTATATTTTTTTAATATGAAAAAGCTACTTCCAATTTATAACTAACCTTAAATTCATGCGCTATGATAAAAAAATTGCGCCGTCATTATTAGAAAACAATTGAGACGCATAATTTTTTTTTTATGAATAATATATTTCAATTGTTGTTTTTTAGTTATATTTTCTTTCTTGGAATGAACGAGAGAAATAGAAAAAAACCCGCAAGGGTAGCCAAGTTGGTGGAGTAGGTGAGCGCGGGACTGAAAGGTCACGAGTTCGATTCCCCCTACCAACACTTTCTTGGTTGAGCACATCACATGGCTTGCCTAGTGTGGTTTACCTGGTTGGCGTAGTTTGCAGGCTAGTACGTCCAGCCCGAGGGTTTATCCAGTGCGCACTCGAAGAGTAGCGGCTGCGGGTTCCCACGTCATCAAAAAAAAAAAAATAGAAAAAAGAAATAAATAAATAAGAGTAATTAGATTACCAACTTGATGGATAATATAACTTTTGTATCTTTGTCTAATAAATTGTAATTACAAACTATTAATCTACTTGAAAGTCTTCTGCCAACGTAATAACAAGTTTTTCAATTTTTACCATGTGAAATTACTCGATTTGATTATTTATACACAGTTAAAATTAGTATTTGATAAAATTATTAAATAATATAATTATTCTAATAAAATCCCATGAATCGCATGGGATGCGCGTACGTCTTACTAGTGTTACATACAAATATACTATATAATATGATATAATGTGGCATTTATACAATCAAATTAGACAATGAAATGGAAACTTTGGACTGATTTAGACAGAAATTGGAAGCCTAAGTCTGATATGAATAGAGTTGTGGAAAGAGTCATGAAAAAAAAAAAAAAAAGCACAGTATTTCCTAACCTAGGTCAAATAAGTACAAAATTAGATTAACCTTGAAAATTAAAAAACTCGTCACATGATTAAAATAACCAAATCAACCATCGTCGAAAGACAATTACCGAGGTAAAAGAAAATCTACAAAAATCGGGGGAAATTGGAAAAAGAAAATCTAAATGGGTGTGCGCTGGTTGAATGAAAAGATTTTGATTTGAAGTGAGAATTTGTCAAAAACATTATAAATGATTCGTTTACGATGAATTTGAAATCTATGGCAATGATTCAAAAACTAACTCAAGATAGGAGATAAAATTTTGAAATTCATTGTAGAATAACTTATCCAAACAAGTTCACTAAATTGATTATTGTAGTTTTAAAATTCTTAACTTCAAATCTATCAATACAAACGAAGATTTATCTTTGTATATGTAAGCCACGAAGAACGGATGTACTCCAAAAGCCGCCATGGCGTGATCATCTGAAATATATTTAGTATTTACTAAAAGTCAGTATTTGATAAATGTGGGTGATGAATTGATGATGAGTGAGTGAGTTGTCTTTCTTAGTTGACATGAGCTTCAATAATGATTTGATAAAAATTAACAGTAGATGATAAATCCGTCTAACGTGGAAATAATTTTTTATTAATCCGACTTACGTGGAAATAATTTTTATTTAATCCAACTAACGATGAAACAGTTATTCCTCATGATATGTATTATAATGAGGAACCATGAGTTATTATTATTATTATTATTATTATTATTATTATTATTATTATTATTATTATTGCTATTATTATGGTGTACAAAGAATATCCAATCTCACATGACAATTTCACTTTTATATACCTAGATTTATATATATACATAGGGAGTGAATCCAATGAGACTAAACGTGAGTTCATATAGACTAATCACATTCCTTGGTGATTATGACTTGATGGCCAAGATAAATCCTATAAATTATCAAAATTAAGAGCAGTAGTGCAAAATTAAGTACAACTATTATATTATTTTTAGTATTAAATTTAATTGGTCCCATTAATTTCTTTATAGTTATTGTTAGTAAATATGGCAAAAACATAAATAACATATTTGCACATATGAGGTGGATCGAATATACCTATTTGCAGCGGAACTATCGATCCACATAGTCAGGTTTAAGCCCGTCTACAAGTCTCCTTTTGATCCATGATTAAGCCATCTCCAAGGCTCCTTTTGATTGAACCGTGTACAACGAACGGACCCCTTAGATTGGTTGAATCACGTACAAACCACGAACTAAATCACGAACCATATTTCTCGTTGATGTAAATAATTACTAGAATTATTCATTTTGATGTGCACATTTTAAAACCTTGGAAAACTTTGGCGATGCTCCAAGAAAGAACGTAGAAAAAAAATTGTAAGAGAGAGATTTATGATATTCCGTAGGATAGAAATAATAATCTCTACTACTTATAATATAGGGAGATAATATAAAACGATATATCTCAATCCCTATTATAATTGGATCTTTCCATATTAAAATATATGGATGTACACTCCAATATCTCCCACTCATACATATTTGATCTGACTCATTCGAATCACACTATAATATTCACATCTCATATCCCTTCTTTCATACAGGAATAAGGCGTACGGTCAAACAAGAAAGAAAATGTGAGAAAGAAAAATATGACTTATCAACATCATCAGTTCGTAGAACATGAATTGGAGTATGTCTTGAATTGGCATTATTTATATTGTTGTTGGAGCACAATAATATTTAATTTTACAAATCGTTTATCGAGTGAAACTCGTGTTGATAACATGTCAAAGATAAATCAATGTTTTATGCAAGATAAACTGTAGTAACATGTTAATTTGCAACCATGCAAGATGAAATATATTTTATATAGAAAACACGCGTGCAAATCAATTCAAGAACGAAAAAAAAAATGTACCACTTGACCACCATAAAAGGATTTAAAGTCTCTTGTTGGATTAAGGTCGAGGGTTCAAATCCTCTACTCCATCAAATTGCTCTCATGGGCATATACGAGTTGGTAAAGATTTGGTGGAAACTCATATTGAATAGCATTCGTGTGGGTTCAATTTGGGGGGATATTAACTATATTAGATTTTGGGGGGCGAACATAATTGTTATCTTTACTTGGGACTTAGGAGGATCTAGGTGTAACAATGAGGGCTCGGATCTATTGTCTTGAGATATAGTCAGGCGTAAGCCTGAAAATTGAGTTAAAAAAAAACGAAAGCAAAACGAACCTTGTAAGATTTATGTCATAAAGAAAGACTAGATAAGATGTAGTGGTGAAAACCGTGTGCACGTTTTGCCATTCTATACCCACTATTTATACAAGATTCTCATGTTTATATTCTATAACAAAAGTTACACTTCTCACCAAGACATTCTTGGATGATACTTGTATCATAATCCTTGGACAACACATGTAAATATACTTGACTTGATAATTTCCTTCACACTTGTATTAATATCCATATGTTGTAATACGAGTGCTATAAGCCCCATTTCAAAATTTCATGGCCTGTCATATCAAAAAGCCATCTATAAACCCAAAAAACTATAGAGATGGGATGGGCCACTGCACTTTCCTTGCAAAGCCCAAACTTTTGGTTGTCTCCATAAAGACAAAGTCATTTCATACCATTACAATTATATCCCCACTCAGCAGCCCATTGGCCCAGGTTGAAAACCAAACCAAATTATTCGATACACTCGAGATCAATCATTGAAAGTTTATTTAAGCTCGGATTGTTAATATAAAGAACTAAGCTTGATAACAATTTCTCATTCGGTAAAATATAAAGCTCGACATAAGCTCGACACGATTTGTAAAAAAATAACATAATATGCAAAATGTCAAAGTACTCGAGTCTGATTCTTGTCCAGCCTAACTAAATTCCTTAAAATATTAGTAATTAAACTAAACTCAAACACAACTTTTAAAAATCGAAAAACAATTCAAGCAAGATTGAATTATTCTATGTTTGGCTTGATTCGATTCATTTTACACTCTATCCAATAATCTATAGGGTAAATTGCAATTTTAGTCCTGTAACTTTGGGATAGTTGCAATTCTAGTCTTTTATCTTTTAAAAGTTGCAGTTTTGGTCCTAGACAATTTTTTCCTTATGGCTAAATAGCATTTTTCATCCTTTATCTTTCTAACGGTAGCAATTTTGATCCTATAACTATCAATATTCACAATTTTAGTCCTTAACACATCACAACTAATAAATCCAGATAAACTCAGATTTTATAGAATAAAATTCACATGTTTCTGACACCTATTTTAGTTCGTGGCATTATTACACCTCTTAGATCCAGTCTCTATTCGGAGGTTTTAAATGGATCATGTCGGTTTCCATCCTATAAACTCATAGGGCATACTTACAGAAAATTCATAATTCTAAATAATCTGATTTTCAGACTAAGGTTTTGAGAAAACAAATATAGTTCATTACGACCATATCAGACCCAACATGCTTCCGTAAAATTAATCAATCCCTTAAAATTCATACCTTTTCCGAAATAACACCGGGTGAGATGGCTCGCAACACTACTAGTCGGAAGATTACTGCCCCCAAATCTTTTGACAAACATCTCCTTACTATTCAACCTCACCTTCATGGAAGATGATCTGCAAGTTATCCTACTCCTTCAAAGAATCGTCAAAGACAACTCGTTCATTTTCTACCCCGGGCGTATAAGTAATCTTTAAACATGATAAATTAATAGGACATTTATGAAGACATGTTGAAGCAGAAAGCCCCATTTTAAGATCTGATGAACTTGTGCTGGTAAATGAATATGGCGGTTGCCATAATTCTGCACCGTCTTCTGGATCTCTCTAAGATCTGCTGAGATCTTAGATGTATTTGGAAGTATCTCGTTTCATTCGGTCTATCATCGAAATCATGATTTTGATGGGAATTTTCATGAACTTTTCCCCGACAATTCATCGACGACATATAATATCCGTTTCTTGGCGAAACCCATATAATATCCGCTTGTCTTTGGTAGTGTCTCAAGGTTTTCCTATCGGCTCCTGCACGTTCTCTTTCATCATATTGGTTTTGCCAAATTGATATCTTGTCTTTGTGATCTTGTACATACATCGTCAAAGTTTGACGATATGTCCTGTAAGGTGTACATCTCGGACAATTGTCCGGATCCATATTCTCAGAAATAATTCTCCTCACCAATTGTTAATTACATAAATATAATAAATATAACCAAAAGTTCTTAATAAACCCGAGCTCTGATACCATTTTGTGCAAAACACTTAGTCAAATAAGCATTGATGTAGATAAGGGTATTCATGGTATTTATGAAAATATTGAATAAACCCAGAGGACCAATTTTGCAACAAATTGAAACTTATAAGACTGAAATTGCTTAGGTATAAAATATATAGGGCCAATTTTGCAAAAGCTTTCAAACTTATAGGACCAATTTTGCATATTCAATACTTATAGGACTGAAATTGAAAACTGTCTATAGTTATAGGACCAATTTTGCAATTTTCCCTAATCTATAATTGTCATGTGTGTCCTCTTTCCGCCAAAGTTTTAGGAAAGTTCCAATGTCGCTGGGTAACAAAATGACAATTATATCCTTCCAGAACCCACCACCGCCATACCCCCGTAGGATAGAACACAGAACCTGAGAGGCAATTTCTTGTGCATTAAAAGCCAAACCAATCCCTGCCAAAAGCATAGCCCGTCTGACCTTTTCTCTCTTCGCGTACGTTTTATGTGTTGATAACTGTAGCTTAGCTGTCCAAAATTATATGGTTTCCTGTAATGCCCCCCTCTCTTTCTCCGAAACCCCTTCTCACCTTTTGCTCCCCTATATTACACCACCCCTTTCTTGTTCCTCAACCATCGCAAACAAAACAATCAATCCCATTCTTGAAAACAAACGCGCAATCAATCCCTCGTAATCACAGTTAATGGCTTCAAAAGATCAATCCAATTTCCAAGATTTCTTGCCCCTTATGGCGGATAAGCTCGGCGGGGATGGCTTGATTGGGGAACTCTGTAATGGGTTTCAGCTACTGATGGATTCTGATAAAGGTGTCATAACATTTGAGAGTCTGAAAAAGAACTCTGCTTTGTTAGGGTTACAAGAATTGTCTGATGATGATCTTTATGGTATGCTTAAAGAAGGCGACTTTGATGGAGATGGAGCTCTCAATCAGATGGAGTTTTGTGTGTTGATGTTTAGGTTAAGCCCGGAATTGATGGACCAGTCTCAGTATTTGTTAGAAGAGGCTCTTGAACAGGAAGGGTTCCATGATTTTTTTTAACTTTTGTTTGTAATTATTTTCAACTCTTTTTTTTTTTTTTAAATCCAATTCTTTGACAGCATGTAATTCTTCCAATTGTTGAGTTGTTCCTGGGAGAATGGTGAATTCGATTTATATAGAAATTGACAAAAGAACTGAAATGTTGAGCAATTTGGATAAATATAACTTTTTTTATGCATTTCTCTTTGGTTATTTCTATGGATAATTGTTAACTAATTTGACATATAAAACAATTAATGTGAAAAAATTGAATGTTGTAGAGCTCTCTCTAGCAAGGATTATAAGAACAATTGTTCTGTTTTCATGATAGAGTTTTCTGTGTAATTGGTTTCAACTGCATGTAAACAAACTGTAAGACATTGGAAGTTGACAAATTGGTCAATTTTTATTTTTCTATTTTATTTTTTTGGGTAATGGACTTCAAAAGCATACTATGAAGGAGTAGAATAATTCTATTTTCTGTTTAGTGTTTGGCACATCTTCCTTTCTTAATAATTTTATGACCAATTCTTTTTCTTCTTCTCATTACTGTCCTCTGCCCTCTGGTATATGTGATCTTCCACAATATGTATTATGTCTCTTTCTAATGTCTACCTATGAAATTACTGGCATGATGTGGTCGATTAAAATTTCCGTGGACTTTGATCAGTACGTGTATGATAACAATGTGGAACTTTCAGCAATGGTATCTGTAGCATCCAGTTCATTGTATTTTGGCCCTTCTTAACTAGAGCTTGGAAGAACTATCAGTTGGTTAGTTGATCGAAAATAATATAGATTTCGATTGAAAAGACCGTCATAACAATTTGTAATCAGAAGAGCAATATCCTTTATGTACAGGAGTCTCAATTCTATCATTTTGGAATCATTGAAAACATGGCATTCTCTTAAAAAATTAAAGTTAGATATAGATATCCTATTAAGGCACATTCAAATCATACACAAGTTGATTTGTATTGAGTTCTTCTGTGATAGAGGAATTTCTTATAAGTTATACCATAGGAGAAACTCCTGAATTAAAGTGTAATCCTGTGTTTAACTTCATATTCATATTGAACCAGGACGAACTTTACTAATGTACCAACTCCTGTGGTAAACAGAAGCATAATCTGAAGGAATGCTGGGAAAGCATGCTTTTGAAGAACTGTTGTTGGACACAAACTCAGATATTAGTGGACAAATTTTTTATGTACAGCATCTACGGATGCAAGCTTCAAATCGAGGTATCTCTCTCTTTTTGGCTGCAGCATTACAGTATTTTGACTTGTGTTATACACCTAAGCCTGCATTATTGAAAATTAAACTCAAGTTTGATGAACATGCTCAATTGTCATGTATATGTATACATAAATATTTCATTGAGCCAACTAAGATCAAATCTCGTGACAGCAAAGTGGTAACTCATAATTGTAGCTATGATCATAGTTCCTATTGCTACAGTTTGTCGAATGCTGCTTGTCATCTGGTATCTCTTTAGACAAAAGATGAAAGTAGGATCTTAAATTGCTACTTTTGCTGGAAAAGAATGCTTTTGTGTTTGACATAGCCTATATCCAAAGGGAAGAAATACACATCTACATGAAGCCATAGTTCTAATCCTTTGCTGGCAATACACACAGCCTGCAGAACTTGATAGCTCTGAGCTGGCACTAAATAAATTCATAATTTATTGCGTTCAAAACATTTTCGTGATTTCTCCGACATTTAAAATCACCTCGCTCTATTTTTTGTGCGAACACAGTTGTTTATTTTTGTATGTTGGTAATATGTGATATTCTAATCATTTTGTTCTTGACATTTGATGCATATTGTTCAATTTTCCCTATTGATGTTTTTATCATCGACAGCAAATCATCTGCATGATCACACCGCCATTAATCTTTTCTACTAGACATTATTATTGTCATTAGTGTTGCTGTAATTGTGGTTATTGTAGTTGAATTTAAGCTGAATTTGGATTTCCATTGCGATCATGCTTCAAACTTTTGGAGAAATTACTAAGAAATTTTAGCAACATCTGTGTGTTTCTGAACAGGCAAAAATCTGAAGGAGATAGCTGCAATTATGTCGCCCGTAAAGAGGATTCGGACCTGCCCTTACTGCTTGGCTACTGTTGCCCATGCCACTGATAATTCTTTCAATGAACAAGAAGCTTGGTAAAGGTGGTTGTTGAGGCCTTGTCAACCATCATCTCGACTCAGTCTCCAGCTGAATCCCAGAAAAAAGATTTGATTTTCGGGATGGCAGACTATTTTGAGGCTAAGAGCATGAAAGAAAATCCAAATAGTCGATGGAACATAACATATCAACGAAAAAATCTTTATGTTGCAATTGTTACACTTCAATGTGATCGCATAATTCTTGTCTAATCTGTCTCTGGTGCTGTGCAGGGACTATATATCAACTGCAATATTCCCTATACGACTCATTTTCAGATTTTCTGTCAAACAGACATCTGTCTTTGGAATTCTTGCATGGGAGGCATCGACTAAACGTGAAGAATCAAAGATATGTAAGTCTTCTACATCAATTTTTCCTAATCGGGTTGTTTCTCTTTTTGTGCGATTCATCCATCTTGGTATTGTTTGAATGGCTGGAAAAGGAGGGGAACATGATAGCATAGTATGGAAAATTGTAAAATCAGTCCCGTAACGTGAACTATTTGGACTTTTGGTTCGCTAGTTTGTCAAAGTTTGGTCTTACTTCATTAACTTAAAAAATTTGGGACATTTGGTCCGATTTTCGGTGGGAAATTCTAATTTCACTGAAAATTGTTGATTTGGACTGGGATGTTGATAAGACGGACAACAAATTGGGTAATTTTTCAATTTGGAAGGAAAATTATCACATATTCGTTTACTCACTGTATATATAGTTTGACAAAAAAACATAACAAAAATGACAAGTAAACATTGGAGGATCTAAATTCTAAACTTGTCATGTTTATTTAATTTTTATTTTTTCCTCAAACTTAAATATATAGTCAGCAGACACACGACAATTTTTCTTACAAATTGAAAAATCCCGATTTGTTCATGTCCAACACTCCGATCCAAATTAACAATTTCCAGCGAAAACCGGACTAAATGATCCAAAATTTTAAAGTTACTAACTAAAATCTAACTTTCACAACTTAGCTGACCAAAAGTACAAAGAGACCAAGTTACTTGACCAATTTTACAATTTTCCCATTTTAGTAATGTTTGATCTTTTTTTGGCTAAGTGGGAATGCTATGAGAAACATTTCTTGGAAGAATTCCTTTGTGCCTTGTGTGAAAACAGCAGGAAATTATTGGTGGAAAGTGAGACAATTTGCAAGAAATATTGTCATGGACAGACAACCATGTGAGAACAGAATGATTCATGGGCAAAATGAGAATGGATGAAAGAAACAAGCAAAGTGGGAAATACTTGGTCAATATTTGGCTTTGTTAGCAAGCCAATCAACAACTCAAATAATTATTCAAATGGTGTTGGCTTCTTGTTGCAAAAAGCCGATTCTTGTTCATTCCTTTTGTGGGCCTTAGCTACAGGAAATAATATGTAAAACGAATCAAAATAAAAGGAAAAACTATGTTAAGTAAAAGCAGATTTTCTTTCTATTTTTTCCTAATAAATGGAAATGTTCTGGTTTCCCAAAAAATAATTATTCAAATGGTGTTGGCTTCTTGTTGCAAAAAGCCGATTCTTGTTCATTTCTTTTGTGGGCCTTAGCTACAGGAAATAATATGTAAAACGAATCAAAATAAAAGGAAAAACTATGTTAAGTAAAAGCAGATTTTCTTTCTATTTTTTCCTAATAAATGGAAATGTTCTGGTTTCCCAAAAAAAAAAAAGGTTCTAAGAGCATTTCAATTATTATAAAACATCAAAATGTACTTGTTGATTTTACAATATCAAGCGTCGACCGAAAGAACTATCTCAACTCATCGCATCTCGCGATATATTTCATGCAAGTAGAAAAATCTATGATGATGACGATTTTTTAATTTCATCTCATTTTTTCTTCGTATGAAGGTTGCGACAGGAAGAAACTGATTTGTTTTCTTTTGCATGAATTTGGCGTTAACTAGTTTTAGACAATTAATTGACATTATAAATTTAACGGCACCAACTCTACATAGTTGGGACTTAGTCATTGATGATAATGATGAAGACCAATTAGCGCGCGAGTCAAATAAATAAAAATATTTATCAATGTGATGGATGTGTTATTTCGCATACAATGATACAATGGACTTAAAATCAAATGGTTGCATACTTTTAAAAAATTGTGAAAATTGGTATTTAACTATTTATAATGTTATATGTACAGACTAATCTCTTCATATTGTATGCGTATAAACTCATCTTAGCCCGTCCCTGAAATTGATTTTATTTATTGGACCTTTAATGAATAATGATTGACAGTGATAATTATCAATAAATTATTCGTTTGTATTTTAAATTTATAAAACAATGGTTTGCTTGTATACATGAATCTCCTCACATGCAGGTTTCGTATATGAAAACTTAATTAAAAAAATAGTTCACCCAATTTCTTTTTATGTTGTTCAATCTTTTTCTTTATCTATATAAAGTTTTATTTATTTTTTTAAAATTGAAAGTAGCTTTTGGGTCAACATGCAACCTGTGATGCACTAACCCATATCTTGTCCACACCTAAACCCAACCAAAAGTCAATTACTATCATCCAACCACTAAGTTCCAACACTCAAATAATTGAATCCAACACAAAAATCCCATTCAATTTCTCATAATCCCATTCTTGTCTACACCAACCACCCCAAGAAATAATAATTGAGAAAATATTTAAATTTTAAAAATTATTAAACCATGGCATTATCTAGAATATCAATATCCCACTTTAATACATAAATAATTATTTAAAATCAAAATGATGATGGGCGTGACAATAACCCATCATCATTAGTGTCACCCACAGCTTCAGCATCAATTCGGGTCCGACGACGTCGTATTGATCTCTAACCTGAACAATTAGTTTTAATTAATCAAATTAATTAATGTTTACTAGTGGAAAACAAAACTAATCTGGTGTGTGGCACTATAAATCGGGCGGCCCAGTTCATTAGCTCACTGTCACTCTGTCAACTGTATTTTTAATTTTTTTTTACCTTTCTGAGGAAAGATAAAATCTTTGAAACACAGAGCAGTTGCATTACAATGGCCACCAAAGTTTATATTGTGTAAGTACTCTGTTTAGTTTTTCCTTTTGTTTCTCTTTCTTTTATTAAAAAAAGATTCATGATCATAGTTTGTGGTTTTCTGCTCTGTTTCTTTGTTAATAGTGATAATTCTGTTGGGATTCTTGATTTTGTAATTGGGTTGTCTTTGTTTTTTGATTGTTATTGTCTATTCGTCAAATTTTGATCTACTTGATATTGAAATCGCGTTGCTGGTTCTTGACTCAATGAGCCCCTCTTTTCTCCAGAGCCCAAGTAGATTTTATTTTAAAAAAAATTATTTTTTAATAGAATATCTTAGAATTTTCTGGGGTTTGATCGTGTGGACGCAGTAAATGACTTGCTCAAACGAAGTCCAAAAAGCTAAATAACCCAAAAAATGGTCTAAATATTATGGGTGATTATCTGAATACGTTAAATGGAAACATCTTTAGTTATTAACTGTTATAATAATGGTGGTCTTCGTTCTGCAATCATTGAATCTGGAGTCGAGTTAATACATTGCCGGGTGATTATCTAAATACGTTAAGGTTGCATTTTTTGGATTTGAGGGGAGGATTTAATGAGAGGGATATGAAATCGTCCACAATGACTAGAAAGTAAAATCAAAATAGGAGCTAATTGGAATCCATCGTAGAATGACCTTATCCAAACTACCTCGATGGGTTTGTTACTATGTATTTGAAATCTTTACTTCCAAATCCATCCATCCAAACGGAGCCTAAATGGAAACATCTATAGTGTTATAGTAATATTGGTCTTCGATCTGCAATCATCGAGCGTGGTGTCGAATTAATACATTGGACCTCTATATTTCTGCTAATACTAAGTTAATTTATGACCCTATGGAAGTTTCAGTTCTTGAGAATCCAAGTTTTTCTGGTGATCATCTTTGAAAATGGTTTTGTTTAGTATAATTTGTTGGGTGGAATATGTCAATGATTGTCAAGGTTTAGCATTTCACAAGAATCAGCAATAGAGTAACAAATAATAATTGTCCTGCAACTAAGAAAAGTTTGTTCATGGAGAAATTGAAGTCATAACGCGTAAGGTAGGAATACAATGGAATGTGTCAATGACTGTAGATGAGGGGTTAAAATTGGTGAGACAATGGCCTTGTATGGTTATGTTTCTATGGACCATTTCTAGTTTTTAGTGTTGAGAAATGAATTTTGAGAATTTATTGGTTTTCGTGTGGAAATTGGAATTGTGTTTGGATGAATGAATGAAAATGAGTTTTAAGTAAGTTTGAAAATGAGATTATGTTTGGTTGAGTAGTTTTGAAGTAATATTTTATGTATATAATAATTTGAAAAGTTGATAGTGATTGAATATTTAAATTGAATATATAGTATTATATTTGTAAGATTGTAGGCTAGTGGGTCCCATTAGATATATATGGTAATATTTTAAATAGATAAAGTTGATATTGGTGGGTCCCACATATATATTTAGATAAAAAAATGAGAATAATGATTGATAAGTAATGTAGGGTAATGTATAGGATTGAGAATTGAAATTATAGGTTTGAGATGTTTTATGTGAAAAATGAAAAGTGAAAATGATAATTTCTATTGGAAAATTTAGAAACAAACATGATTCTATTTCTATGAATAGTTGGAAATTGGAAATGGTGGCTTGAAAACATAAACAAACAAGGCCAATATGTTTCGAATCTTTTGCTGAATGAAGTTCTATAAAACAAGATGATTCGTTCCAACATATAATGCATAACCGTTAAAGAGTATCCACATTGTTGATTCTGGTGCTGATATATAACAACTTTACGGTCAGGCAGTAGTAAGAATTACTTTAATTGTCTAATTTTAAACCCTTTAGGTATTATTCGATGTATGGACATGTGGAGAAACTAGCTGAAGAGATAAAGAAGGGAGCTGCATCTGTTGAAGGAGTTGAGGCCAAACTATGGCAGGTACGAATTATCTTCCCTTCACATTTTTGCATTGCATTTTCTATAGAAATTGATATGCTAACTTAGAAAAGCATCTAGGCATTGTAAAAATGGTGGTTCAAGTTACAAGTTAGCGTATATTTACAAGCGAAAATAGTCTTTTTGGTCCTGTAACTTTAGCTACTTAGGTTTAGTCTTCTAAATAGTCACGTTTAAATTTTGATCCAATATCTTTTAGAAATTTGGACATTTAGTCGGACTTTGACCAAAATTCTGTAATTTACTGGGATTGCTGATGTAACGCCCCGGTTTTCAGAGAATATACAAGTATTTAAATTTAATAAGAACACGTATTTAAAAGTGCATAAATAAGACACATTCCAAAAATATGCGGAACCATTTTGTTTATAAACCCAATTAACCCCTCACTCTTCCGCTGAGCCACTCTGATTTCATCAAATATAGTCAAATTTCAAGCATAACATTTGCTCTCTAAAAAATTAAATTCTAACTATTAACAACAACTAAAATTCATTAATAAAACAAGATTTTTCTAAAAATTCAAATTAAATAAAAATCATTGACTTCGCATCCACCGCCTCCAATCCTCGCCCGGGCTCCTTAACCTGAAAAGTGTTAATAAATATGGGGTGAGCTTTCAACTCGCTCCGTGGGGACACGTTTGTCAAAATTAAATACAACAATATGCATAATCATAAACATTCAACATGTAGTTTACTCTGTATTTTTACTCGACGCCGCTTACTTTTATAAGATCATGGGTACCCCGAGGACACATTTGATCCCTGACCTTCTTACTACCCGACTAACATGATTTACTCTGTTCCACATTGCACATAAACGAAAACACATATACGAAGCATTTAATAAAGACAAACAATTCTTGAATAGAAAATATCCCCACCTCGAATAAAACGCAGATATCTGTGCGAAGAACGTAATAATATCGTAAATTCTACTCCTCGTTTTCTTCGTTGTCTATAATAAATTATAAAGTATAATTAATAATATAGTAAGGTAATAAACTAAATTAAAATAAATAAATAAATTAATCGACTGATTAAAAAAAAAAAACACACAAACTCACGCACACCTATATATGCATATAACATAATATTAACACACAATTTGGGCACATACACACACACACTAGCATCTATATACTGACGCACGCACTGACACACACAAAGAAACACACACTTACACACACATATAAACACATCACACACACACACACTGACACACATAATTAGCCACACACTAGTACACCTATAGGCTATAACTCACTCACACACATATATAAACACAACACACACACTGACGCACACAATTAAACCCACACACATTCTGACACACACATACATATAAATAAAATCACGCACACACTCGCACACACAATTTAACACACATGCTATACCTGATTAGAGATCGATTTTGAGGAAGGAAAATTTTTGGACGAGAACTGCAGATTTTGTTTTCTTTTGTAACAACTGTGGTAAAAAAAATTCATAGGACAATATATATTTATATGTTGAAATTATAGGGTTTGGGATAAGTAGGGTTTGTGAAAGAATTCTATTTGACTTGGACTTTTAAATTGGGGGAAAGATTTTGGGCCCATAATGAATTTCAGAAATCAACCTTTTAAATTTGGGCCTGGATAATTATTGATACTTGGTTGTTATAAAAAAAATAATAAAATAAAATTATTGAACTAACAATTATATAATTAATAGTAATAATAAAATAATAATACCAAATATACTAAAAAAAATCCGGATATTACATATCATCCCCCTTAATAAAATTTCGTCCTCGAAATTCGTTGACTCGCCAAAATTCAAGAAATTTAACTTCTATTGAAAAATCTTCTTCATAATAATGTTTTAATAACGAAGGAAAATAAATGACAATGCAACAACTTAACTCAAATGAGGTCTTATCTATCCAACATCTAATTATTAATCCCTATCTAGTCGTTCATATATTCGGTGTACTCGGTTTCGACTAGTTTCTCCTTTGCATTGCATACATTCGAGCTCGCCTCCTCAGGTTATCCTGGCTTTCCTTTCATGTTCGTTCTTGAAGAGTGGGCAATTAGTATCTTCATGTCCTGGTTTCTTACATTTGAAGCACTTCCCTTGTCTCCGCTAAGCATTCTCCATAATGGTTCTTCTTACATTCCGGCAAAGCTTGCTTTGTTAGTTTGTCCACTCGACGAGCATCCTCATCACCTTTCTTCTCCTTTTTATGTGAATTTACATTCTTGCTTTGCTCTGCTACTTCCCATTTCCTCTTTTCGATCGTGGATCGTTTTTACGATCATCCTCACACTAGCCAAACCAAACTTCCACCTCATGTGCTCTCCTTACCATAACAGAGTATTCCAAATCTCCCCGTGTCGATAGATCCCCGACAATTGTGATCTCACCCCTGCGAAACCTTGAGCTTTCTTCAAGTTAGTATCAACTAGGTGTGGAGCAAACCGACATAATTGGTTGAATTCCTCTCGTGCTTCGGTCACAAATCAAGTTCCTTTGCTTGAAGTTTAAAATTCTTTTCCTTCTTGTCACGGTAGGATCCGGGAAAATACTTCTCCATCACAATTTCCTTGAAATCACCCCAGTCAACGCATTGCGTTTCTTCGATTCTAGTTCTCCAATAACCTTCACACACGGTGATCCGCATCTTCAACTAGTTGAAAGGAAGACATCGCGACCCGTTGTCGTCCGCATCACAATAAGTCCGAAAATTCGTTCTAGTGCGTAACCATTCTTCAATTGCAGTAGCCATCACGCCCATTAAAAGTGGGTGGACAATAATGGCGAAATTGCTCCACCACTCGTGTATTGTTGTTGTGGTTGTTTCCATGGGGGTTCTGTACAACATTCAGAATCTCAGCAAATAGGTCTCTGGCAGTGGCTTGGTTTCCCATGTTAACCGGATTTCCCTCATTGCCTTGGTTTCTAAGGTTATTCTCGTTTAAGGTTCGGGGGCGTTGAGGCACTCGTGGAGGGTTTCGTGGAGGCATCTTCCTATAATTATAGGCAATACGTTCTTAGTACCTAACTTAAGTTATCATCGCATAGTAGTCGTAATATAAAGAAGTCCTCTATTTAAATCTATATGATTCATTATGCGTCCCTTTCCTTTTTTTTTTTTACGCGAGGAGCCTAGCGTTTGTTCTTCTAATATCAAGTACACATGCAATAAGGAGTATGAAATAAAAGTAAAATGACATAATGACATGAATAATATGTTGCATAGTATTGTGACATGGCATATCATGAACAAATTGAGTAATGACATAATAAGTTTGCATACCTTAAGGAATCCCGCGAGTTATGGCGGAGGTGGATGTCAATATACTATATTCTTTTTATTATATAAAAAGACACATTTTTTTTAACAAGTCTACAGAATCGTAGACCCGCTCTGATACCACTTGTAACGCCCCGGTTTTCAGAGAATATACAAGTATTTAAATTTAATAAGAACACGTATTTAAAAGTGCATAAATAAGACACATTCCAAAAATATGCGGAACCATTTTGTTTATAAACCCAATTAACCCCTCACTCTTTCGCTGAGCCACTCTGATTTCATCAAATATAGTCAAATTTCAAGCATAACATTTGCTCTCTAAAAAATTAAATTCTAACTATTAACAACAACTAAAATTCATTAATAAAACAAGATTTTTCTAAAAATTCAAATTAAATAAAAATCATTGACTTCGCATCCACCGCCTCCAATCCTCGCCCGGGCTCCTTAACCTGAAAAGTGTTAATAAATATGGGGTGAGCTTTCAACTCGCTCCGTGGGGACACGTTTGTCAAAATTAAATACAACAATATGCATAATCATAAACATTCAACATGTAGTTTACTCTGTATTTTTACTCTGACTGGCCAGTTACTCTTATAGTACTGCGGGTACCCCCCGAGGACACATTTGATCCCGGACCTTCTTACGGCCCCTGACTAACATGATTTACTCTGTTCCACATTGCACATAAACGAAAACACATATACGAAGCATTTAATAAAGACAAACAATTCTTGAATAGAAAATATCCCCACCTCGAATAAAACGCAGATATCTATGCGAAGAACGTAATAATATCGTAAATTCTACTCCTCGTTTTCTTCGTTGTCTATAATAAATTATAAAGTATAATTAATAATATAGTAAGGTAATAAACTAAATTAAAATAAATAAATAAATTAATCGACTGATTAAAAAAAAAAACACAAACTCACGCACACCTATATATGCATATAACATAATATTAACACACAATTTGGGCACATACACACACACACTAGCATCTATATACTGACGCACGCACTGACACACACAAAGAAACACACACACACACATATAAACACATCACACACACACACACACTGACACACATAATTAGCCACACACTAGTACACCTATAGGCTATAACTCACTCACACACATATATAAACACAACACACACACTGACGCACACAATTAAACCCACACACATTCTGACACACACATACATATAAATAAAATCACGCACACACTCGCACACACAATTTAACACACATGCTATACCTGATTCGCACCAGAGAGATCGATTTTGAGGAAGGAAAATTTTTGGACGGGAACTGCAGATTTTGTTTTCTTTTGTAACAACTGTGGTAAAAAAAATTCGTAGGACAATATATATTTATATGTTGAAATTATAGGGTTTGGGATAAGTAGGGTTTGTGAAAGAATTCTATTTGACTTGGACTTTTAAATTGGGGGAAAGATTTTGGGCCCATAATGAATTTCAGAAATCAACCTTTTAAATTTGGGCCTGGATAATTATTGATACTTGGTTGTTATAAAAAAAATAATAAAATAAAATTATTGAACTAACAATTATATAATTAATAGTAATAATAAAATAATAATACCAAATATACTAAAAAAAATCCGGATATTACAGCTGATTAGGGCAAGTGAGCCACTGGTTTGTCTAAGAAATTTAGGATTTTTAGCGAGTTGGTGCAATAATTGAAATTTCAAATCAATAAAAATTGACATGTAAAATTTGGGGATTTCAACGGCAATTTTCCCAATTTCTTGATATGGTTGTACTTCACCGGGATAGAATTACACGATTTCGGTCAAAACCGGGCTAGAATCCCAAATATTTAAAAGATGTTGGACCATAATCTAAATGTGACTACTTATAGGACTATATCTTCAAGTAGTCAAAGTTACACAACCGAAAAAAACATTTTCCCTATGTACAATTTCATTCAAGTTAAAACTGCAATGTGCTCTTCCATAGTTATTTTGCAACCTTTAATCACTACTCTGTTTCCCCCCTTCCCCTTCCGCTTCCCTAAAATAGGTATGTTATAGACTACTCTTTTAGAAGGGGAGATGGGGATTAAGGATATAGGATGAGTAAAAGAAAAATACTTTGATTAGAACATGTGGATTGAGGATTTAAGACTTGGTTATGAACTACTCTGCGACCTGTAAGCTTATGAACAGTGCTTCTGGAGCCTATCTCGTAGATAATTAAGAGAAAAAAATCTAGAATAATCAGGAAATCTACGAATCATCCTACAACCCTTTATGCATGATGCCAGAGGTTGGAATGTGTCATACAATGGCTAGAATGCAACAAAAAAAGCTTTACTATTATTTGGGAGAATTCATTAATTGAACCTATTGAAATAAGAAGATTATGGAACTATATATTTACCTTAAAGTCTACCTCTAGGAGAAGCAATTGGACTTAAATAGGTAACCAGAGAGCAGCTTTGCTGAAATAAATTTACAGTATTTCACATGATTGTGTATGCAATAGGTCCCTGAGACACTGCAAGATGAGGTTCTTACGAAAATGAGTGCACCTCCAAAGAGCGAAGTTCCGATTATCACACCTAATGAACTTGCTGAGGCTGATGGCTTCGTGTTTGGCTTTCCCACGAGATTTGGAATGATGTCTGCCCAATTCAAAGCATTTCTTGATGCTACTGGAGGCCTATGGAGGACACAGCAACTTGCTGGCAAACCTGCCGGGATCTTCTACAGCACTGGGTCCCAAGGCGGCGGTCAGGAAACTACAGCGTAAGTTCCCTCCTAGCTGATCTCTTTACCTAAGCAGATCCGAGATGTTTTAAATAAGTAATATGGTTAATTACTATAAATACCTTTCACAGATGGATTGAGGTCTCCTATTCCACTCTCTATTCCATATATTGGATGAATGACACGTGTGCAGGATGATATCACAATTGTGTACGTGTCATTCATCCAATATATGGAATAGGGACAGAGGAATAGGAGATCGGATTCAGTCTAATTTAGAAAAGAAAAAAAAACAGCTATCTTCGAAAATTACAAATACGCCCTTGGATAGTTATTACGATTTGGGATAATTACAAAAACTAACCCTGAGGTTTGGGTTATGAAAATTATAAAATCCACTTGACGTTTGATTATGTGTTAAATGTAAGGGGGTAATTGCAATATTTTTACAAATGTAGGGGGGGTGGGGTTGAAATATTTTTACTTATAAAGGGGTAACTTCATGGGGTTTGTAATTTTAAAAAACTTGTGGGTTTTCTTGTAATTAACCCAAACCTTAGGGTTGTTTCTGTAATTATCCATTACTATTTTACAAAATTGCACCTTGTGGGTTTTTTTGGCTAGAAAATACAAATCTCAATGGGGTATTTGTAATTTTTAAAGATAACTGGATTTTTTGTAATTAGGCTAAATTTTTGGGCAGTTATGATAATTTACCATAAGTAATAATCCATCTTTTCTTTGTTGGGAGCCGATAGTACTCGTGTAATGGTTGAGTAGAATTCTCAGTTTTCTCCATTCTGTGATTTGTTATTATATGCAGATTGACTGCTATCACTCAGCTTGTTCACCACGGAATGATCTTTGTGCCGATTGGATACACATTTGGAGCCGGCATGTTTGAAATGGAACAAGTAAAAGGTGGAAGCCCTTATGGTGCTGGAACTTTTGCTGGTGATGGTTCAAGACAGCCATCGGAGCTCGAATTACAGCAGGCTTTCCACCAAGGGATGTACATTGCCACCATTGCAAAGAAACTCAAGGGAGCTGCCTGATCTCATCTCTTCCACATATAATTATATTCTTATGATTGATTTTTTTTTTTTTATCTTTTTCCATTATTCCGTATTATTTGATAAGATTGCAAATGTAATTCTTGCTGTGTTGCGTACACGATATTTATATGTTTTCTTCAGTACACAGTTAAACATCTCGAATTGCTAACCGGCGTGATTATAAGTAATATATGTTTTGCAGTTGATTCTTATTTCTTTCTTTATTTGGAGGCCTTGACAAACTGGTTCATTTTCCATTGTCATAATGCATCAGATTAGGATATGTGTCAGTTTAATCACAATGTCAAAGTCCATAGATTTTACGAGCTGGACTGGAGTCCCCTAATGGCCTTGTCCAAGTCCGTTTAACTTGAATTAGATTTTTGACAGGTTTGTGATAAATCTTAATTGCTATGTGTTGGTATTTTTTTTTTTCGAAACGATAGAACATAACATTAATCTCGAAAGTAAATTTACGGTGGTCAACTGACCAAGAATCCTCTTGGAAACAAGAACAAAAACCTCCAAGTAGAACCCGAGAGATCCATCAGAAAAAATGGTCTAAAACAGTGAAGGACTTGGCAATATGACATAGCATCAAAGCCTAACATCAATCCAACACAATCCCAACAAAAACAAAAACAAGGTCAAGCAAATATTTTATCAATTGAAACTGATACAGTACAATAAACAAATGAACTTGATCTTGAAACAGAGGCCAAAATCCACAACTTGAAAGCCCTTTCACCAACCACACGACACTGATGTAAACATCTTACCAAATCCGCTAGAATAGGACATGAACAACAACTTCAGATTATCATTCCATCAAACACCCAACTAAAACTCCGAAAATCGGCTAGAAGATCAGATTTTCAACAAAACACTTCATCTGTGCACATTAACTCAGATCCATATTCCAATTACAGCTTCCAAATGTAGTCGGCTTCAATCATTCGCCTCAAAAAAAAAATATACTAACAATCAACAAAAACAGAAAAAAACAAGAAAGACAAAGAAAAAAAAAAAAAACAGAAAAAAAAAAAACAAAAGACCCAAGAAGAAAAACAAAAACTCCCATGGAGGGAGACAACAACTCTCATAAAGAGAGACACCAACACTCCCAAAAAGAGAGACTCAAAGCAAACAACAAGAAAAAGAAAAAGGAGAGGAAAAGAGTTGGTTCCCCCATCCTCTCTAATGGAGGAATGGGGGAAGAAGAGAAAACTTACACAGGCGGCTTAGAGAGAAGAGGGAGAGTTAGAGAGAGAATTTTTTGGTATTTGAGTGTCGAAGAATTTGAAATGTTTAATTGGGTAAGTTAACCTAGTGTGACAAAAACGGGGTTGGTCCATGGGCCGGCCCGCCGAAAGGTTGAAGATGAGTTGAGGGTATAATGGTCTGCTAGGAGCTGGGCCTAAATGGGCCAGCTCATTTGGGTTGGGCTTCATTTTGAGTCAGGTTGGCCCACACACTTGTTTAAAAAAAAGTAGAAATATTATGTAATGAAAATATCTGGACTATTTTTGTTAGTTAGGTCATATCGATTCCCCCTAAATAATTTGGTCTTTTTTTTTTGGAGTACGATTACAAAGTCCTGATAGAGGTGGGATGGATGGGATTTGACCCCAAGTCAATAGCCTGGTTTACAAATACTCAAACCAACTGAGGTACAATCAATTCCTAAATAATTTGGTCTTTGAATAGCGACGTTTAAGAAGTTTTCTACTGTAAAAGTATTTTCAATCATAATGAACACAAAAGTTGCGTGCTTAAACTCATTTACCGGAAAAACATAATCCCAAGTCCCAACATGTGAACCAACTACCAGGGAGGGTTAAATTGGGTTGGGTTAGGGTTCTCCCCCACCCCCTCAAATGACGGGTTTTGGGGCTATAGTCGTTTCTATTCTCACGATACTGTTTGGTTTTGTGACTCTACCTATAATATGTTCATTTTATTATTATTATTATTATTATTATTATTATTATTATTATTATTATTATTATTATTATTATTATTATTATTAATATTCAGAACACTGGCCAGTGCGTGCACATCCCGCGATTTATCTTGGCGGCAGCAATGATGAGCCGGAGCTGTTGTCCTCAGACATAATCAGGCGTAAGCCTGAAAGCTAAGTTATAAAAAAAAAAAAAACATAGAGATGTTCCAATAGATAACTTTAATTAAGAAAGAAACAAATAAAAGATTAATTACATAATTATTTACGAATATCGATGTGGAGCACTTTTTTATCACCCCACCTGGTTCTGTTTCATTTTCCCCCCAAATCAAATTAGAATTCTAAAACATTATATCATATCCAGAAGTAGGGGTGATCACGGTGCGATTTGGGCGGTTTTTTCAATATTTTCAAACCGAATTGCTAAGTGCGGTTCGGCCACAAGTTTGATTTCAAGTCGCGGTTTTTTAGAATAAAACAAACATGCGGTTTTCAACGGTTTTGGGCGGTTTCGGTCGGTTTTGCGGTTTTAACGTACAATAAGTGAATATTATATAGAACAATCAAAATGAGCAAAAACAACTTATCAATTCGATAATTAAAAAGTTAAGAATATGTTGTAATTGCCTAAACTGAATATTATAACAACTTCAATAACATATAATAGTTGAATCTAATAGAAATATGGAGTTTTTGCAATCACTAAAAAAAGTATTTCTTATATTTTGGCCTTAAAAACCATTTTTTAGTATTTTCAAGTATCAACTTTTTGCAGTTCGCTTCATTTAGTCATAATCTAAAAGCTTAATCTAAAAATATGGAGAGGGGTGCTTTAAATTTCCGTTTATGCTCCTAGTTTAATTTTTACAAATAAATAAGCACCTCTGTTGGGTATCTATCTGCCTCTAATAGATACCCAATAAGGTATCAGAGCACCTATCCGCTCTTTGGTGGGTTGGTCTTCCGTTAAATCTTTGGATCTTGGTGATTCTTGCTCTGGTGAAATCGGTGACGGTTTGATACCCAGGACTTGCTCCCGGCAAATGAGATTAATCTCTCCTCCCTCCTCCTTATTTCTTTGATTAGTAGTAGTTTTAGGAAACCCTAAGCATTAAGCCTCTTGACCTCGTGCCCACGAGCGCAGTGGAATCCGAGGTGCGAGGGGATCCACCCTGTGGCTTTATTATTTTACCGGACTCTGTGTGGTCCTTTTATCGCTTTCTTTGGGACTCTGTGTGGTCCTTTTCTCGCTTTTTCTTTTGACTCGTGTGGTCCTTGTTGTTCTCTATCGGACTCGTGTCCTCCTGTATTGATCATTGCTCATCTTATTGTTGCATTCTCTTGGACTCTGTGTGGTCCACCTACATTCGCTTCTGATTACGATTCCTCGTGATTTCTTGGTGTACTTCTTGTGTACTCTGGAATTACCCGTCTTATCCGTGATGATATATATTGATTATATCCTGATAATGACCGTGTTTTATATCACTTGGAACCCTTCAATGGAAAATCGATTTTTCTATTTGGCAACAAAAGATGAAGGGCATTCTCGATTCAACAAAAATGTTTTAAAGTTTTTGAACAAAAATATACTAATAAAGATATCTTGAGATTAAAGTCAACTTGATGAGTTTGCTTATTCATCCATTATCCTAAACCTTTCGATTCTGTGTTAAGAAAAGTTGGCAAGTTGTCAAGTGCCAGGAATTGTGGAACAAGTTGGAAGAACTCTTTCTCAAACCTCATTACCTTCCAAATCGTTTCTTACTTGAAAAGTTTTTTAGATTTAAACTTGACTTGACAAAGGATATGGATGAAAATCTTGATGTTTTTACAAAACCGATTCAAGATATAAAGTCGATCCAGTGATAAAAACATTGATGATTATACCCTATTGGCTGCTAAATGCCATCCCCCGATTCTTATCTTTGATGTGAAATCGCCATTAAGTATGGTAGAGACTCTATTACCTCGATCTTTGTGATTAATGGCCTTAAGAGTAAGGAATTAGATCCGAAAATATCAAAGGGAATGAACAGGGTCGGGGAAGGTTATGCATGTCGGGTAGACCTCGGAAGCGGGAAAAATGGGAATAACAATAACAATAAATCGGGAAGAAAGAGAAGCAAAAAGCGGTAGGGTCTAATTCTGACTAGGAATAACAGGAAATGCTATAATTGTGGTGAGCATGGTCATTACATCAAAAAGTGCAATAAACCCGGGAATAACTGAACAATAATCAAAACAATAACCGAATAATAAAAACCAAACCAATGACTCTGGAACTTGACTACTTCTAATGATCATATGGGTGATGTGTTTATGGTGCATGAGTCACGACTCTGTGAATTACTGTGCCTTCAAATGCTTTCAGGTGATTCTCGAATGGCTAATTGACTCTGCATGCACATTCCATATGACACCTTTAAAACATCCGCTTAATACTTATGCTTGATGAAAAATGGATCTGTTTCCATGGCTAATGATAAAAAGTGTCAAGTGATTGGTGTTGGTACTGTGTTTAAAATCGATCTTGGTTATGTTTTGACACTCAATGATGTAAGATATGTTCCCGATTTATCCAATAATTTGATATCCCGTGCTATGCTTGAACATGATGGCTATGAGGAAGATGGGGGAAGGGTGTTATGAAACTTATGAGGGGTTCTATGATTATTGCAAAAAGCCGAAAAGAAGCAAATCTTTATGTCTTACATGCTAAACATGATTCTTATGTGCCAAATTCTCGTGAATGTCATATACTCCCGTGTCAAATGATTTGACTGATTTGTGGCATAAAAGACTTGGTCACATTAGCTCTAAAGGTCTTGACATTCTCGCGGAATAAGGGTTGTTTTGGTAAAAACAAACTTGATGCTTTGTCTTTCTGTGAATCATGTGTGTATGGTAAACATCAAAGAGTCAAGTTTGTGCCCTATTCACCTCAACAAAATGGTGTTGCTGAAAGGATGAATAGAACACTTTTAGAAAGAGTGAGGAGCATGCTTGCTACCTCTAGACTTTCTAAAAGGTTTTGGGGAAAAGTTCATTGTAACAACTACCTATTTAATCAATAGGTCCCCCCTCGATCCCTTGGAAGGGAAATACCCCAAGAGGTGTGGACTGGGAAAGCGCTTGATTTCTCTAATTTGAAAATCTTTGGATGTTCTGCATTTGTACATCAAAAGAATGACAAATTAGATCCAAGGTCTATAAAATGTGTTTTTCTTGCTACCCTGGCCGGGTTAAAAGCTATAGACTTTGGAATAGAGTAGAACCTGGTTTTAAAACAATAATTAGTAGGATGTGTTATTCAATGAACTTGAATTCCCTTGCTTTGTGCATTCTTCTCCTCAAACTGCTTTAAAAATGATAATACTCCAAATGAGGTGGAGCTATCTAATGTGTCTCCTAATATTCATTGCTTCTCGCCGATTCTCATATCAATGATGCTTTGCCGTCAATGTGAATGATAATGATGTGCATATTGAAGATGATACTCAAGATGATAATGTGCATGACATGCATAATGAATTTCCCGATGTTAACACCGAAAATGAACACATTCGCGATAATCATGATGAATTGAATGATTATGTGTTAACTAGGGATAGAACTAGGAGGCATGTTAGAGTCCCAAACAAATTTGCTGATTTTCACATGACATCTTATGTGTTTTTCGTGTTTGAATCTATTGATGGTTACGAGCCTAAAACCTTCTCTCAAGCTATGAATTCTCTTTGAATCTTCAAAGTGGCTAAGTGCTATGCATGATGAAATGACTTCTCTGCATGTTAATAACACATGGATTCTTGTACCAAAACCCCCTAACTGCTCAGTAGTTGATTGTAAATGGCTTTACAAGGTTAAACAAGAATCTGAGGGTGTTAGATTTAAAGCAAGATTAGTTGCTAAAGGTTTTACTCAGAAGGAAGGGATTGATTACACAGAAATTTTTGCACCTGTTGTTAAATTTGTTACTGTGAGAATTATGCTTGCTCTTGTTGCTCAATTTGACTGGGAATTGAAACAGTTGGATGTTAAAACTGCTTTCCTTCATGGTGACTTGGATGAACAAATTTTTATGAAACAACCTTTGAGGGTTTGAGGACAAATCCAAGCCTAACTATGTCTGTTTACTCAAAAAATCTTTGTATGGTCTAAAACAGTCTCCAAGACAATGGAATAAAAAGTTTGATCAATGTATGCTTGAGTTAAAGTTTTGTAGAAGCCAATTTGATCATTGTCTTTACTTTAAACTTGATCATGAAACTCCTGTGTTCTTGCTGCTGTATGTTGATGATATGTTACTTGCTGGACCTTGCATTAAATCCATTGATCATGTTAGAAATTGTCTAAGTGCTAAATTTGACATGAAATACTTGGGTGATGCTAAAAAGATTTTGGGAATGAACATTGATAGGGACAGGTCTAAATCTGTCATTTATTTGCATCAGTCCTCTTATATAGAAAAGATTTTACAAAAATTTTCTATGTCTAATGCTAAATCGTGAATGTGCCTCTTGCCTCTCATTTTTCATTAAGTAAGGAACAGCTTCTCCTAAGATCAACCGAAATATGTGCTATGCAAAACATTCCTTATGCTAATGCTATTGGATCTGTGATGTACTTAATGGTGAGCACTAGGCCTGATATAGCCTATGTTGTTTCTTGTTTGAGTAGATACATGTCCAATCCTGGTATGGTGCATTGGAATCTTTGTTAAATGGTTATTAAGATATCCGAGGCATTCTTCTCCGATTATAGTTTGTGTTTTTCAAAATGTGATCTTTGGTATAATTTTGAAAGGATATGTTGATTCTAATTATGCTAATGATAAAGACAAAATGAAAATCAACAACTTCTTATGTTTTTACACTTTGTGGCTCATGTATTAGTTGGAAATCCCAACTGCAACATATTGTGGCCCCGTCTACAACAGAGTCGAATATGTTGTCATTCTTCGAGCTTTAAAAGAAGCTTTGTGGCTTAAAGGTCTTGTTTAAAAATTGGTTTTCTAAAACAAAAAGTTGTTGTATTTTCGACTCTCAATCTGGTATTCAACTTTGCAAAACCCGCTTTTTCATGATAGAACCAAACACATTGATGTTCGTTTTCATTTTATAAGAGATATTGTTTCAAAAGGTTTGGTTAATCTTGAAAAAGTGGCCTCAATTTAATCCGGTTGATATGGGTACTAAGTGTCTACCTTATCAAAGTTCAAAACTTGTTTAAAAATCCTAAATTTTGACACCGGTGATTAGTTACCCTATTATTTACCCTTTATGTTGGATTTAAACGATTCTTCGTGTGTGTTTACATTAAAATCCAAAACCTGCTGGATTGATATTTGCTTAGTGCTTATGTTAATTCAATGGGGAACTTGACTTCTTTGTGTGCTTGTTGGGATCCTTTCTTAGTTCTGATTAGCTTAACGTATGCTTCAGAACACAAGTCTTCCCTGGCTTAAGTGCTTGGAAGGCAAATGGCGATGATGATGACCGTAAGTATTCCCAAGATTGTCTAATTGAATCACAATGAGCCAAAGGTGGAGATTATTGTGTTAATTGGCCCATCGTTAGTTACTTGGCCCAACCGCCAAGAAGCCCAGGCCACGGCAACCGAGCCCGACCCATTATCTCGATGCGTCGCCTTTGTTGGTTGTGGTACCGGTTTTTATATGTCCGGATCCTTTGCTTGTCTCTTATCCGTTGATGCGATCCGAGTAATCTTGGCCGTTCGTCTTACATATATAAACCCCTACCCGAACCCTAACCTCATTCTGTGTATCTCACTTCTCTCTCTAAACTCTCATCTCTCTCTCGACCTTCGTGTTCATCTCTCTCTCTCTCTACGATCCAAATATCTCCCGCTTTTTCTCCGTGATATTGTGAGTTTGAGCGAGATCACCGAGTGTGTGTTCACCTCTCCACGTTCTCTGTGTAGACCTTTCTATATCTTGAGTGATTTAGGGTTTGGGTGGTTCTTGGTTGAACTAGGGTTTGTTCGAGATTTGTTCTTGGGTCATGCGGTTCTTGAGGGCCTGGCTTTGTGGTAAAGCGCATTGTGGTTCTTGGTTCCACGTTGGTTCTCTCGAGTGATTCTTGGTGACTACTTTGTGTGGGAAGTTCTGGTCCTGAGCCATATTATTCAATATATGGTTTAGGGTTTTATCCCTCATACATTTTGTTATTATTTTTCGTGTATTGTTGCTTTGTGTTGTATTTTAATTTCTGAAAGAGTCTAGAGTACTTTGTTGTATAATAGGTTCTGGAGTCTGTAATTTTGATTTCGGTACTAAGTGTATCGATCTATTAGAGGCAGATAGATACCCAACAACCTCTACAAAGTTTTCATCGAACAATAAATTGACTAATATGCTCTCCCATAACTTGAATATTTCAATCTCCAATCTACATCCATAAGAAGAAATGAAGGCTTTGATGTTTAAACTATTGAGTAAATTGACTAATATACCTATAATACACAAGTGAAAATAATTAAATATGATAATACATAATTATACACAAATATACTATAGATTTAGAGAAATGTAATGACATATATAGAAAATAATATATAATATATATATATATATATGTAGTATTCTACTTGCGGTGCGGTCGGTGCGGTTTGAGATTTCAAATTGTAATTGCACCATCTTATGCGGTGCGGTTTAGACTAAAAATATTAATCGCGGTTTTTCCAATAATTAAGCAATTGCGGTGTGGTGCGGTTTGGTTCGGTCGGTTTTTGCGGTTTTCGGTTTTTGTTGATCAGCCCTATCCAGAAGTTTGTTTTCAACATAACCGATTATTATATATTAATTTGGTTTAATAAAGTATGTTTTCTCTTGATTCTCATTACTTTTTTTACGATCAATTTTCCTCTTCCAATTATCTGCTGATAAACAAGCTTATCTTTCATTCATCTGATTACCAAAGCATTAAAAAGTTAAAACATTCTAAAAGCTTATCCGATTAACTTTTTAATTGTAGTCGAAACAGCCATCATTTTTTCAATTTTAAATTAATCTGTTAGTGCATTTCTTCTTCTTCTATTTGTTTTTTCAATTTAAAAGTAATAAAAAAAAAGGTCAAGCCCCACCGTCAGTGGCACGTCAGTAGATGTTTTTAGCTCAAAATTCTTTGCTGACGTCTCACCAAACATCACGATTCAGGGAGACAATGAAATTCACACTGAAACATTAGTAATATTTTATTTCTCCATCAATCTAACACTATATATTTATATTTAAAAATTCAAAACAGGTAAAAATATCGTGTGTTTATGTTATCTTAATTAATATATTATCCGCAAAAGTATGATCAAGAAATACTTAATTATTAGATCATCAATTTAAAAGATTGAAAAATTTTGAAAAAATTAAAAAAAGTATTATTTTAAAAAGTAAAACCCCATTATGGAAATTGGAACACTCGGGCCAATTATATGAAATTAAATAGCACTGTTCTAAAAGTCCCCGTCTAACTCCGATTAGTTCCTGCTTAGGCACTAGACCCCCTTTATCTGTCTACGTTATTTTTTCAATTAGGTTCCACCTAACCCCGCTCAGGTCCCGTCTAACCCCGCTCAGGTCCCGCCTAGCTGCTACTTGTTAGGCCCCGATTTGCCGCCCGACTAGTGCCTAGCGATTTTTAGAATACTGGAAAGTAGTAAACGTATATAGAACGGAAGAAATATTAGCTTGTAGATAGATAATATTTCTCAACAATTTCTGGATATAAGTTAGAGCATACGTATATGTTTGGGGTATAAGTTTTAATTATAATTTTATTACAATCTCCATTAATGTGATCGTGTTAATTACCGCGTATAATACTGTGCAGAATATTTTACACACGTATATAACGTTATACTTATATGACAATATATACAAGAACAAGAATTTGATGCTTAATATATACTATTAATTATATAGCCTATTAGGAGTTGAACTTTTATCGAGAAAGAGAAGGCAACAGATTAAATTTGCTAGCATCTCCAGGGCAACCATTATTGTTTAGTACACTTTTAAAGGTCCTGCCAGCTTTCACATTTTTAACAATCAGACAGCAAAACTTTAATTATACAGACAAATAATTAGCTAACTTTATTCAGAAGATAAATATCTGGATAGTTCGATTATAATATCATATTTTTTTGGCACATATGATGCTCTTGGGGACTAATCATGATTAATATCTAATATGCTGATTCTGATCATTTATATATGCTTCTAAGCGAAGCTAATATGGCTCTTTATACACATATATCCTAAAGTACTTGATTGACTAGGTGTAAGTGTGCCTATAAATATCAAATCATAAGCTGTTAATCCTAGGAAAGATCCTTGATTAAAATTAGGTTGTTGGAGTCAAACATCATCAAGAATTGACTTAAGGTTGCATAATTTGGATTTAAGGATGTACATCTTAATTAGCAATATTTATTTATTGGAAAAATTGTTTTAATTAGCTAGGTTTAATTTTATCAAGGTGTATATTGAAAGAGATAGTGTTCGCTTGTTTTTAGCTAGTTAGGAGTGACAATTTCTCACACAATACGAACCTAACACATATTACAAGTGCGTTAAGGGGGTAGGGTCGAATCAAATCAAATCACCCGAATAATACGAATAATAAACATGTCAAATTATGGTTAACGTGAAATGACATGATTGACTATTTTGGCCCAATTGTGTTATTATTATGTTGCTTTTGCAATATTTTTGATTGATCGAAAATGTTGCTAGTACAATGATTGGATTTTAAAAATTATCAAATGTATATATGTAAATATAATTTTCGGATTAAAACTAACTTATACAACCCATTATCACCATATAAATAAACAAAATAATGTAATTTTTTAAATGTACAAGTCGTTAATTTGGGTCGACACCAGAAACACGAATAATATACATGTCGGGTTATTATAGAAAAATCGACACAAATAATTAAAAAAATTGAATTATGATTGAAAAATCTGACACGAATAACAAAAAATTTATATTTCATCACGACACACAAATCCGAACAATAATTGTCATCCTTACTTTTAACTTCCAATAGAAGCATTTGAATGTGACCATTGGATGAAAAGCACAAAGGCATGGTTGATAGCTCCCCCTTCTCTATATCTTTCCCTTTCTTATTCAAGAAAGAATATGTAAAATAAGAAAACACTAAAAGGAGGGGGCCCAGTGGGCCATCTTCTGACTTCCACTAACATTATTCCACACATATAAAAATTCAAAAGTGAGATTTTCCAATCAAATAATCTCCCCACACTTGCTCATTCCTGTTCTGGAAAACAATTATTCCTTTCATTTCTTTTTGGAAAAAAAAAAAACTAAAGTTTAAAATTGCCAGCTCTATGCAAATAATAATACATATACATGTACACCACCAGAAGCTACTTTCTATTCTTTCATTGTGCTAAATTCAGCTACAAAATACAAGAATAGCTCTATAAATTAATCTATGCTTTTGCTACTTAATTCAGCAAATCATCATGATGATTCCTAAACAAACCTTTAATCATAATTCTTCAATTATTAGATCACTAATATTTGCATACAACTGGTCCCTAATATTGCCAAGGCTGCATCATTTTGCCTGTACCCATGGCCCAAAAGTTTTCCTGTCTTTTATCCTTTTCCTTTTCTTCACCTTTTCTCTTTTCATCATCAGCTTGATAGATAAAAGCGATGTCGACGGGTACAATTTTCTTTCGAAAAAATTGCAAAATTAGTCCTATAACTCTAAGTCGTATGCAATTTTAGTCCCTTGTCACAATAACACCCTAAAACATTGTCCTGGAATTGAGAAGGACCACTAGTTATACGACAGGGACCAAAATTGCGTACGCCCTATAATTATATGACCAATTTTGCAATTTTTGGCATGAACCCTACTTTGTTAGGGTTTTATGTACCCGAAGAAACAAAAGCATAACATTTGGTCCCATTGTTTTTCAGCTCATCTGAAAGTTCCTCCAAATGTAGGGGTCCAAAAATCAACTGTCGTTTCATGAGTCATCGGGAAGGTGCTGGAAACTGGTACTAAACATAACCCTCGACTTCTAAGATCTTGACGAGGTCCTTCTGGATCCTTTGATTTATCACAATTAATCTGCAAAAATAGAAAATTAAATAAATTCTTGATTACAATTGCCAAATACAAGCATGCATTAATTAAACTACTAATTAAAATTTTCTAAAGGCTTAATTGCAGTTTTGGTCCTATAAATATACGGAGGTGGGATATTCAGTTCTGTAATTATTGTGTGTAGTAATTTTAATCCCGTATGTACTAAAAGTTGGCATATTTGGTCCATTAAGTATGCTATGTAGCAAATTTGGTCCCCCAAATTTTTATTTTTGTTCAATTTTGGTCCATAAGTTCTAAATTTGTGCGATTTTGGTCCACAAAGGATGAAATATAACTTACCTATTTGGGACCAAAGTTGCACAAATATAAAACTTATGGGGCCCAAATTGCATAAAAATAAAAATTTATGGGAACAAAATTGCTACATAAGATACTTACAGACCAAATATGTCACCCCCTTATACTTATAGGACCAATATTACAATTAAGCCGTTTTGTAAATGTACCTGCTGGTGCTGAATGGGAGCTCCATTTTTCATGTACGGACTACTTAAGGCCTGATAATTTACACAAGCACGACGCATTAATTAGTTAACGTAAAATTAAAGAAATCTTTAATTAGTACTTATTTTGTCACATAAAACTTAAAATAGAGACTTACATTGACTTGTTCATGGAGAAATTTTATGTATTCAATAGCTTCGGAAAGCACAGAAGCTGTATCAGTCTGGAAAAAAAAAAAGATGGAAATTCGATTTAAAATCAGAAAAGCAAAGTGATGAAAATTTTGAACAAGTTTAATTTACCTTTCCAAAAGGTGAGACTAATTGTTGAAGTGCAGTTATTCTGTCTCCCATCTTCTCTTTCCTCACCTAATATTCAAGAACAAAGTTATTATTATTATCATTTTTAAGCTGTTTGTGAAATAAAGTAAAGCTGAATTAAGGTCTCAGGAACCCATCATTTTTTCATAAAGTAAAAGTTGTTGTACAAGCTTCATCAATATAGTTAGCATACCTTAAAAGCTGGCAACGGAGTAGGCGTTTCATTCCGGGGCCTTTTATTTGATGTTTCTGTGTTGTTTTTCTTCGTTGTTGTGCTCAAATCTCGCATTTCTGACGTATTCTTTTGACAAAAAACAAACATAGATTAACTAAGTTACAATGTGTTTGCAAACTCAGGCGTCATTTATAGTGGCGCCTTTAAAGTAGTCACAGCAAATGATGCCTACACAATTTTTTTATGTCAGATTTTGTAGGCACTAGTCAAACCACTGTCTAGGAAAAAAAACTCAGTAAAAAGGAGTTAAAGTTGTATATTATCATGCAACAATATTAGAAAAATTTCTCATTTAATTACCTTTGGTTTTTTATCATCAAAGCACGGAGCTGAAGAAATCTGATTTTGCAAACCCGGAAAAAAGCTCGACCGAGCATCGGCCATAGCAGCCGGTGCTGGTGCCGATATTGCATTCCAGAAAGGAGTGCTGTTAGTGAATTGCAAATGGCTACTGCCAGACAACGGCGCCTGTTTGGGTGGCGGCGGCGATTGTCTCACGAACGACGTCGTCGGGAATTTATTCCAAGACGGATTAATTAACTCAGACGCGTTGGCGCCATACGGATATGGATAATTCATGGGCTGGTTTTCGTAGCTGGGCTGATTTTCAGACAATAACAAACCGTAGGCCCCCGAGGCCGAATTGACGTGAAAATTGGAACTTAAACTCCGAGATGTTATCGTGCTGTCATTTGAATCTAACGAAAACCTCCGCTTGTAATCGTGATTCATAGATGCGTCTTCAGGAGAACAAGCCCCGGAAAATAATTTCTGTCTCCAGGGTTCTTGAGAAGATGTTTCGGCCCTGGAATCATTCTGGAAATTGCTACTATTTGAACTCAAATGGTCTTCTTGTAGCATGGATCGAAAACTGCTCTCAGCTTTTTCACCTCTGCTATTAGCCAATAAACCCAAAACATAAATTAAATATTAAAAATTAAAAAAAAAAACTCAATTATTGGTAGTTGCTTGGCTTATAAGCAGTGCGCTACATTTTCTTTTTAATAATATTTGACATTTATACCAAAGAAAAGGGAAAAAAACTTACAATAGAGCTTGGTTCCAGTCCATGCCTTGAGAAGAAAGACCTAACTCCATCATTTGGTTAGTTAAAATCCCATCTCCGCCGGACGCCGCCGCACCGGAACTGGATTTCGCGTCGACCATTTCCGCCGGCCACCCGAAACTCGCTAACGTTGTATTAATCGAAGCCGGAGTTGTTGTTCCACTTTCGAATGTTCTGTTTCTTGAAGTATCCCACCAGCTCCCATTTCCCAGCTGGAATTGATCATCTGCCATGGCTAGCTACACAAAAAAATGTTTCTGCTTTTCTTAATTTTATGTGCTAATTAAGTTACTTGATTTTTTATAAAATTGAATTGAAAACGATTTGCTGCATATCTCAGTATTTATACTGGTTATGAAATTAAGGAACAGAATTTTGTGGTTGACTTTGTTTACACCGTGATTTGACAAGGGAAAGGAAAAGTCGTGTTGAAAGCAAAATTCCCTGCTTAGCCAATTATATAAAATTTGAAAAATAAAGATGAGAAAAATTCTTTTCATTTTGTCTTTACCAATCAGAACAGTGCTTCTATTATTCTTTTATTTATCCGCAACAAAATTTTAATAAGCTCTCTGTTACACAATGTCCAGTCAATATACCATTGACGTTACAAGACAAAAGGTTACACGTCATAACCATATATATATATAAGAACAATAATGCATAAATTAATTTGATGAATTAAATAAACTTGGCAAAGTTTGTACGATATATTGGATATTTATATATTAAAATTGATCATAAACTTACCTAATTAAGCTACTTAATTAATTATTATAAGTGTGTGAATTAATTACTCTGGATATTACAATGTATAGATCGATGATGTGGTTATAGGAAAATCCAATTTTATGTTAAACTTAGAGGGTGCATGTTTGGTTAAGTAAAATATCTTATTTTGAATATACCTTGTTGAGGTGTTTAGATCAAATAAAGTAGTGGAGCTTATAAATGTTCGTATATGGCAGTTTGGTAATAAAAATAGTAAAAAACGAAGGAGATTGTTAAAATAAGATTTTATTTTGAAATTAAAGATAGTTTGTAAGCTAGTAAGCTACTAACATCTTTATTTTAGAAGCTTATAAGATCATTCTTCAAATATTTACTAAACACTTTAAGAGAGTTTGTATGTTCACAAATATTTTATAAAATGTTTTGAACAACTTATAAGCTCAACCAAACAGTCAACTAGAAGTGGAGAGACTCAATAATCAAGTCTATAATAAGTGTTTCACGATTTATCCACTCTAAGACTAACAATGACCATTCACAAATGTAATTCCATATTTTATGTAACGGACTAAGATAATTATTTGCACATCAATGTATGTTTTAATTTATGTGTTACTCGAGTCAATCTCAATTTTGATCCAAACCTGTTATGTCAAAATTCCGATCCAATTATAACGTGTTAGATTCGTAACATTTGAGAAAAAACTATAATGGATGTTGTTGGTCCTTCCGAGATAAAGTAGTGCAGGTACAAGTTGCACACATATATTAATGACAAATTGAAACTCTTATGTTTATGTTTCCACACACACACACTCACACACAGGCACACATGTTGATTGTCACCCACCATATGGGCTCCTAGTCCTAGTGTATGTGATACTTAGATGATGGCTTTTCTGAATAGAATTGGGGACACCATTAATTAGTCACTGATATTGACTCCGCCACCATTTGATGATAAGAAATTTCCTTCTTCCTCAATAGCAAATAGCAAGGTCCTAGGTAATTTTTAATTTCCCATTGTCTGGAATACTCATCATTACTAAGTCCTAGAGGTCTAGCAAATTAAGACCAAATGTGTATGTTTTAAAATTATTATTATGTTTATCTTTTTAAAAAAATACTTTTAAAAATATGATTTTGAAAACTTCATGGTTATTAAATCAAATGGGTGCGAAAGGAGTATTATCGAAGTTGACATTATTTGAATTTATATGTGTTTAGTCAAAAGAAATATATATATTTTTTACAATGATATGATAACAAATTTAATAGTGGCAAAAGAAATATGTAGAAACAAGACTAATGTTGAGCTGCGATTATCTGCCAAAAATTTTCATTTTCGTTCAGCTAGAGAAATCTTTTACCCAACATGCAATTGCTTATAAAAAATTTTAAAACTTATATATTGTTTACTCATTTTCACTTTTTCAATCACCATCACATCTATATTTTTTTTTTCAATTTGGAACTCAAGAGGAATTTGGCTCTCATTTTGATCACATAATGATCAACGAATTCATAAGATGAAATAATTAAAGTTTAGGGCCTTATTTCATTTGTCTTCTTTTCTTTTTTCTATTTAAAGTGTTCATATTTTATTTTAACACAAAGCATGATCATAGTTGTATAGGTTAAATTGCGTGATTCTGGTGGAATCAGGCGCGGATATTCCAGCTCATTTTATATGCATAGTACAACTTGTAATGTTATTATGTATGATAATAAATCCACAATTATTATGTGCAGCACCTGGAGTACTCTACACGCGTAGCATGGAATAAACTTAGCTTTAACTTGTAATGTGCAACAGGGAAAGAAAGCAAAACTCCTTCTGCCTTATTTCTCCAGCATTTATGTGTGTGTATGTGTTTTTTTTTTTTTTTTTTGTTTGGAGAATAAAGTAAATATTATGGATCGGCTAAAACATGGAATGATTCAGTAAAGTCTTATAATGAGTTCTGAATGATGAACTACTTAATTCACCTTTGCCGTAGGCAATTCTTCTTTCCGGTTTATTTTTTTTTATTATATTTCTTCTTCGGACGGATAAGCTTAATGTCATTTAATCAACTCTTGATTAAGTATCAGACGTTCTTGTCGGTTTTGCATCCTTCACAATTTGACAAGTATTTACTGATTAAAATGTGATTTAGATTAGATTAACAAAAAGTTTGGTATTATTTTTATATATAATTTAGGAGATATATTATAACTGTCTATATAATCAAAATATTATTTAAATAATTTTGACTTGATACCCGAATTTGGCGAACAAGAACAGTTACGTATTGATGTTGAAATTATTTACAATTATTAATCATAGTGGATTTCCAGCTTCAACTTTACGACATAAAAAATAATCAAAAGAGTCAATTCATTTTCCACCAACAATCAAAATGATAATAACTTAATAAAGTCGTTAAAAATAAGCAAAAGGTAAAAGAGTGAGTGGGAGGAGGTGGACGGAAAATGTGACGGTGCCGTCTTCCTTTATATTTTTACCCTTTCCGTTTTCTCTTTTCATTTTTTTCCTGGTTCAAAAGTCCAGTAGAAAAACAAGAAACAGCAAAAGTCAAACTGGAGGAAACTGCGCGTGCGGGTGGTGGGTCCCCAAATGAGACCTAAGAGTCAGAGCCTGAAAGTGACCCTTCCGCACCAAAACATTCCCCGTCTAGCTAATTTACTCATTATTCTATTTCTAGTTTTCTACCTATGCATCTATGTTCACTGTTATCGGTAATACCAAACTAACGGTGTAATTCTCAAAAAAAACAAAAAAAAAAAAAAACTAACGGTGTTCATTAATCGAATCGAAATTTTTGTTTTATAATAATACCACAATTATTTTGATCGATTTCAATACAAATGTAACTTGAAAAGAAAAAAAAAAGAAGAAAGAAAAAATAAGAATTAGTTTGCCATTCATTGAGCAAAATTATTTCAGTACGAAAATTCGCAACTTATTTGGTAAATGATGTGACTAATTTCAGTTGTAATTATTCGTTAATAATTTTCATTATTTAATCTTTCAGATATATCTAATAAATTTTGGCT
Source organism: Rehmannia glutinosa (assembly GCA_016081115.2). Classification (NCBI taxonomy): domain Eukaryota; kingdom Viridiplantae; phylum Streptophyta; class Magnoliopsida; order Lamiales; family Orobanchaceae; genus Rehmannia; species Rehmannia glutinosa. The sequence goes on from CM071929.1 coordinate 51,906,148, forward strand.
CAGAATATTATTTTTGCTAAAATTAGAGACCTCACAAAACCAACTCCCAAGGTGTTATACAAGACCAACCTGAGTCCAACTATAAAAATTAAAAAGCTCGTCTCATTTGTAAGGTGCACACACACTCTCTACACTCTAGTCCTTTTAGATTATCTCTAAATACATTTGTTGATTTTAGTATTGGATGGGCTTATCTGGAATGATTTTGAATCCCTTCTAATATTTGTTTGTGTTGAAAGTTGAATCCCTCTTGGAAAATTTATTATTTTGGACTTGCTTTTGGAGCTTTCCAGAGCTTTGGGTGGTCTGTGAAATTTTACATCATAAACAATAATAATATGAACAAATTTAAATTAAGAATAAACATGTATTTTTTTTTTGGTTATCTAACACTGATTCACTATTTTAATTAGTCTCCGACAACGACGCCAAAAACTTGTTCGCCTTATTTTTAGCTTCACCGCAAGTGTACGGTGCAATTTATAGAATAGAGTTAGCAAGGTCGAATCCACAGGACTAATAAATTATTGTACTAAGTATTGGATTGTAATAGCCTTATTTTTATCCACACGATCGAAAGTGATGGATTGGTTTTGTAAACTAAAATGAGAATTTATCCTAAAAGAAACAAAGTAAAGAGTTGGTTGAAAGATCAAGAAGATGAATGGATTCCTGGGTTATGGTTTCAGTTAATATCCCCTTTTATTCTCAGATTAATCAAACCAAAGTTAAACGTATTCTTCCCTATAGACCGATCACAAAAGTAATTTACCATCTCTCTCGAGATGCATGTAAAAGCGTTGATTGGAATATCTATGCTAGCATCTCTACTCAACATGAGATATCCAACTCCCAAAAGTTCAAAAGATTATAAAGCCTCGGGAATATTCACAGACTTCTCAATCATGCAAGATATCCATGTCAAGTACTCATAGATCTAGTATTGAAACTCATCGGTTAGAATTATGAATCAATACATCAAACAAGTTAAACCAATCGCGTTTTGATAAAAGAAGAACTAAAGCAAAGTACTTGAATAGGGTTGGAAAATATTAACTCAATTGTAATTAATCATCAAATAAAAGTATCCATTAACATACTCCCAAATCCGGGAATCACAAGAAGTTTAGCCAGACATAGAAAAGAAATAATCCATAAACAAATTATTCATATTCATATCTAACTAATTGAAAATAACGATACAATGGAATGAGTGAACTCGGGGATGATGACAATCTCTCAATCTATCTTCAATCCTCGAAGGTGTGTGATGAAAAGTGATAAAAGATACAAAAGACATATTGAATAAAACAGTAAAAGATTGGAAAATGGTTGTATATTGATTGGTGATGAATGTAACAGTACATTGCCTTATTTATAGAAATCTTGAAATCGAGAGAATATTCTAGACTAATACCAGGTGTCACCTATCTATTTGATCTCGCAAATAATCGAATGTCGCTATGTATATGATGGAATATTTCCTCAAATACAATCTAGTGAAATCAAGCTCATAGGATCATCTCGTGATATGCTTCTTCATCAAGATGTGATTATATCACAATCATCCTCGATTATTCCCTTTATCATGCCCCCTCAATTCGAAACGTCTTGGATGTAACATTCAATTTGTTTTAGACGACGAGCAAAGAATTGTCCACTTAACGGTTTCGTAAGAATGTCCGCTATTTGATCGATTCTTTGGGACATCTTTGCAAAAATAGATTTATTCATAACCTTTTCCCGACGTAAGTGTAAATCGAGTTCCAAGTGTTTAGTCCGTGAGTGATAAACTGGATTAACAGATAAAGACCTTGCACCAAGATTATCACCCAAACAATCAAGGTTGATTTATTTGAATTCCTAGCTCACCAAGAAGAGATTGAAGCCAAATTAACTCGCAAGTGGCAGCAGGTATACTCCTATACTCTGTACTCGTGCTTGATCGAGACACCGTGTTTTGTTTCTTTGAGCTCCATGTGATCAAGTTTTTACCAAGATAAATACAAGACTGCCGATGTAGATCTCCCCGTCATCAATATCCGAACCCCATCTGCATCGTAAAATGCCGTTAAAATCATTGGGGATTCACAATGAAATTGCAATCCATAATCCATAGTGCTGCTAAGTATCTCAATATCCGCTTAAGTGCTTTCCAATGACTATCCAACGGATTTTGCATAAACTGACTGATTTTGTTGATCTTATAACCGATATCGCCTAGATATAGTTGCATCAAGAGCACCAACAAGTTTTCTATACAGAGTTCCATTGGCAATAGGTTGTCCATCATACTTGGACAAAATAGGACTGCTGACCATTGGTGTATGTAATCATTTTGCCCCCTTCATACCAGCTTGATCAAGAATATCTACAATGTATTTGTGTTGGCTAAGGAGAACACCCTGAGCCGTGGGGGTGACTTCTATGCCAAGAAAATAATGGAGATGACCAAGATCCTTGAGAGAAAATACGTGATTCAAGCTGGTTATGATCCGTTCAACCTCTTGTGTGCAACTACCGGTAATAATGATATCATCAACATATGTCAAAATCAGAATGCAATTACCTTTGTCTTTCTTGTAATAAAGAGAATTATCAGCCTGGGAAATAGAGAAACCAAAAGACTTCAAAACCGTAGCAAGTTTGGAGCACCAAGCTCGGGAAGCTTGTTTGAGACCGTAAAGGGACTTCTTCAATTTGCAGACTAACTGAGTACCCTTGCTGTCAAGTTTTTCGAACCCCGGCACTGAGCCATGGGGGTTCGAAAAATCCTATGATAGCCTATGATTGTGATATAATCACATCTTGATGAAGAGCAGTATCACAGATGATCCTATGAGCTTGATTTCACTAGATTGTATTTGAGGAAATATTCCATCATATCCATAAACGACATTCGATTATTTGCGGATCAAATAGATAGGTGACACCTGGTATTAGTCTAGAATATTCTCTCGATTTCCAAGATTTATAAATAAGCGAATGTCTTTGTTACATTCATCACCAATCAATATACTGACCATTTTCCAATCTTTTACTTGTTTTATTCAATATGTCTTTTGTATCTTTTATCACTTTTCATCATGGTATCGAGCTCCAGGTTAACACCGGAGCCTGTGCCGCTCCCTACTTCATTTTCACCATGGTTAATCTTTGAAACACCAAGACCTTGCCATCTATAATATGTCCCCAAAATCAACTAGTAAATGTCAAGCTTTCAAACTAATTACTTGGTATGGAAGCAGGGTTTCAAATTTGCTATAGAAGGTTATGGGTTAGAGTCATTTATCAATGGTGTTTGCTCTAAACCACAGAATACATCACTAAAGATGACAAACGATCTGTTAATCCGAATATATTAACGGAAAAGACAGATCAACTTTTAGCTTCCTGGATATTATCCTCCTTATCTGAATCCATCTTAATCACTATGGTTGGATTAACTAGCTCTCAAGATATATGGGAAGCTCTAGAAATGAGCTTTGCCACTCAATCAAGAGCTAAAATCATGCAATATAGGCTGCAATTGCAGACCTTAAAGAAAAGAGATATGCCCATGAGAGAGTTTTTGAACAAAATCAAAACCTGTTGTGATATGTTGGCAGCAGTTGGGCAACGGTTAACAGATGAAGAACATATCTCTTATATCCTAACAGGTCTTGGCAATGACTATAACTCAGTCATGGTTTCAGTTAATTCTAGAATTGAACCATACTCATTGAGAGAGGTGCATGCTTTATTGCTCAGTTTTGAGAGCAGACTGGAAGGATTAAACATGTCCCAGAACCAGTTTGGTATGGATGGATCATCCCCTATGGTCAACTCAGTTGTTCAAGGAAGTGGAAATAGAAGGGAGGATTTACTCACAACCGAGAGAGCGGGGATGAATCAATTTTATGTGAACAGAGGAGGCGGGGCATACTCTGTAGAGGTGGAGCTACTAGAGGAAGAGGAAGGTTCAACAACAACAAAATACCATGCCGTCTGTCATAGGACTAACCATACAATGAGACAAATGTTTCTATCGAAATGATTTTTCATATGTGCCTGGAAACAAAGACTAATGCTTACTCTCAAGGAAATCTTGTAAATGTGGCTCAATTTGATCGATTACGCCACTAAGTCTCATCGGGAATGTGGATGATAATTGTTGGTTTCCAGATTCTGGAGCTACACATCATGTTACATATGACTTTGGTAATTTAAATCTGGCATCTGATTACAATGGAGCTGACAAAGTTCAAGTTGGGAATGGCACAGGTTTGGATATTTTACATATTGGTAATTCTATAGTTAAAACACCACCATATATGAAACCTCATCATGTTTTTCTTCTCAAAAATCTACTTCATGTTCCTCACATCACAAAAAATTTAATCAGTGTCTCTCAGTTTGCCAAAGATAATAAAGTTTTCTTTGAATTTCACCCTTGTGTTTGTCTTGTGAATGATCGAAACCAAGGAAGTTCTTCTTCAAGGAAGGTTAACAATGGTCTCAGTATTGTTTTGATCTCAAGACTCTACATCTCGAAATCACCCAATCTTATTCAATTCCAAATAGCAAAGAATGTCCAAGTGTCCATGTTTGAGAGTTAGAAATAAGGATAGCATTAATTTGTGGCATTCTAGGTTAGGCCATGCTTCATTTGATCTTTGTTCAAAGAGTGCTTAAAGATTGTAATATTCCTTTTGATATCAATGAAGTTGAACCTATTTGTCCATCTTGTATTAAGGTTAAAAGTCATATTCTTCCTTTTTCTTTATCTGATACTAATCACTATGCTATTCTTGATCTTATCTACACAGCATTTATGGGCCCCGCTCCCATTAAATCACAATGGATACTCTTATTATATCGCTTTTGTTGATCATTGTTCTAGATTCACTTGGCTTTACCTAATGAAATCTAAATCGACACTTCCTGGTTTTCTTCCATTTTAAACAACTTGTTGAAAATCAATTTGATGAAAAATTAAATCTATCCAAAGTGATGGTGGGACTGAATTCAAACCCTTGTCCAAATTCTTTAATGACAATGGGATTGTTCATCGTATATCATGCCCTTATACTCCTCAACAAAACGGACTAGTTGAACGAAAGCATCGACATATTGTTGAAACGGGGCTCTCTATTCTGTCCAATGCTCACATGCCTACTAAATTTTGGGATGATGCTTTCTCAACTGTTGTTTTCATAATTAACAGACTTCCTACTAAGGTTCTTAACTTCAAATCACCTCTTGAAATAAATTACTTACAGTCATAAGCCCGATATTCCTTGCTTAAAACCTTTGGTTGTTTGTGTTTTCCTCATTTGCGGCCTTACAATAAACACAAACTTGAATATAGGAGTCAGTCGAACTTTCATTGGATATAGCTTACAATATAAGGGCTACAAAGTGCTTCTTGAAAATGGCAAAGTCATAATCACCGAAAAATGTTGTCTTCAATGAGACTCATTTCCTTTCCAAAAACATCCTGCTAATTGCCATAATGATTCTTCTCATCAGTGGTTTTCTTCTTCTATTCCCATTTTACCTACATCTGTTGAACCACCGGTTCATTCTGATTCTTCACACAATTCACCTCATCATTCATCCTCTGAATCATCACATAACTCCCCTCCTACACCTCCTCCCACAATTCCTGTTGACTCTCATACTTCCTCTGCCATTCCTAGTCCTTCTTCTTCTCACAATCCCATTGAATTACCTCCTGATATTGTTTTACCTGGTGGTACAATAACTATATGCGGTCTTGATCGATCTCTCCAATTCTCCCGTGGAAGATTGCTCTTTTCTTTGCTTTCTAGGGCAAAAATCAGCATGTCCTTGTTTGTGGCCGCCCCGTCTCTATTTGTACTTCGTTTGGGTCGAAAACCTAGTTCAAACCGTGTCAGATTCTGTTTTCCCGCACAGGCGCACGGGCCGTGCGTCTAGAGCACGCCCAGCCCGTGTTGGGTGCCGCAGAAATAGTCAAACCGCTGAAGGACGCACGGGTCGTGCGGTAGGGCACGACCAACCCATGCTTGTAGTCGAAGGTTGAGCCTCAATGTTGACTGGCGCACGGGCCGTGCTAGGGTCGCACGCCCTGCCCGTGCGCACCTGCTACACTTGATATACTCGACCGTTTTCTTCCATTTTTCGCCCGGTTCGTCTGACTTCTTCTCAATTCAACTCCGAACTTCGTACATTACGTCAAGTATTGGCGGTTCTTTATCGCAATGCTCCGAATTGTTGCCAAAATGCTACAATTTATCAATCAATTCCACAAAACGAGCAAAGCATAATACCTTTTCCACAAAACAGGAATAAAGCCCTATTTACTCATGTAATGCATGCATAGCAACACATTCTAGCCAAAATTAAGCCCAAAATACATTCAAAATACATGCCAATCAAATATGTCAATCGTACTAACTAGCTGTGGCGTATTTGTCTTGCGAACAAATTCATTCACAATTAGGCTTTCAGTTTCTGAAGTTGCAATAGTTAGTTTTCAGGTTTCTATTAAGTTGTACGTTGTGCATAACTTGAATTATCATTATACAGAATTTAATGATTACAACCCCGCTTAAATAATATTGAGATAGCTAGATAGCATCTCATAAATACTTTATTACTTCTACATATTCATATATCAATGATATGCAATGTACGTACATAGATATCTCTTGGACGTGTTTTATAAGTATGAATAAATTAAGTCATGGATAAGCTCAAAGCAAATAAATATTATTTTAGTTACTGGCAGTATACGGTCAAAGCGGATATTTATTATCAATGATGTGTTAATGTCTTTTTTTATAACAATATTTTTTAATGATATATACACGCATGTTTGCTACCACTAGACTCACCATTTATAAAAGTATTAACCAGAGTTCGAACCATATATCTGTCAATTTATTTGAAATTTATCTCTTCTCTCAAACCAGTACTCCCAACATATTAAAAAAATACACTCACATTTGCTAACTTGGATAAGTCATCATTGTTGGAAATTTGTAATTGTGTAACTTAGGGAGTGATTGCTTGACTTTTCGTTCCGCTCTTTTTCACTTTAAAGAGAGTAGTGTGAAAAAATTATTTTTAGAAAATGAGAATGGATTTTGGGAATGTGATTGAATATAAGATGAAAATATGATGATGATAGTTGATGTGATAGTTTTTTTTAGTATAAAAATGATTAGATGTGATTGATGATTAGATTTGATTGGTGATTTGAAAAATAACAGAAAATGTATAGTGCATTTGTGATATGATTTTATAATAGTGATAATTGATGTGATATTTTTTTGTTAAAATTATAAATGGATGTGATTGATAATTTGAATAATGATAAAAGTAAATAGTATATTTTTTGAAAAATTTCACAAACAATCAAATATTCATTCAAAATTTTATCCAAAAAATTCAAGGGTGAAATTTGTTCACAAACAAGCACTCCCTTAATTTCCGGAATAATCGGTTTCCTCCCAACGTCCAATCATACTCATGCTAAAAAGCTTTAACCATATCCCCTCAAAAAAAAAAAAAAAAAAAAAAAAAAGCTTTAACCATCTCTTATTATTACAGACACATAACTGGGGCGTGAATCATCATATCCTGAAGTTATTTAATGTCTGTACTCATTCTTAAGGGTCAACCGCATTCATATTTTGATTGATAGTAACTTTAATTATGGCGTGTTTTGTCTTAATTGTATTAGTACTATGTTCATAAAGAGCCTAACTTTAGTGCCATCGCCTGTGATATCATTTTTGGCGTATGCACTAATTAATCAGGTTTAAGATATCAATAGCTACCTGTTTTATTTTCCAAATAGGGTTAGGAACAACGTTCTTGGTGGGCAGCAAAATATGACAAATTAGAATGATGGAAATCATAGAGAATATAAATATAAATATTTTTTTTTAAAAGAATAGAGCAAATTATACTTGTATCTTATTCCAATGCCCCTTCTTAGATGGTGTTTAACTGAGTTTAATTATACATTTTTTAAAATATCTTATAAGATATTTGGAAGCTTATAAGTTCATCAAAAGTGTTTGGTACAATTTATTAATACAGATCATATAAGCTCTCAAAAGAAAATGTTAGGAACTCATAAGCTATTTTTAAATATTCTTTTGAAGAATAATGTGGGAGATCCCACCTTATTTTCAAAATAAGATTTTATTTTAACAACTTCTTTTAACTTTGACCAATTTAATTATAAAATTATCGTTAGTAACATTTTATCACTACAAGAAAAATGGTCTATCCTAACACAATTTTAACGACGCTACCAAAAAGCGCTATTATAAATAACTAAATAAGTACTTAATGACACTTTTTAAAAAATATTGTAAATTATAAAAATTAGTGACACTTACTAGAAAGCGATAGCATTTTAGTAAATTTAATGATACTTTTATTGAAATATCGTTATCTTAATAAAATTACCGACATTTTTTTTATAAATGTCACGATAATTATAAAACTTACGTACACTTTTATTGTTTGTGTCCTTAAATGACAACGCTTAGTAAAAACATCATAAAATTGATGACACTTTCTAATTACTTACGCACTTTTTTATTTGTCACCAAATTTTTAAAATTTACTTATACTTTTATTGTTTGTGTCATTAAAATGACGCACTTATTAAAAAGCGTCATAAAATTGATGACAATTTCTATTTTACTTACACATTTTTTTTATCGCCAATTTTTTAAAATTTACTTAATTGCACTTTTATTTTTTGTGTTATTAAAATGACGACACTTATTAAAAAGCGTCACAAATAAAAAAAAATTGGAATATATATCCCACATCAAAAGGTTGAAGTGTTGAGAGTTAATAAATAGAGACCACATGGTGTGTAAATGACTAACAACAAATATATTCAAAATCAGCCAAAAATTAAATATAAATTTAAACTTTTAAAAATAATAATAAATAAATAATCTTTATTAAATTTTACAAAAGCTAGAAAGTAAAATTCCGTCTTAATTTTAATAACGTCAATTTTCAAAAGCTTCGCGACTTTAAAGATGCTTAATAACGTCACTAAATTTAACGACGCTTTTAACGTAAGCAAAACGTCATTTAAAATATATTAAATCTTTATTAATTATGTTATAGAAAATAACGTCACCACCACATAATGACACATTTGTTAAAAGCGTCAGAAAATGAGATTTACCTACGCATAGATTTTGAGTGACATATATTTTCGTGACATCAAATTTAACAACGCAACTCGTGACGTTTTTAGAGGCGTAGGTAATATAGTTTCTGACTCGAATAAGTGCCACTAAGCGAAAATTTTAACGTCACTAAATACAGTTTTTTCTGTAGTGTATAATTTTTTTTTTGTTCTTATTTTATCCAAATACTTCAACCACTAAATTTTAAAATAAGATCCAACTTCTTATAAGGTATAAATTATCTTGTGAGATCTTTTAAATAAGGTTAGCCAAACTCTCTCTTAATCATCAAATTTATTATAATTTAACTACGAATTAAAACACAAAATCGTGATGGGACGCAAAGGTTTTTTGTAATTTAGAAAAGATCTAGACTTTGTCACTTTGCTTTCTGTGTGAATCTGTAGTGTTAATTAATTGTAGACAATTAATACTATAACTTCACACCACCAATCCCACCTAGTGGGATAAGATGCAGTTGATGATGATAAGGAGAAATATCTAGGCTACATAAGGTTTGGACTTTTCTACTCTAATAAAAACAACAGTGTAATTTTTTTTTAAAGGAATATGATCATAATCATGAACTACTTATTGACCAATACGTACCACCACAATACTAATTGGCATCAAACTTAGGAATATGTGCGTTAATCATAACTAGCTAGTACAAGAATCATACATTATACTACACATTATATTATCTTTTTACCCTCTCATTATAATGACGTAATGGTGACAATAGCTTGAGGTGTAGAAGGTGACAAAAGGAGACAAGGGTGCAAAATCTTTCAACAAGAAGTGATGACTCTGGATATTTTTTCAGTACTATGTCACACACCAAAGTCAATTAACAACAAGGACAAAAATAGAGTAAAGAGCTAAGAAAAAAGACTTTTTTAATTTCTAGACCACTACATGTTCAGTTTCCAGTGTGAGATTTTTCTTTGCCATTTCCATGGCCACCACTGATCCATTTTAAAATTTGGGGTCAACTTGTAAAGTAGGATGAAAAATGTCAAAAGACGCACCCCGCGTACATTTCGGTTACCTCAGCCATCAATCATCATCATGGCTAGGTTTACTTAGTTCTCTTCACTTTCCCCAAACTTTGATATTTAAATTATTATTATATTAATGAGGACGGTTGCTTAGTAATTCACCATATATAATTATTATTAAAATTGCGAAGGAGAACTAGTTAGGGATGACAATAGAGCGAATTGGACTGTATTTCTAGATACCTAGATCTGTTCTGTCCCTAGAACGGGGCGGCACGGGTCGATCCGTCCTGCCCCATATTAATTAAATTTAAATAGAAAAATAAAAAAATTAATAAAATATTTATTTTAATATATTAATAAAATATTATTTACAAAAATTATTACAAGTTAAAAATGTTAGATATCATACATAAAAGATAAAAAATAATATTATAATATATTATATATACAAAATATATATTAAATATATTAAAAAACACATGCGAACAGAAGTGATACTCAGACCCGCCCGCCCGCCACGAGTCATGTCAAATGGAACGGGGACGAGGTGGGTACTCACGGTCCTGCTTGAAATTGTCAACCCTAGAACCAGTATTAGAATGAGATTTAAACAATAAAAAATGATGGGTCTAATTATAATATGGTATTATCCATAATACACTAGGTATATGCAAAATATATTTGTTGTAAAGATGAACAATAAGTCACCTATTCTATAGAAAAATGATCAGAATAGGATGGGTGCACAGTGCACACTACATATATATACACCAAATTTAGCATTTATATATAATTTTGCATAGCATGCTTATAAATATTTCAGTCCCTTTCATTTTCCCTTAATCCTTTTAATTGTCTTTTTATATTCCTCCTCGTCTTTAACTGTTTGTTGTATAGCAGACAAGAACCTAACACTCAATCAAATACTTAAAACTCCCTTGTCGATTCAAATAACACCACACATCAAGAAAAGCCAGCAAAGGAAAATAAAACATTGTTTTGTGCATACTAAATTTAATTTAATTTAATTTATCTTCAGAAATCGAAAAAAAATCATATTTGAAGGAGAAAATATTTTGTGCATTAATGTTGTTTTATAGTGCAAATCACCTCACGTCAAGGTAATTGGTCTGGTGATTCAAGAGTCCAAATCTTAGAGCTAAGGTAACTCCAATAACAAATGTAACCTTGTGGCCTACAACACGTTGTACAAGGTTAAGAGAGGATTGTACAGGAAAACTTCTCCAATGCTTAAATCAGCAAATGCCCATTAAATAATTCTAAGAGCAACAAAAAAATCATTATGTAAATCGTTCAAATTATTTACAAATAAATATAGAGGGACTATTTAAACACGTGGTGATGTGTTTCATGGACTTCGTGTAATAAGTTTTATGTGTTATAAGCAACGTTATGGGCCACATGGGTCACTTAATAATATAATATAACACTTAACAACAATTGATAACTATGGACGATTGAATAATTAAATTTGAAATTAAATAATGCTATAAATTGGTAAGAATAAAAAGTCGAATGTACCCATCATATGCATGATATATATACAAGATATTTATGCAACTAAAATCCAAAACAAAAAAAAATCAGAGGGATCTGGTTCCACCATGTGATCTAGAATAGAAGCATCAAGTGATTGTTGATATATGATGCGATCGATTGAACTTGACCTTTGAGAAAAATCATCCTCCAGACCAAGATATCACCTCGTTGAGTCATACACCAATTTACAATTGTTGTCAGCTGTAATAATTCTGGAGATTGACTTATCAATAGGGCATATATCATGATCTGCTGTTTTTCATTCTTACCAACACCCAATTTGAATTTTTTTTTAGTCAAGGAAAAGATAGTATAATTAATATTTTATATTTTTTATCTCTTATAAAAGTGTATATAATATTTTTATAAAGAGTAGATCTCCTATCAGACCGTTTAACAAATCTATTCCGTCAGACGGATCCGAATCCCCCAGTTTCCAAATATAATCACTAGTCAACTTCACTTTGTAAATATATTCAACTTCTTGGTCAAAGAACAACGAGCGCGGGCATTTAATTCTCGCTGCTGCGCCAGCACCACCATGTTGTTGCACTGGTATATTCCAAAAGATGAATGACTTCCCTTCATTTTCCACACCAAAATCATAGCCTATATACACATATTTTCATCTTAGAATTAATTTCCCTTTTTCTTATACATAAACCCCCTAATTTTATACTAGTCTCTCGCACTTCAAAATTCTAAGAAAACAGAGTGTTCAATACCTTCATCAACAAGATAGTGAGGTCTTGGATTGCTTTATGTGTTTACACCAATTGCTTCTTTTGTGGTAGTCTAATATATATGTCTCTTCTTTGCCAAAAACCAGTAATGGAGGAGAAGAGTGCATGGAGTGGCAGTTTAGGGAATAAGTCTAATATTTCCTTTGTTTTTTTTTTTCTTTAGGTGATATGAAAATGAATATTTGCACTAAATGATACAAGTCTTAGTATCAACTAATACTTTTATGGAGAAATACTAATATATTTTATAAGAAAAACTAATACGTTGCAGGAGCACTACTAAAATACTCTCTAGGAAATTACTAATATTTTTTCGAGAAACTACTAATACTTTTCCGATGGACAACTAATACATTTCAGGAGTATATTCATGAGAAATACTAAAACTCTTGAGGTAACTACTAATACATTTCGGAAAGAATCGCTAATATTTTTAGAAGGATGACTAATACTTTTCAGAAGGATTGTTAATTCATTTCGGGAGAAAATTTTAATTATTATTTAGGGGAACTATTAATACATTTCAGAAGAACTGCTAATACTTTTTAGAAAGACGACTAATAATTTTCAAAAGGACTATTAATACATTACGGGAGAAAATTTTGATTTATTTCAAGGAACAACTAATACTTTTTTGAGGGATTGCTAATACATTTCGGGAGTGTATTCAGGAGAAATACTAAAAAAACTCTTCAGGAAACTACTAATACATTTCAGAAGAACTACTAATACTTTTTAGAAGGACGACTAATACATTTTAGAAGGACCGCTAATACTGGTGCTCCCTAAAAACTACTACAACACCACTGCTAATATTACGGAAATGCCACCGGATCCGCGGGTCAGATCCATCTAACAGGTCAAACCCGTTAGACGGTCTGACAGAGTTTTTGTGTTTTATAAAATATATATTTGTTATCCATTAGTATATTAAATTCATCAAAATTAATAATATGAATAATTTTTTTTAATTTTTATATTTTTTTAATTTTTGGCGGGCCGGCCCGCCCAACCCGCAACCCAAGGCGGGTTGGGTTGGGCTCATGTTTTCTCAGCCACCCACGCCCCACCCCCCCCGCCTGCTTTCGTTTACAAATCTAGGTAAGTATTAAAATAACTGTAAAGTATATGTAAAACTTTGTAAATAAAATCCTTATAGATAAATATTTATCTACAAAATCTAAACTGTTGATAAATATTTTATGTCGGTAAATTTAAAAACTATCAGTAATTTGTTGATATAATTTGAGGATAAATAATATTTTCTATTTTATAGGTAATTGTAAAATTTAATAACAATCATTTATGTCGGTAAACTGAAATTAAATGAGAATCCAATCATTAATTACGTCAGCAAAAAAAAAAACTATTACGAGGAGTGCTATATAAACAGACAATGTCCATGTGCCAACAAAATAGATTATGAACCTTTACATATGACTAAAATTTAACCTTTATAAAAATTATTTGGCCACTAATACCGTCAGAAAATCACCATAAACCCACTTATAATTCAACCTAAGCCGAAAGTTTATCAAATCATAATAAAATAATTAAAAGGCTATATATGGATATAACATAACCAACATTAGATAACCACGATTGAATGTACAGCGTAAAATAATCATATATGTTAGAAATATAGTATTAATTGAAATGATTTTGAACTTATTTTCAACATCATGAAACTGGCATGAGGTTTTGAATTTTGTAGCAGTGTCCACTTTCAAAGCTGGCACGTGTCTTGCCATCAGAATTAGCATCTTCTTATTCTTTCCCAGGTGTTTTAAATTTTGATGTGGGCAGTTGACCTGGATTCCGCGTTGAAAATTGAAATTGGGTCAATCATTGGGCCCATTCTATTAGTAAAATCTTACAGATAATATGAGTTGAGAAACATTTGGCACCGATTACTTTAATTTCTAAATAGTCCTATTTCGATTCTTTAATATATTCATCTATTTCTAAATTAATTCTTTTCCGTCCAAACATACATTAAAATGTTTAATTACTCAACACTTGTGTGGTGAAAGTTTCATTCTTATATTGTACACAGTCATTAATGCCTATCAAATACTTCTCAAGCATCCTTTTTTAAGGACCAAATGATTTGTTGGATAACCTATTTTAATGATGATTAAGCCTACACTTATAATTAGTAACATAGATTGTTCCTATAACTACTATCATTTATGATTGAAAAAAGTTTTAACTATTATGTATTCAAAGCATCTAAGAGCATTCAAAACTCTGAGCTAATAGAATATAAATACGATCAGTTCAGTTCGTAATCAACATATATGAAGTACATTTCTCTTATCTCGTATTCACTGTTACACCACTACGTCCATTTGATTGTTTGACACGTGGAATCTCCAAATTACGCCATCTAGTTAATCCATTTTTGTGATCCCAATTATTTTCTAGAATCAGATAACCGAAGGACCCTCTATGATGCCAACATGAGCTTAAGTAATTAGTGAAAATATGAATCAACCAATGATGTTATCCTAGAACACGTACACATAACTGATCGCATGAATGCATTTGGATAGTGGGATAATGTATTCATTAAGTACATGAATTTTCCATTATCTCATGAATCTTTCTCCACAAGCTTAATTTACCCAAAAACAATTAGTTCATATATAATTTAGCTGGTAGATAATTTAGCTTATATTCCCATGGAATTTTTCCAAATTGAATGGAAATTTGGTACATATATAAATCATCGTGATTTCCACCGAACGTTTGCAAGTTTGGAATGCTCACAGCGTGACCTCATTTTTGTGTCATTAACGTATTTTGGCAACTTATATAACCGGACTACTTTTTCTAAAACATATACAGAAAATAAAATTACTGTAATTTAAAAAGGGTTTTCATGAAGACTAAGAGACTATAGACAAAATGATAGCTGAGCCTACGGCCTTTGGGCCTACATTCATTTCTTTCTGATGTTATCGTTGTGGTATATATAGGGGGTCTATGAACTCCAACTGGACCCAAATCTCATTAATTAGACTTGTTTGACTTGGACTAATTGGGCTAGCCGCATAGTAAAAGTAAAAGGCAGCCTAGTCAATATTTTAAATCGATGAAAAATAGAGCAAGCCCAATGACTTGCCAGACCGGGAACACTTCCACAATCGCCCATAGGCCATGAACGATCAGAATTAGGTCGCCCATAAATTCCTAGATTAAAATTGAATATAAGTGAGTAAAGTGGACTCGTACTTAATACCTTTATTTAATAACAGTATTATTTGGAAGAAAATGCAATTGGTTGATTAACTAAATTATGGAACTTATTCGAAATGACGGGCCATGTTTAAAACAAGTTCTAATAAAGAAGTGGGCTGAAAAGCCAGGCCCAATTATAACCTTAAATTCCCGTCATCACTGAAACTGCGAGCCCATACCCAAAATGGATCTTCTTTCCAAAGCGTACTCAACTGCTTCCGACGATGACGATGGCGACAGCGTTACTGGAAGAGGATCACAATACACGAATCCATTTTCGCCTCCTCCCAAACGCTCCAGAATTGAAACGTCATTCTCAAATCCAATACAGATGCCCGGTCTTCGCCGTCCGAATCTCCATACGGAAGCTCCGATACCCGGAGGATACATATCGAAGAGACAAAGAGCTGCCCTAGCTACGGATCCGAAAGTAATCGACCCGAACCCGAAATCTGTCGACCCATCACCAGGTTCGCTGCTATTCTCCAACACTCCCTCTTGGTTAATGTGATCAAATTTTGATATAAGGTGATATTAAACGTCACATATTTGGCATCTTAGAGCAATCTATTTCTACAGTTGTAGGAAGCCTTTCAGATTCAGATATACCACATGGTATTTTGACGAAATTGAGGCGTCATATGAAGGGCGGTGTTGTTCCAAACCAAACTCCTCAGTCACTTTCTGCAGCTCTCAAAGGGCACTCTAAGTCTGTGAATTCTTTGCAATGGTCCAAAACTCGTGGTAAGTGTTTTATGTTCTGCAAAAAGCTGTTATTACTTAGGAATACTGATATTGCTATACTCCTGCCATTTCCTAATATTTCTGCTGTGAAGTTGATTGGAACTTCCATTTATTGCATGTAAAACAATGAATTAGTAATATTTGATACAAATCAAGTTGTAGCTGTATTATAACATTGTAACGTTGTATCTTTTGACGAATGGTATATCAATATGACTTATCATATTGTATGCATATTGTTTTTGGGAAAATATATCTTTTATGCTGTTGTTTTTTGGAAAATGTATTCGTTTAATGTGATTGTGCCTGCTTAGATTGAAAGTCTGATTTCTCATAAAATCTGCAATAATATATTGATGATTCCATCGAAGTAATGGATTTGAGCTAGACCTGTTACTATCAACATCTTGATTGAGGGGCAACTCGGAAGCTCATTTTTCTTCTAGATTAAATGTATTGCCTTTAAGGCATTGTGTTGATATATAATTCATGACTTGAGTCTCTTCCATATTTATTCTGTTTATCTGTTGATAGTTTATACTTTTATCTCGCTATGAATTTCTGATCTGTTCTATGAAGTTAGTTTCCAGCTCATCTTCTTGCATCTGCGGGAATGGATCATACTGTCTGCATCTGGAATGTATGGAGTAGAGGTCAAAAACAAGCACGTATATTAAATTGTCACCATGCGGCAGTGAAAGATGTGAAATGGTCTCAGCAGGGATTATCTGTACTCTCTTGTGGTTACGATTGCACATCAAGGTTGGTTGATGTTGAAAAGGGAATGGAGACTCAGGTTTTCAGGGAGGATCAAATTGTAGAAGTTGTAAAATTTTGTCCAGACAACTACAATCTATTTCTCTCTGGGGGTTCAAAAGGTCTCCTTAAACTGTGGGATATAAGGACTGGCACGGTGGTCCGTGAATATGTACGAAGTCTCGGGCCAATCCTTGATGTGGAGTTCACAGTTGATGGCAGGTATTTAATCACCTCGAGTGATGTGTCCAAAAGCAACCTTAGTGAAAACTCAATTATTGTCTGGGATGTTTCGCGTCAAGTTCCTTTATCCAATCAGGTAAACTTCTGGTGTTCTTGCATTCATTGTTGTGTTTCTTTCTCACCGGTGAGTTTGTATGGGCTATTGCATTATAAGTTAAAGTTACTATATGATAGCATCAAGGTTCAGAGTTTTTTTCTTTTCTTGAGGAAGAACTTTATGATAGTTTCTTTACATTTAACGTTCTACTTTACCTGCATGAGACTATGATAGAAATGAAAAATCAAAGTCTCTCATTTAGCATGTGATATGGTGTTACTCTTTCCTCCACCGCTTGATATAAATAATAAAGAAGAAGAAATCATTTAATCGTTCGGTTCCACGGTGAGTGCTTTTGTGCTTTGTCCTGTAGAAGGCATTAGAAGTGAAGATAAGAATTCATGAACTATCTAGATGGATTTTACTTAATACATGAACACAACCTTATTGCAAAAATTGTCAACAGAGCCACAATATTACTCTTTTACTCTGAAAATGGTTTATGGTGTGATATGGGAACCACTGGGAATGGTTCAAGTTAAAGGGCCTCTGGTAATGATCATATTCTCGAAATTTATAAAATACATGAGTAAAGAATTGGGCTCGGAGGATCTCAACTTGAAGTATTGCCGTATTATTCTTTGGAAATTATGACTTTCCCAAGCTGCAGTTTACCGCCTAAACTCCATGATTTTTTGTGCAGTACCGTATATTGACACCATCGGTGGAATTTTTCCGGAACATTCCAACACGTGCCTTGCACATGAAGGCAAAAATGTCTTTGCCTCAAATATATTATCAATGAATTAATACTATAATTTCTTCTTTTTTTACTTGTAAAATTACACTTTATTTTCCTTAATTTACTTAGTTAATTTTTAAAATAAAATTAAAATATAGACTAGTTTTGTCAATTTTGAGGTCAATAAAATTATAAGTATTTACCAAAGTCAATTTGAACATAATAGGATGCATTAAATTTTTTTTTTTTGTATAACTTCAATTAGAATTTCAATAAGATAAATCTATTACAAATATAATGAATTTGATTTTTTCTTTTTACATTTATTATGTTGTATAAGATTTGTAAACATATGGTTTAAACTTATTACTGCATGTTTTATTTTAATATGACGACATGCATGTTCATTCCCTTGTCTGGCTTGCTGTTGGCCCTGATGTACTGGGCTTTTCATGTTATATTCTCTAATGTGGTCTGGATTTTATAGTCTCTAGTTCAAACAGAACTCCTTTGTACTATAACACCCTTACATTGCTACTTCTCAGGTCTATGCCGAAGCATACACATGTCCCTCCATCAGATGCCACCCATTTGAGCCATACTTCATTGCTCAGTCCAACGGAAACTACATTGCTATATTCTCTACAAGACCCCCGTTCAAACTTGACAAGTATAAGAGATACGAAAGTCACGGTGTATCTGGTTTCCCTATCAAGTGCAATTTCAGTATGGACGGAAATATGGTGGCCACTGGATCCAATGATGGATGTATCTACTCTTATGACACTAAAACATCCAAATTTCTCAAAAAGGTCAAGGCATATGAGCAACCATGTGTAGATGTTGTATTCCATCCTTCCTTGCCCGATGTTGTTGCTAGTTGTAGTTGGAACGGTGAAGTCTCTGTTGCCCATCGAGACCGCAGTAACAATTGGAAAATCTCACCATGAGTCGATTTCTGAGTCTGTTATTTAAAATCTCCACTTTTAGGCTATAATCATTTGGTTAAGGTATTATGACATTTGGTGAATTTATGTAAACCTTCGAGATTATTGTTTTCTACCATTATGATATGAGAAGCACTTAGTAGGCCGCGCTATAGCCTCTGTTTCACGTGATATATCCTCTTATGATGTGTTGGTGCCTAACGATGTCAGGGGATGTCACGAAATGATCCCATTGAAAACGAAACACGTGGTATATCGATTTTTTAACTTCAAGATCTCATGGGTTGCTAGGTGAAAGGCTTGAATGTACTAACTTTGAACCTGCCAAACTGTAAAACCCATATTTATACCATTTTATAATTACTCTTGGTTCTGGAATGTTGAATTTTAGCAAATATGTGGTGGTACTTGTATTGTTCTATGGCTGCAATCTAAGTTGTAGATAACTTGCATAATTGTCTGTCATCTCACAAAATTCATGTTAGAAAACCCCTCAGCAATCACATCAGAAGTGAGTGATTCTGGGGATTGAAGTGGTCAGCAAGAGTCCATTTTTTCCAGGGAGATTCATGGATGGACATTACCACTGTAGACTTGACCCATTTTCCAGGAACATATTGAGTTGGGAACTTTGACTCTTTGCAGAAATAAAATGCTATGGATTTTGAGGTGGGATTTATTTTGGTGCCCATTTCATTTATCCTTGTGGATCATTAAAGTCTAAACACTCCCCACCATAGGAACATGTTCTCAAGAAAATAAATAAAATTGAAAAATCAATGTGATATCATTGGAAGGATTTCAGATGATATTGGGCCAAGAATACAGCTGTTAGTTACATGGACATCCATCCATGGGCCCATCATGGTCCAGTTATGTATTTAGGAAGTCTCATCCCCCTTTGTCCAAGTGACAATTGATGGGTGACTGTTCAATGATGAGAAATTGTGGGTAATATCTGAAGAAAATGAGTAAACAATAGACAGAAAATAAAGAAACCACAATTTTTTCTAAATTGATACCATGGTTTACAGCCAGACCTGTGTCTACATACTTGTAACCTACACCTACTATTTTGTAAGCAGATATATGGATCTTCAAAAAAATATTATGCAAATTGAGGGGTGGGGGGGCAAAAGGATAGTTGAATGAAACACAATTATGCAAATTCTTTTCCAATTCTTCATTCAAAGGGAGACATGACACACTACCTTCCTTTTGTAGTTGCACTTATATGTGGGACCAATTAATTCTCATTCTTGTTTCTGCAATTTCAAATCAAATTGAACTACTAGTGTATCTCAACAAACTGTCACACTTAAATTTTTTTTTTTCCTTTTTCATGTAACTAGATTGATTATAGTGGTTGTTTATTTATTTCTCATGTGATTTGTTGGAGCTATATGTCAACTTTTTACTCCTCTGTATGTGAGGTTTTGTAAGCAGTACAATTAAACAACAAGAAAAAACACACACACACACATATGTGTGTGTGTGTGGAAAAATAAAGGGCAGAATTTGCACGTAAACAAAGGGGGATACACTTATATTATCTCCGTGTGTCAAAGCACTATCCAGACAACCCAGCAAAAATTTCCAATTTAGCAATGGTCCACCACCCTTTTTAGAACTGTTTGTAATGGGAAATATTGGTAATGGGCTCAGCCAAAAACACAAAGGAAGAAAACAAAGTCATACAACCTAGCTAGCTAAGCTATAGGTCTATGTGGATATATTATGTACATGTATTCTTCAACTTACTACATGAATGTGTTCCCCACATTACCTGGTTAATTCATTACCATTCAAGAATTGCTACTATATATATCTATATGCAATTAGGAAAACCAATTCCTACCCAACAAATGTAAAGTTACAAAAATAAAAAAATAAAAACGGATAATTACAAAAACACCCTCGAGGTTTCGGCTAATTCCAGAAAAAACCCAGAGATGTTTCAAAATTACAAAAGAATCCCTCATGTTTTATTCTGTCAAATTTAATTAAGGGATTTTTATAATTGTTAGGGGTGGCAATTCGGGTAATCATGTTGGGTTTGTGTTTGGTTTAGGGTTGATTTTGTGTAATGCTTAAAATACATCGAAAATTAATTAAAATATAAAACAACTATGTTTTAGACATATTTGTAACATCGTGTTAGATTCGTATTAGTCGTTTTTGTGTTTGGGGATTTGGGTTCTGGTTTCTCTCAGTTATTTCGGGTCGGGTTATCATAGCGTGCAGGGATTGTCACCCCTAATAAATGTCAGGAGAGTTTTGAGAAAAAATATAAGATAGTTTTTGTAATTTTCAAAAATCTGTTGATTGTTTTTTTAATTAGCCCGAACCCAAGGGGTGTTTTTGTAGTTATTCCTAAAAAATTGACCAAAGAAAATAAAATCTACAACTTTTGAAAAGTAAGCACGAACACACACCTCTCCATATGACTTCAATCATCTTTGTAAAAGAGGGACACTTTTTTAGGGTACTTTGGTGGTCAAGAGTGTGTTTCTCCTCTTCATGACCCTACCGGCATACCTAATCGGTGACATGAAACGATGGGCTAAAAGGTATTTTATCTCCATGAAACCAATCACAATTTTTCTAAAAACCCTAATTTGTCTAGATCACTAGGCCAATTTTTTTGTTTGATTAGGGAACAATGAAACAACATTACACTCACAAAAAAGAAGGGAATCTAAACATGGGATTAACAATGGAAACACACACTAAAATGCTTTAGAATCAAACACACACACACACAAAAGAAAACACTTATAGAGTTGAAAAATAAATAATATAGTCATACTTTTGATCCATCTTGTCATGTTTTTCAACTTTTATATAATTAATATGGATTTTATCCTCTCCTACATGCTAGGCCATAATGAAAAATATATTTTGGGCCTCAAAAACACACTTAATGTTATCACTAGGTCTTCCAATCCTTACCTTGTAAAGTGAGGGACAAACTCATTTTATTTTGTGCTATTGCCATGTGATTTGTGGCCTATTCCAAGGGTCACCATATGGTTGGTATTCTTTTTTTTTTTTTTCTTGCTCCCCCTATCTATAATATCTATGCCTCCATTAAAAAACATTTATTAATGTATTGAATTGGAAAAAAAGCCCACCAACAATGATTTCAGTTTAAAGTTTATTTGCTTTCCTATTTGGGAAACTCTGTACAAGGATTTGTGTGTTGTACTGCCATTAGTCTAGGCCATTTTGGAAATTTCTTTTTACTGCTCAAAGTTGTCATCTTAGACAATATTTGTTTTAATATTGTTAATTTTCTGTTCTTTTTACTTTAGCCTAGCTGACAACCATGATTAACACCCTAACCAGGATTTTTTCAAAAATGTTAATTAATCATATATTAAAAAGCCACCAAGCAAGTTGTTTCAGTGAATGTTGTCGGGTTAATGCTCAATCTCTCATCACAAATTCTTTAATTTTTGATGGAAATATATAATATTTATATATAATATTTATATATAAACTCTACCCTTGGTCAATGGCATAGGTCATTATCATTTTGCTGACCTACAGGGGCTGGCTGGTATAGGGCCCTTTTTATTTTAGTAAAATATAATTTTTTGAATTTTAATAATCAAATATTCAAGGGGCAAGGACCCTGTTTCTTGATTGATTAACAAGAAAAAAAAAAAAGAATAATATTCTGCTTCCAACTGTACATTTTTGTTACCCTTACTCTATTTTTTTTTCCTCCTCTTTCTCTCTACAAACCCTAAGACTTAAACCCCTTCCCCTCCCTCCCCCTTCCCAGCCGCCACCCCTTCCCCTCCCCTCTCCTCCCTTCTCCTCCTCCTCCTCCCCTTATCCCCTCCCCTCCCCAACCATGTTTTATGGTGGAAGCCAATGAAGACATATTTTTGTGTTATCCAGAGGTGATTGGATTTTCCGATCGAGAGTGGAGGCAAGTCGGAGGTCGGAGCTACAAAGAGGAGAGTTGGAGTCGGGTAGGTGGTGGGGGCTGCATTGAAAGATCGGGTGGGGGAGAGGCATTTTTCTGTTTTTTCGATTTTTTCTGTATTATTTCTGTTTTTTTTTAGTCTTGATTTTACCGGTTGATTTGCGAATCTCGTGGCGGTCGATAATTCAGACATTGCGGTGCGTGATGTAGCTCGTGCCCTGATTTGTTCGAGTTGGGTAGTCTCCCTTGAGGAGTGCCTTAGTCCTCCTTTCGGAGGTGGTTTAGTTTCCTTGTTTTGTGTTTTTAGTTGTTTTTTGTTTTGCTCCTCGATTTACTTTAGTTATACCTCTCAGACGGAGTTCTCCCCGACATGTATCAATGTATGTATGTTCAAGGTGGCCATTTTGCTTGGGTTAGCGTGTAAGTTTTGTTGAGTTATGAATATATTTCTATCGTTTCGAAAAAAAAAAAACAAGAAAAAAGAATAAAAAAATTAAGGTTTGACTCTCTCCATTCCAAATTTAAGTTTGCAATATACAATTGTGCAGATGGACTGTTGGGAAATTTCTATTTTATTTTCTAAATTTGGTAAGATATTAGAAACAATGGGACTATGGACACGCTAATGAATTAGATATAAAGACCTCCTTGCTTATAGTCCCCAATGTACTAAAACACGATATAATTTTTACTTTTATTGGGGAAGAAAAACGATTGTACCAAAGGGCTAAGGCGATTTTGTTAAGAAATATCGTAAAATCAAACCTCCGTTCGTGTTCGTAGATTTGCATATTGGTCGCCAAAGGTTCCGACATTCAGAACATAAACAAAAAAATTTTTTGAGCAAAGAACATAATCAATTTTTCTAGAATTTCTACTTTAATTTTAAAGATCTTATAAACTCCCACATCTTATAAGATGTTTTAAGAGCTAATAAGATGTTTTTTTTTTTTGCTAACGGAAGAGTCCCTAGTCATTACCCTTCGGTTGCACACTGGGTTAACCCTTAGGCTTGATGTAATAGCCTGGCAAACCAGCGAGGCAAGCCATCTGCGACAAGCTTGACCAAATTGTGGGAGATTAAGTTTTGAACTTGAGACCTCTGGCATCAAGAACCCACTCTACTCCACTAGGTCACCCCCATGATTAGGGG
Organism: Rehmannia glutinosa; assembly: GCA_016081115.2. Taxonomy (NCBI): domain Eukaryota; kingdom Viridiplantae; phylum Streptophyta; class Magnoliopsida; order Lamiales; family Orobanchaceae; genus Rehmannia; species Rehmannia glutinosa. The sequence continues at coordinate 51,930,451 of CM071929.1, forward strand.
CTTATAAGATGTTAAATCTTGTTTTTATAATAAGTTGTTGAACTGTCTGGATAAAATAAGATCGTGGAAGTCAGTTTAGTAATTAGTATGGTCGAAACCAATAATCATATTTATTTATTTATTATAAATTCGTTGTTGGAATAAAAGGATGTGTTGGTACCATTAATTTAGAGCACTTGAGCGACAAATGTGGAGAAACAGTAAGAAGATGATAAAGAAGAGAGCATAATCCCCCATAATCACAACCAAACCCGTCACTAACGAAGAAAAGATGCCACCAAAATGCATCCCCAATATTCCCCCTTGTGGCTAAATTCATTGTCAATGAAAACAACTCATGAAAAGATAGCAAAAAAAGATAATAATTCATAAAATTAAAGAAAAAAAGCCCATGTTTTCGGCGACAGATTTATCCTCCCCAGTCCCCAGTACTAAAGTACAGATAACGACTTCATTTTTCTGTGTCACAATGCACACACATGGAATATGACTTCTAGCCAATGCACAATATATAGGTTTCTTGTCACAATTAATTATTTTTCCATGGGAATTTGGGTGGACTGAGATTTTTTAGTTGTTTTTCCTTCATAGATATTTTCATATAACGTTGAATTCCGTATAACACATGACAAAATCTCTAGGTTTTGTTATTGAGGCAATAATTTAGTTTCAAATATATCTTAAAAATACATTGGGTGAATTTCTCTCTGTTGGGAGTGTATTTTCTCTCTGTTGGGAGTGTATCGGGTTCCGTCTGGGCGGTGGTTTTTTTAGGTTTTTAGGGTTCTTCCTTCTTGGTTTTGGTCAGTTTTTCTATATTTTTTTGGTCTAGGTCTTGTCTTCTTCTTCTCTATAGAGTTTCTATAGGTTTGTTTTCATTTTGCTTGGGTCTGTCCTCTGGTACGTTTCGTCCTCTATTGGCTTGGATCTTGGAATTGTATTGTTAACTTTGTGCTTTTCTCTTATTGTTTTTTTTCTAACCTTTTCTTCTTTGCTTCATTCATCTTTGCTGTGCTTTCTTCTTCTCTGTTTGTTTTTTTCTTTTTCTTTTTTTGTTTTTGTTTTTTCTTTTGTTCCTTTCAGGTTGGCTGCTGAGTTCTGGCTCTCTAAAGATTGTGTGGGATTCTGGAAGATGGACTGTGAACTAGCTAAGAAGCTCCAGGGTTTCTCTCTTTCAGAGGTGGAACAAGCTGGAATTGAGTTAGAGGAGGAAGATATTTTGGATAGTAGGGAAGAATGCATTCGAAGCTTATTTGGAAAGGTGCTAGGTAATAAAAAGGTTAACTTTACAGGGCTCAAAAAAACCATGAACAGCTTATGGCCTATAGATGAATCTTTTGTTCTTAAGGAACTTGGATTTAATATGTTTCAGTTTATCTTTAAAACTCAGATTGATAAGAGAAGAGTTTTTGAAGGTAAACTATGGTCTTTTGACAATCAGTACATTGTTCTCAGAGAATGGATTGAGGGAGTGGATATGAAGAACGAATGCTTTTCCCAAATTGATTTGTGGCTGCAAATTTGGAACTTACCAGCCCATTGGATCAGTTCAGAGGTGGGACTCAAAGTAGGGAGGCTATTTTCCAAAGTTAAGGATGTTCTTATTCCTGAAACTGGTAGTATCAGAGGAAGATACATGAAGATTAATGTTTCAGTGGACCTGGATAAACCGCTTTTGAGAGGGACAACTCTGAAATTAAAAGGAGAAGCTCACTGGGTAAGTTTTAAATATGAGAATTTGATTGGTTTTTGTTATTATTGTGGTTGGATTGGTCATCATGAGAGAGTGTGCGAGGAAAAAAAGAGAGATGGCCTTGACAATGTTCGAAAGGAAGGAAGATTCGGAGAATGGATGAAAGCTGAAGATCTTAGCGGGGGTTTTAAATATGGAAGATCATCCCCTGTTAAGGTCCAAATATCACCATCAATTTCTCAGTCCAATAGCAGTAGGGGAGATGGTAAAGAGGCTGTGGAGCATAAGAGTAAAAATGAAGATAGGGGGTGTCAATCTAGCAGCAAAAATTTGTTTGGTGCCGAGTCTCCTATGCCTAGGCCGGGGCCTTCAAAGTCGATTGACTTTTTTAATCTGAATCATGATCTTGCTATCAGTGAGCGGGGCAGAAGAAGAAATGAGGACCTCCCTAAAGGTCTGAGTTTAAAGGGAAAGAGCTTAGTGGTTGAATCAAAAACCATGAATTCTTTTGATTCTCAAACTCAAGATAATCCTTCAAGGCTTCCTTTTCAAGATTTGTCTAATCTGAATGTTGTAAGTAATGGTCAGTCTTATTCAGAAAATTCTGTGAGAGGCAAGAGATGGGCTAGAATTGGTGTTAGGGGTAGAGGGAAAGGGAGAGGCAAGAGGGATGTTCAAAAAGAAAATGTGAGAATTGGGGAAAAAAGAGATGGTAATCATTTGTTGAGGGAGGGTTGGCTTGGAGAGGGGGATTCAGGTGAGGGAGCAGGAGGTAAGAGAGTGAAAGTTGACAATAATGTGATGGACACGGTGGAGGAAGCCAGCCCTAATTGGCCCCAAAGTTATTTATGAGAGTATGTGTGTGGAACTGTAGAGGTTTGGGAGGACCCTCTACGGTTTCCCAGCTCAAGGAGTCTTGGAAATTCCATCTTCCAGTTTTTCTATTTTTATGTGAAACAAAAAAAAAGAGTCAGTTTATCAAGACAGTGTGTAAGCAACTGAAAGTTGATGATAGATGGCAGAATGTTGATCCTATTGGCAAGAGTGGGGGATTGTTTCTTGCTTGGGCAGAAAATATTAAAATTCACCAAATTATAGCAAGTTCATTTTGTTTTGAGGTTGAGTTTAGTCTGGATTGTGATAAAGACAGAGTTTGGGGTGTGTTCGTTTATGCCAGTACAAATGATAGAGATAGAGCCTTGCAATGGGACTTTTTGATTCAAGCTAAAGTCAAATGGGGGAAATTCTGGTTTTTGGCAGGGGACTTTAATGATATTTGCTCAAATAATGAGAAGAAGGGAGGAAGAATAAGACCTCTATGGAGTTTTGTGAAGTTCAATATTTTTATTGGAAGAATGGAGATGCAGGAAATTCCATCAATTGGGGAGGAATTTACTTGGGTTAATTATAGAGCTGGTGATGAGTTTGTGGAAGAGAAACTTGATAGAGTGTTCGGTTCCGCTGAGTGGTGTCTTAAATTCCCTAAGGCAATAGTAAAGGTTGAATTTAAGGAATCCTCTGACCATTGTTTGCTTTTATTGGATGATCTCTCTGATCTTAATAGAAAGAAGCATAAAAGATTCCAATTTGACAAAAGGTGGGTGGAAAATGAGGAGGTGGATGAGGTGATTAAAAAAGCTTGGAGTATTTCTATCTCTGGAAATTCTATGTTCCAAATCCAAAATAAAGTCAAGAATTGCAGAATTGAATTATTGAAGTGGAGTTGTGGAAAAAAATTTAATACAACCTCTCATATTGAGTCTTTGAAATCTTCACTGAACTCCATTAGATCTCAAAATGGGGATAGGGATTGGGATAAATGGAACTCTCTTAAATCTGAGTTGCATGAAGCTTATAGAAGTGAAGAGATATTTTGGAAGCAAAAAGCTAGAGTTTCTTGGCTTAATTCTGGGGATAAAAATACAAAATACTTTCATGCAGTCACCTCTCAAAGAAGAATGGCCAATGGCATTTCTCAGTTAACTCGTGCGGATGGGTATCAGTGTGTGAATGAAGGAGATATTGAAAAGGAAATTTCTGAGTACTACTCCGGGTTGTTTACCTCTGACGAGCGGCAAAGTTCACAGGATCATCTTTCTGGAATCCCACAATCTATCTTTGAAGACTTGAATCAGGAGTTGATCCGGCCTATTAGTGAGACTGAAATCAAACAAGCCCTTTTTGATCTACATCCTAATAAAGCTCCTGGACCTGATGGTATGAGTGCTTTCTTCTTTCAATACTTTTGGGATTTTATCCAGAATGATATTTGTAAAGCTGTTCTAAATTTCTTTAAATCTGGTAAAATGCTTAAGAGTATGAACCAAACACTGATCACTCTCATTCCTAAAATAAAGAATCCTACTACTATGGCCCATTATAGGCCTATAAGTCTTTGCAATGTAGTTTACAAGATCATTTCCAAGATCCTTGCTGTTAGACTTAAGAGTTGTCTGCATCTTTGCATTGGAGAGTATCAGTCAGCTTTTCTGCCTGGTAGACAGTTGATTGATAATGTTGTCATTGCTCATGAATGTATCCACTTTCTTAATAGACATAGAACTGGTAAAAAGGGGTATATGGCCATAAAATTAGATATGGCCAAAGCTTACGATAGAGTTGAATGGGACTGTATTAGGAGAACTATGGAAAAAATGGGATTTCATTCTATTTTTATTAATTGGGTCTTGAAATGTGTCTCTTCTGCTACTTTCTCCTTTAATCTTAATGGGTCTTCTTGTGGTTACATTATTCCTTCTAGGGGTTTGAGGCAAGGGGATCCTATATCCCCTTACCTTTTTCTTATCGTGTCTGAGGTTTTCTCTAGTCTCATCAATACCTCTTTGTCTGATAATCTTTTTCATGGGCTTAAGTTATGCAAGAAAGGTCCTGTCATTTCTCATCTCCTCTTTGCTGACGATTCTATTATTTTCTGTGAAGCCGATATCTCTCAGGCTAGGCTTTTGAATAAAATTCTTGATTTTTATAATAGAGTCTCAGGTCAGCTTGTGAATTATGAAAAGTCTTCTGTGTTCTTTAGTGCTAATACTGTTGTTGAGTCTAAAGATGCTATCTGTCATATTCTTCATGGTATTAAGATTCAGAAATCTTGTAGATATTTAGGGCTTCCACTTGGTATTGGGAGAACTAAGAAGGAAATTTTCAATTATGTCCTAGATGCAGCCCACAAGAGACTTCTAAAACTGGAAAAATATATTCTTATCTTCAGCAGGAAAGGAGGTTCTGATTCGATCTGTAGTTGATGCTCTCCCTGTTTTTGTTATGTCTTGTTTTAAACTTCCTGTTAGTGTGTGCAAAGGTATTTGTCAAGCTACTGCTAATTTTTGGTGGGGGGTGGCCGAGGGAGGTGCTAACAAAGTCCATTGGAAAGCTTGGAATCTGATGACTATCCCAAAAAAGGATGGAGGGTTAGGTTTTCATGATCTGAAACTGTTTAATGAGGCTCTCTTAGCTAAACAGTTGTGGAGATTGATTTCCCAACCTAATCTCTTTTTGAGTAAAGTCCTTAGAACCAAATATTTTCCTAATGGTAACTTGATGGAGGTGTCAATTCCTGGGGGGGCTTCATGGCTTTGGAAGTGTTGGATGGAGACTAGAAGTGTTATTTTGAAGGGCTTGAGATTTGAAATTGGGGATGGTAAATCAGTGCGGATATGGAATAACCCTTGGATTCCAGATTGTCTTAATTTCAGGCCCAAACATTGTGAGAAGGCTATTCCTCTTCCCAGATTGGTTAGTGAGTTGATTCTTGGTGATGGCTCCTCTTGGAATGAGAATCTTATCCAGCAGATTTTCAACAAAGAAGATGCAGAAAATATTCTTAAGATTCCTATTATCCGTCCAGTTCAGAAAGACAGAATTTGGTGGCATTTTGGTAAAAAAGGTCAGTTTTCTGTTAGTTCTGCTTATCAATGCCTTATTCTTGATAAAATTTCAAGCATTGAGAAAGCAGAAAGTAGTGTGAATAGAGAGAAAAGATTAAAAATTTGGGACTGTATTTGGAAGCTTAAAATTCAACAGAAGCTTAAAAGTTTTTTGTGGAAGTGTTGTCATAGAATTCTTCCAGTTAAAACTAATTTTTTGAAGAAAGGGATTGAAATTGATACTATCTGTCAATCTTGTGGGATGGAGGAGGAAACTTTGGAGCATTTATTTTTTGAATGTGGGAGAGCTAAAACTATTTGGAAATTAGCCCCAATTTCTTGGGAGTGTACTGATCAGCAAGGAATATGTTTTTTTGATTGGTGGTACAAGTTGTGTGGATTAGATAGGGGGGAGAATAATAGGTTTAGGATTGAGCTTACCACCTACATCCTTTGGTGGCTTTGGAAGACCAGGAATTTGTGGATTTTTCAGCAGGTTTGGAGAAATGAAAGAGCTACTATCCAAGCTGCCCTGTTAGATTGGAAAGAGTTCAAAGCTATAAATTCTGATTCTGTTTGGTGATTTTGTTCCCTTTGCTTGTTTTGACGGTTTTTTTATGTTTTGGAAGTAGGGTGGTTGCACCAGTGCTTTCTTCTTGTTTAATTGCTAGCTGTTTGTGGCTTGATTCTAGGGATGTTATATCCAGTGGAATTTTTTGGGCTTTTTGAAGATGTTGCTTTTCCAAGTTGCTGCTGCCATGGTTGTACTGCCTTGATGCTTGAGGATATTTGTGTATTTTCAGTTTTCTAGCTGTAAATAGTTTTTGTCACTTATATTCTGTAGCATCATTCTTGACTCTTGTGCTTGGACAGTATTTGGTTTTTAGTTTGTCTTGTTGAGTTGAAGCTGAGCTTGTTCAGCGTGCTTGTTCCTCCTTGATTGTGAGGTTTTATTTTTTCTTGGTTTTTATAAACCAAGGTGAAATTTGTATTGGACTTGGATGTAATCTTTTTTCTGATATATGAAATTGCTATCGTTTCGAAAAAAAAAAAAAAAAAATCAAGATCCAATTTTTATTTTTTTCTCAAATTGGGCTTTCCCTCAAATTTTGGGTTATCACTTTAAGACCCAAGATTTCAACCTTTTCAAATCAAGACCCAATTTTTATTTTTTTCTCAAACATGGCCCTCCCCCAAATTAATTTTGGGTTCTCCTTCAAGTTTTAGAATTTAACAAAAAGAGAAATATTAGTGTAATATATCACGTCAACCACAAAAATTATTTTTCTTCCTCTTTTCGTGTTTTCGCTCATTCATTTTTACCTGATCTATTATTATCAATTTTGTTTAACGTGTAGAAACCAAGATCTATTTCCTCAAAAAAAAAAAAAAAAAAAACCAAGATCTATAAATATAAATGTATGTAGCTAATAAGATGAAAAAAGCCGTAAAATATTTATCGGTCACTAAAAAAAATTAAGATATACCAAATTATGAATGAAAAAGAAGTAGTAAAATATTTTTTAGTTACTAAAAAAAATAAAATATCCAAATTATGATTTAATTTTACAGTTTAAAACAAGTATCGATTAGGAAAAAAGAATGAGCAAAAAAATAAAAAGAGAAAGAAAATTAATTTTTATGGGTGTTGTGATAGATTACATTAATATTTCTCTTTTTGTTAAATTTTAAAACCTGAATTGAGAGCCCGAAATTTGGGGGAGGGCTTGATTTGAGAAAAAAATAAAATCGGGTCTTGATTTGAGAAGGTTGAAATTTTGGGTCTTGAAGTGAGAACCCAAAAATTGAGGGAGAGCCCAATTTGAGAAAAAAATAAAATTGGGTCTTGATTTGATAAGGTTAAAATTGTGGGTCTTGAAATGATAAATTTTCTTAAATTTGGATCCAATTATGAAATTCGCTCAATTACATTTAACTGGGATCAACCTTGTGCTCTAGTGGTTGAGATATGTGTTGTAAGGTGAATAATCCGGGTTCGATCCCACAAAAGTGTGTGTGTCCCCTCCCCAAATTTCCTCCATTGTACTAAAAAAAAATTACATTTAACTAATTTATTTTGTTTTTTAACATCTTCAAAACATATGTTTTATTTTATAGGTAATATACTATTTATTGACAATTTGCACTTTTAGTTGGAAACATAAGTTGTTTCTGCATCGCGCGATTAATAGCAAATTGTGAAGCATTGCTATTATTTTGTGGATTATTCCATGTTAGAATTGCACGATGCGTTATAATGTGCTTCATTTTATCTTACTATAGACCTTCAACCGCAAGACTGCAATGTCTCCGATACAAGATTTTCTAAAAGTCATTTATTCTATTTTGAATTGAATACTCCAATAGATTATTCCCATGTTCAACTTGTAGGGAGTGTTGGGCATCAAAATGAATCAGATTCAAATCAGAATTGATACATTCAAAATATAGCATAATATCTAATTTAATGTAAACTGATATAGACGACCATTTATATTTATGTAATGATATCTTTCTTTTAATATGTATTACACACATGTCTTTCACACACATATCTTTTACGCACATATATAGGTGATATTGTAATGGTGAAAACAAAAGAGAAATTAATAAAACGTAGCTCTTATAAAAAAATATATATTTATAGTTAATGAATTATTCACAAATCCTAAATTTGTGACCATGGTCCATGGTACAGAATGAAGTGCCCTTAAAAGTGAGAAAATTGGGAATATGGGTTATCCAATTTTTGTTTCAGGAAGTGGAGAACACAAGAACAATGCATTATATGTCCCAATGAAAGATATAAAGGTGGACCTTTTCTCACCCCCACATGATATTTGATTTTGTGAGTAATTGAAAGGACTTATAACTGGTGAGTACAAACAAAAGTACTGAATATGTGCTGCCATTTTAGTTCATAATCGTACGTGTTATGATGATCTACACGTACGTGTGCCATGGCGATCTGTAATTACTTGGAATAAAATGGCAATTAAAATAGAGAAATTAAGTTAATTTACATAGGTAAATATGAGATGAATATTTCACGTTAGGGCTATTAATCTTAATTAATTAACCTAGGTTTGGATTAATATTGTTCTGTTATAAGAAGGTTACATATAAACTTAAGTAAAGAAGTTGAACATATAGAGGCAATTAATCTAAATAATTAAATACTCGAGCTATACATGCAAAATGGCAAAAGGAATTAGGTTGGATTTCTCATTTTAATTGGGGCAGTAGTATTCAAGGGCAATTAAGATGTGTCCTATGCAGAGACGAAGCTACCTTAGGGCCAAGGGGGGTATTGGGCCCCCTGAAATTTTGAGAAAAAATAGGGATAACTTGGTAATTTCACCTTTTAAGCTTAAAAAGTGTAGAAAATAGGTAAAGATGGAACAATGCTTTTAATTCTTTCATTTTTGTTGTTCCCTTCTCATTTGTAAATCTTGAAAAATATTTGAGTGTTGATCATTTTTTCTCCTTTCTCAAAATTTTGAACATTTTGTTTTGCTTCATCATAATATTGTATTTTGGCATTATTCTATTGTACCTCTATTCATCTCTTTTGGGATTATTTAAGGTTCATTATCAAATTCCCACTAAAGAATTCAACATTGTTGATGTGTTATTGAATGATTGTTTGGTAAGTGGTAATATACACTAAAAAATATGCATATTACCAATGAAGATATGATGGATACGGTTTCAAAATATGAGAATAGAAGATGAATGGTATGATATATTGATGTAATTGTATTATGTTATTTATTTTTTAATATTAAGATGTAATTGAGGCAATACATTGACAATATCAAAATTAGTATTAATTTATAGTATTATTCTTAGAGTTGATGTATCGTATATTATTTTTATATTAATATTAATTGGGCCCCCCTACTCAAAATTTCTGGCTTTGTCACTGGTCCCATGTATCTAAGAAACATGTACTAGAAATTGGGGACAAGTTAAGCAGTATGAGAATTGAGAGCTGGCCAATAAATTGAGGTCACACAAGTAGCTAGAGCCTAGAATCACTGTGTAGGGCTAACCAGGCTCACATCTATAAATGTAATTGCTCTTTTATTTTATCTACTACATTTTCTTTAATTCTCCCCCAAACATCTAAGAAATAGAAAATATTCAAGTCATATATATATAGGTAAAAGTACAGAATACGAATTAAACCTATAAATAGAAAATTTTCTTTAATTCTTTATCAGGGCAAGTTCAACAATCTAAGTTAAATCTATAAATAAATGTTCAGTTTAGTAAGTTTAACACACGAATTCCAATAATTTGCTATCTTCTCATATATTCCTTTGGCCCTCTTATCTTCGTGATACATTCAAGCTCAGTTTCAGTCAGTGTTGTAAAAATCGGTCTAGACAGTCGACTAGGCCGACCCAATTTTGCTAAAATCTCCCAAACAAAATTATTCAGGCAAAAGATCGGGCTAGACGGCCAGAAATCGTGCCTAGGCGCCTGGTTAGGTGGCGAAAAAATCGGGTCTACGCGACCTAGACGGAAAAATCGGCCAAACATTTACTAACCATCTTAATCCTCTATTTCCCAACATTTACTAATAGTATGAGCGTACAGAATCATTGACATTTCATCATCATTACAACTAGTCTACGTGCATAAAGTCGCATATATTCATGAGTCTATAATTTAATACTTTCGAAATTGCAATTTGATGTGGTACCATAATTTGAATCAAAAGATTGCATGTGATAAAAGGGACACACCACATAGCATTCATGATTTGGATTTTGGAGCTTAGTAGCCAATTAGCCATCAATTGAAGTCTAGGACTTACTTTTAATTAATTAATTAATTAATTAATTAATTAATTAATAAATTTATAATATCTACGCCCACAATGTCACATTTTAGGCAGGATCCTGTCTTACCGATACGGGGATTACAACTTTTATTAATTTAAAGAAAAAAAAAAAGTTAAGATCAATGCTTGTACTACACTGGCAATATCTAGGTTTGCTATACTGGAGTGGAAACATAAATATAGGGACCACATAATTTGGTCTCTTAAGTCAATTAATCTTTCCTAAAAAGCAGATTAATTAAGCCAATAGGATATGTTCATTTTAACTATGGGCTGGACTTTGGTAAGTGTGTCTAGTAATTAAATTAAAATATTGGTAAACCCCTTTTCACTTGATCATGGGACAAAATCTTTGTGTGAGCGTGTGTTTTTTTTTTTTTTTTTTTTTTAATAACTTAGCCTTCCGGTTTTTACGCCGATTACTTTTGAGGACAACAAACCGACTCATCATTCTTTGCCAAAAGGTAAACCGCGGATGTGCACGCATCGGCGATGTTCGACGAGTGCACGACGTACAACCGAGATCCTCCTGGAAAGAGAACAATTATGTTCGACCCCAATCTATTAATAACGATCTCTCCCGAATCGAACCCACACGGATGCTATTCAAGATGAGTTCCCACCAAATCTTCACTACCGCATATGCCCCTTGGGAGCAATTTGATGGAGAATGGATATGAATACTAGACCTCCACCCCACAAACAATTTGATGGAGCAGGGGTTTGAACCCCTGACCTCCATCCCACAATTGCTTGTGATGGGCAGGTGGGCTAAGCCACCTGGTTGTGTGAACGTGTGTTACCCAAGAATTTAATTCTTATTGTTATCTGACACCATCATGAAATTAAAAAACAGCTAGATATATATACTTTTGTTGTTTATTTTAATTGTTTGATTAGTATTGTCTAGTGTAAATTGAAAAGAAATTTTATATTGTCTCACATATTAAGAAAATTATTTACTTAATTTACCTTTAATTAATTTAATGAATAGTGCAAATCCTAAAATATATATTAGATAAGATTATAATAGTAAAAAAATAAAAAAAAATTACTATTAAATATAAAAATTGGCATATATATTTTAGACATGTGACAATTCAGTTAAAAACGAATTGTCTAATCACAAAAGTTGTCAGATCTCTTCGTGATATGTGTATCAATTCTTTAACATTGATGATTGTAATTACGAATTATGTGCTATGATTGGAAGCATTAATAATTTAGCTCAAAGAATTAGATGGAAGAATTTTGAAAATTGATAACAAATGACTTGAATTCTAAATCCAATGCAATAATTAAAAAGTAAATTAAAAAGATATGTGAATTATTGAAAATTCATTACCATTAAATTCATTAATTACGATGAAAACAGTAACTCCATATCAATTAATTTAAAAGATATTGTACTTAAATTGTTTCTTCCACACATCACCCGTCCCATCGTCTTTCTTTTCTCCCTATATGTGTCAGATTTGTCAAAGGAGTTGGTATGCATATTTTAAATAGACAAATCATTATAAGGAATTGCAAAAAAAAAAAAAAAAAAAAAAAAAATGAGAGTACTATATTTAGATAGAACTACTAATTAAAAAATATATATATTATACAAAAAGAGATCATATAGACGGATTAGAATCAGAAAGGATAGTCTTGTCAAAAAAAGTAATTTAAATTTTCTATTCCTTTTAACGTTTTATCGTAGACTTCCGTGAACTGTATATATATCATGTGTACAAATATAACGTCATCATGTAAAAGTGACATATATTAGTGCCGTTAAAGTAGAAGATTAAACACCAATGGAATATATGATCCTAAGAACTAGAAAGGATAACATATTTAGTCTTTTTTTTCATCCCTAGTGTATATAAATGCATGTAACAAACTAAATGATGAAAATCAGATAGTAATTGCGTGGTTAAAACTCACAAACTTAAATCAAAGTTCCCGAGTTGGATTTTAATCACCTCGCCCTCCTAATTTATGAAATAAAGAAAACTAAATGATTGAATTCAATGGGGGAGCTGTTGATAACCCGAGGAGGAGGAGGAGGGGACGAGCTCGAATGAGCATAAAGTAAGTATATATGCATCATAATTGACTACATTTAATTCAGCAACCTCATCGATTTCTGAAAACACTAATAATATCCAATCAGTTTCTACTATGTTCACGCAAATTAGTGCAACTTTGGGGAAAAGAACTGTTTCCCATACCAATTTTACTATTAATTAACTAGTTCAATAACTCTGGATTCAGCATTTATGTCATATTTCTTGACACAAAAAGAAATATATCCTAGTATTCGAGTTCATACGGAAATGGGAACATGATATCCTCTCGAGATGTTAAATACATCTAGGAATAGAATAGTTAAAATTTCGAAAAAAATAAAATAAAAGTAAAAATATCTGATTAGTCAACGGTCAAAGATATGCGAGAATGTGCTTGTCTACCACATAAGAAACGCAACAATAAAATTGAAGGTTGCTTCATCACATACTAAACATTCCCAGAAACCCTCATCACCATAAATATGTTATATAATTTAATAATAAATATACACACAGAGCAGCAGCAAGCACTTTGGCTGCCACTTGGCTCAATAATTTAATATATCAATTTTACTAATAATTATGACATAAATAATTAATCTTTTAATTATTGACCAGATTTTAAGTTATAAGATCAAAGTTGTGTAAACCAATGGGGTTAGCACAATGACCACGAGTATTATTCTTCAGTGTAGAAGCCTGAATTTGAGTCTCTGTAAGGACAGAGCCGAATTATTTGTTTTTTCTTTAAAAAGAATCAAAGTTGTGTGACTACAATAATATAATGATTTTCACAACTTATTTAAAAAAATAATATGATGATTTTATTTGTTCTGCAACTCATGTTGCAATCGACATTTACAAGTAAGATAATTAAATAAGTGCAATGCATATTATGTTAAGTATCTTATTTTTTATTAAACAAAATAGTTAACACAAAGTATAAATATTCAATACTTAAGCTTAATCATTACAATTTACAAAGCAAAAAAAGACCGCCCGTGATTAACGAGATTGAGCCTAAACCAAGTGCGTGGCATATACCATTACGTGAAACTTTTTGTATTAGACTAGAGACAACTTCGTAATTGTATACGTGGCAACAAGGGTATGGATGATGTGCAATGTTGTAAAAAGTTCTAAGCGTTAATCGGGCAAATGCTCTAACCTAGCTTCTAAGAGGAATCTTAGCAGGGGTTAAGTAAGACTTAGGTGGGGTTAGGTAGGACTAATCGTAAGAAAACACAGGCAGACATTTTCACATTGAGAGTCTAGGGCCTTAGCTATTAGTCAACTAATTTTTATTCTAATCGGGACTAAGATTTTTACAAATATATACAGAGATGATGTGTCGATGACTGCAGAGATTATCATGGATGAAAATTAATAAAAAATGTTTTAACTTAAAACAGAGATCAAATTAAATGCAAGTGCAACTTTCGGTGATAATGTCTGACCTGAAGATCTTTTCGTTGACTTATTATAATTATTATTAATTTTTATTTTCTCGCCTTAAATTCTCCGCAATGGTTATCTTATTTTTTGTGATTGATAAAAATCTAAGATAAAACGAAACATGTACAGAAAAGAGCACATTAAATAATTAAGCATTATGTTATTATGGGTCAATTATTGAAGTAAAGTTATGGAAAACAGCAAGTTTTCGGGATTTACAAGTTGGGTATTTGGCAAAATATGTCAGGAATGTTGCTGCACAAGGCTCAATTTTTACGTACACACACTTGTGGGCTAAACTCCACTATTTTTCCTTTGTCAAAAAATAAAATGCACTATTTTCAAAGAGTTTTACAATTATTGACGACAATTACGATATATATTGATTTGTAATAATGAATTTAGTGGTTTTACATATTTTCAATTTAGTTGACTGTAGAGTACTTTTGAAGTACGTGTGGTGTTATATTTTGAAGTATCAGTCATATATCTATGTTAAAAATATTTTAAAAATATTCAAAATAACTGGGACGATGAGTTCACAAGATCATAAACACATGAATAACAAAAGTGGTGTTAGGTACCTGATCAAGAAAATAATGAATTTTTTGCCACATTTTTTTTTCAATTGATGATTGGCACTTGGCAGGGACAAGTCAATTAAACTGTATATCATCTGTACATTTGTAATCCATGATTTTTAAATCCCACGAGTTATGGAAGTTATTTTAAATATAAATTAAGTTCCTTTCTGTGAAATGATTGTATCCCAACGCACAGAAATCTTAATTAACATAAATACACGCACGATTTGGTCGTGTTAGCTACATTTCAAACCAAAATAGTGCCCATGGTAGCAAAAATTCAAACCAAGGTTCCAAAGGACTTACTAATTCAAGACACAATATTATTATAAAAACTATAATGTCTCACCGTTGCATGCTTTTACAAAATATACCATATTGTTGAGAATATTGCATTTATTATTCCGTCTTTGTCAACTAATTAATCATATGGAATTAAATTAATTACAAGCAATTCTCAACTCAATGACCCTTTATGATTATTGCTGAGAATAAAATTTTATTTCTATTTTATTTGTCATGTGTGATACTAAATGAGCAAATGATAGTGATGAGACATGTCTATTAATTTTGAGAATCAATGGGATTTTAATTTAGAATTGTCAAACGTGGCGGCCCAACAGTAGTCAGATTACTATTTTGGAGCCCACCCTAGCCCAGTCAACCTGCTGGTGTGGTCCGGTTTTCGGGCCTAATGGGCTGGGCTAAAAAACCCAGCTCAAATCGGGCCTAAAAACCATAGTCCAATCTGGTCATTTTTACGGGACGAGCCAAAATTGATAGCTCTAAATTTTATGTTTCCATCTCTAAGATTACAATTTGGGGTTGGGATTAAACTATCAATCATGATTTTAATTATTTGTCATACAGTGTAACATGTTGCAACAAATTGGTGGCCTGCATTAGACGGAACATAGTGTGTTATAGAGAAAACACAAACAAAACTTGTAAAGAAGAATTTAGAAACGAAATAAAATAGAAATGGAAAAGGGTCCTAGCTGCCAAGAGATATGGAAAACATAAAGCAAAAATGGAGTTAATGTAAGCGAAAATAATATTAATTATGGTCGGCACCAAATTAGACAAATTTCAGATCATTTTCCGGGACAAAAATTTAGCACCGTCCGATTATAGTACTTTGAATTATGTGTGTGAGGAAACAAGAAAACAGACTGAGAATTACGTGTCAACCAAATGCCATTTGGCGGCCAGCTGTGCCAGCTGTCGGGTACGTTACGTACCGTATGAACCACGAGAATAGAAAGTGAAAAACCGTTACAGCCGTTAAAAATGAAAAGTAGTAAAAAAAGAAGAAAGTAAACCCCGTTTTCGTGTGACAGGGAAACGAAGCCGGCGGAGAGGTTGCCGGTGTGGGAAGAAACACCCGCAGTACAAGCACGCATGTAATATGTACACCCAGAGAGCGGGAGTACCGGGTATTGCCGGTCAAATTTCCTGCGGTTAAAGCGCCTTGAGATGGAGGGGATGGCCGGTTTTCAATGCACGAATAGGACACACACGCCAAGAGACTACTACTACATTTTTACCACCCCTAGGACTATTTTTTGTACAGGTGTCAATTCAGGCTCGATCGGCCCCACCTGGCCCAATTTTACACTTTGGCTGATAGGCCGGTACCGGGATGGCTCGATCCCATCTGGCCTGATTGACACCTCTAATTTTTTGTATATATTTTTTTTAGAAAAAATGGAGGGAGTGAGAAAAGTGGAGTTATTGATTTGCAAAATTGTATTTTCAGCTGTTAAACACTAAAATACGAGCATTGTGAATTAATAGCTGTCAATTCTGATATGAAAAGATAAAAAACAGTACAAAACACATGACCTTGGGTGGTCAAACTTAATATTCATTTTTGTTATTTAGCTCGAAGGCTTAAATAAATGCTATTGAATATACAATTGTTGAAATTATTTTGTAGTTATAAATGAGGATATTTATTGAGGAGGGATAATCATCTCTCTCATGCATTGGTAGACTGACATCCTAGATTTTGTGATATCAGGTGTCAGGCGACGATTTAGCTGATGGATGCGATTGAATGTGTGGCATTTGCTATCTGACATTCTTTGGGATACGAGTTTTTTCTTAATTAAATTACATAGTACGGTCCGGTGGAGCTGTTAATGTTGCTTAGTCTCTCATCTGTCAGGTCGACCGATATAGGCACTTCTTATGGTATGTTCTCCAGGTGGACTTCGAGCATGGACAATTGTTGCTATAATTGGCCGAGTCGATTTATTATAAGGCGATTGATATCATCCATTTTCGTGTTGGTGCATGTCATACCGATTTATTGACCAGGTCTAACTTTTCTTATGTTGATTTTGTCCGACGTGAATCATGGTTGGCTATTCCAACAGTTCGAACGGAACACAACAAGAGTTATCTACTAAAGTGACTCGTGGCAGGGAAGAGCCACAGATTGACTCATTGACACGGCTAGCTGTCTCTTTACAATTTTTATAAAATTTATAAAATAATGTAAATCCATAATACATAATTATTAAATTTTAAAATTTTGGCCCGAAGTATTTTCCTTTCTAGCTACTAGCTAGTGTTTATGAGAAAACAAACTCAGTTTCGCCCTTCTAATGATTGCACGCCGTCCCTAATCCATTGTCTCATCGTACTTGTAATTTGTAGTTTCAGGTTAAGGGAAATGGTGAATTTTGTTAAAATATGAAAAACATTTCCTTTTTTTCAAATGTGCCATAGAATTTAGGCAAGACGGTGCACAAATTCTATGTATCATGAACTTTGGCACCGATTGGCTTAAGAACATATATATACAAGGGGTGAATGAGAATGACCTTCCACATTAAATCAGCACGATTTTGTTCTGCACTTTCAACTTTTACAAGAAAAAAAAAAAAGGATTTGGGGATAAGGATGAAATAATGCAAGCTATGGCTGTACCTATCTACATCCCCCTTTTTTCCAAAAATAAAAATTTTAAAAAAAATCCCAAGAAAAAAAAAACAAGAATTAGGCAGAGAAGCGGCTAAATTTATTGCAAAAGCTCAAGCAGACAGTACTTGGTACAGTGCTAGAATTGTCACAGGCAAATAATATGAAGCATGAAAGTATTATGTCCAAGTGAGTCAATAAAGCATGAAAAAAACCAAAAAATAAAAATTGCCACAAAGTCCCATCCATACACCATATTCACAATCAAGCCATCCATTTTGTAATTTTGCTTCTATTGCACTTTTTTTAAACGCTACAAAGTGGACCCCACACACACCCCCTGTTCTCCTATTTTCCTCTCTATATATAGCCCACTCATTCTTCTCCCTCTCCCCCACCCCCATACTCTCTTTCTCAACATCTCTTCTGTGATTTTAATTTTACAAAATTATCATTGAGAATCAAAAAATGCCTGAGGCACCAAAGGAAGCCCACGAGCCCACTGATTACAGTGTGGCGGAGAACAACAGGAAAAAACTCGAGTTCATCGAGGATGTCACCAAAAACGCTGATGAGGTCCAAAAGCGTGTTTTGGCTGAAATCCTTTCCAGGAATGCCCATGTTGAGTATTTGAAGAGGCATGGCCTGGACGGGCATATTGACAGAGATACTTTCAAGAAAACCATGCCTGTTATAACCTATGAGGACATTTTACCTGATATCAACCGCATCGCCAATGGCGATAAATCTCCTATTCTCTGCTCCGAACCCATCTCCGAGTTCTTGACAAGGTTAATTCCATCATTCTTGCATGTGGGCTTTTTTCTTTTTTCTTTTTTTTGGGTAAAGATTGGATTTTTATGTTGAATTTTTTTTTTTTTGTGTAGTTCTGGGACATCGGCTGGGGAAAGAAAAGTGATGCCAACAATTGAGGAAGAGCTAGGGAGACGGTCACAGCTTTACAGCCTTCTGATGCCTGTGATGAGCCAATTTGTGCCTGGGCTAGACAAAGGCAAAGGCATGTATTTCTTGTTCATAAAATGTGAGACCAAAACCCCAGGTGGGTTACTAGCTCGCCCTGTTTTAACAAGCTATTACAAAAGCTCCCATTTCAAAGACAGGCCCTTTGATCCATACACAAATTACACATCACCAAATGAAACCATTCTCTGCCAAGACTCATACCAATCCATGTACTCCCAAATGCTCTGTGGCCTTTCCCAGAACAAAGAAGTCCTCCGGGTCGGGGCGGTTTTCGCCTCCGGGTTCATCCGGGCCATCCGGTTCTTGGAAAAACACTGGGGCCTTCTCTGCCACGATATCCGAACCGGGACCCTCAACCCCCTGATCACCGACCCGTCCGTGAGGGAGGCGGTGACGAAGACCCTCAAACCCGACCCGGAGCTGGCGGGTTTTATTGAATCCGAATGTGGGAAGGAATCGTGGCAGGGGATTATTACCCGGCTTTGGCCTAATACCAAATACATAGATGTTATAGTGACGGGGACCATGTCACAGTATATTCCGACGCTTGATTATTACAGCAATGGGCTCCCACTTGTCTGCACAATGTATGCTTCGTCGGAGTGTTATTTTGGTGTGAACCTTAATCCACTTTGTAAGCCCAGTGAGGTTTCTTATACGCTTATTCCGACCATGTGCTATTATGAGTTCTTGCCGGTTCACAGAAACAATGGGCTCTCTAATTCCATCGCCATGCCCAAATCTTTGAATGAGAAGGAACAGCAAGAATTGGTTGACTTGGTTGATGTCAAACTTGGACAGGAATATGAGCTTGTTGTCACCACTTATGCTGGTAAGAAAAATATGTTACAGAGGATGTTTTAATTTCTTCTGTTATGCAATTTGATCATTTTTTAAGGGCTTATCACAAAAGCCCTCTTTTATCTTGCAAAATTACAACATTTGTTTCTATTTTTATAGATTGCACCTCAATACTTGGATATTCATTAACAAAATAGATAATTACAAAAACTACCATATGAGGTTTGGGTTAATTAATTGAAAAAAAAATATCAGAGATGTTTAAAAAAAAAATCCTTCTAGGTTTGATTATGTGTCAAGTGTAAGGGGTAATTGCAATATTATTACAAATGTGGGGTGTCCGAAATAATTTTGCTTATGAATTGGGTAAAGTGTTATAGAGGATCAAACCTCACTTGGTTATCTGTAATTTTTGAAAAATTAGTGGTTTTTTTGGTAATTAACCCAACCTCATGGGTAGTTTTTGTAATTTTCCTGAAGAAAATGCAAATTCCACGTAGTTTTGTCAAGTTTGCATTTTTGAAAGATATTTGGATTTTTTGTAATTATATCACTATTAAGGGTAATTTTGTAATTATCCATTTAATGATGATCAATTGTTTTTTTCTTCTCCTTGTTGCAGGGCTATACAGGTACAGAGTTGGGGACGTGCTTCGAGTCGCTGGATTTAAGAACAATGCCCCACAATTCAACTTTGTTTGTAGGAAAAATGTTGTCTTGAGCATAGACACTGATAAGACTGATGAAGTTGAGCTCCAAAATGCTGTAAGAAACGCGGTGAGCCATCTGATGCCGTTCGATGCTCGTCTCACCGAGTACACTAGCTACGCCGATACCACCACGATTCCAGGCCATTACGTGCTGTACTGGGAGCTAACCCAAAACGGCTCGACCACGATTCCTCCATCGATCTTCGAGGACTGTTGCCTCACGATCGAGGAGTCGCTCGACAATGTGTATCGACAGAACCGCGTTTTCGATGCGATCGGGCCACTGGAGATCAAGATTGTGGAAATTGGGACTTTTGATAAGCTGATGGATTATGCCATTAGCTTAGGGGCTTCAATTAATCAGTACAAGACACCAAGGTGTGTGAAATTTGCACCAATTGTGGAGCTTTTGAACTCAAGGGTTGTGTGTAGCTATTTTAGTCCAAAGTGCCCAAAATGGACTACCCCTGGCCTCACGCAATGGACCAATATCAATTGAGGGCTTTCATTTTATTTCTAAAAAAAAAAAAAAAAAAAGAACTGTTTTGTGATCATTTTTATTAGTATGTTAGAATTTAATTCCTCCTATTTAGGTTAACCAATCATTTTTATGTTTTTTTTTTTTTGTTTTTGTTCTAGTAATTTTAACCGTTGTAGAATCTTGAATATTAGCAGCCTTGTACAAAAACAGTTCCTATTTCAGGGAAGGCTTATTTTCTTTAAATAGTGCCAGCTGGCATTGTTGCAAAAATGGGAATTGGTATTTTCTTATTTCCAGCCAGGATTCCTGCCCACTGAACTCTCATGGGATGTGTACTAAAACTGTAACAAATAACAAAATCCCAGTTGGGTTTCCTTGCTTTTTCAATACTAGCAGTTTTTTGGGAAATCAATCCTACTTTATGAGTTTTATTATTGAACTCAGAGTCAAGTAAGCTAGCTTTTTTAAGAAATAAAATAAAATAAATTTACCCTTTGAAAATTAATTAAAGTAACTTTATCAATTACAAGCATCCCCAATCCCTATACCCTCAATGCTGTCCGAGAAACCGGGGGAAACCCAGATGAAGAGATGATTAACTTAAGTAAAGTGATTATTTCTTGAACACAAACTTTTTTGGATTGAATTTCTTAGTTTATAATTGGTCAATGGTCAACGCGATGACCCTCCGATCCTTATTTTTGCTTACACATTATTTTAGGTAGAGAAATTAATACTTAAGTTAATCGAATTCTTTTTTAAGTTTTCTTACTTCAAGTTCTTTGGTCTTGTATCTTATGTATTTCAAGTCAAGTTTTCAGCATTTGAAAAATAAATTTCTTAGATTTTTTTGTTTCGTAAAATTGAGAATATATTTAATTTGTTGTCTGAATTTTCTGAATAATATTTCTTTAAAAAATCAAGTGAAAATGACTTGATTTCCGGTAAAAACTTTCTTAAACAAACATAAATTCATTTTTCGTAATAATGGAAAATATGAAAAATGACTTTTGAAAAGTTACCCATGCCTTTGTTTTTGTAGTTAAAAAGTGTATAATGTTCATATGGGTAAAAACTAAAAACCCAACAGAGGGCATAACCATTGATTAACCACGTCATATAAATCTTATCTAAAACATTAAATTTTATGGCATGAAAAGAAGATCAGATTAATGGGAAGATCAAAGGCTGGGGTTTTTTGTTGACTCGGATGATGGAGCAACCTTGCCTTTTCCCCTATTAATCCATAAAAAATTGAGTTCTCATTTCTTCTTCATCAGCTCTTGCATGTAAATTAAATTAAAGAAAACAAATACTTAAATCCCAACTTGAAATAAAACCTATCACTCGTGAAGACAAAAATAATTCAGAATGTTTCGATTTATTCTTCCTCTAGTGAATATGATACCACATTTGTTAATAAAATATAAATGTCTTAGAAAACTGATGAGGACTAAAATAGGCCAATCTCATGAACTGAACTATAATTGAGAATGGAGAGCTTGGTTGGCTGAGCCAATCTGTTCAAAGTACGTTGAGGTCTACACCTCGGTATAAATAACCTAGCCGAGTAGAAATAAGGTATTTAAACTAATCTCATAGACGTCAGAGTGGTTAGCTCGGACTTTGATCAAGCACAACAAGTTCGAAGGACAATTGCATTGGAGTTGAGATGTGGGGACGATGAGCTCATTGATTATTTGATTAGGCTAATATCTGACATAGGTTGATCTTATCCTAATAAGATTATGTTATGGGAATCGTAACAGAATTCGAATTTTAGGGAAATCCTAGTTATAGCATACCTATAAATACCATGTTATATGTTCATTTTAAACCCTAACCACAATTCCGCTCTCATTATTTTTTACAGGCTTTCTTGTTGAGCACACTTCTGATTTGAGCGTCGGATAGGCCACGCCGGAGCAACTCTCCCCCCACCTTCTTTTGTGCAGGACTAGGACGGAGTTCGGACAGTTTCAGGGAGATGGAGTAATTTTGGGATCGACGAACAACCCTTCCAAATTAAATTGTCCCACATTGTTATATCGATAATCTTATTGTTTTTATTTTCTTACAACCAACAATAATATTGAAATAACAATAATAATTGAAGCAGACAAAGAGGTACATGTTGGACCGAAGCAGGGGGTTGCGGTCCGGTCCAGCAATATGGCCTGATGAAAAAATAAAGGCCGGCCACAACACATTTATTAGATGAAGAGACAAAGGGACTGAAAGAGGAAAACGATTTCACAAAGGACAGATAAGATAATGATGATTTTCCTATTCAGAAATTGTTCCCCGGTTTTGCCTCTGCATAAAGTAGCAAAACAAAAACATTTTTAGCAGAGTTTTTTCAGAAAATGGCCAATGCCATCCAGACACACTCCATAAAACAAAAAAGATAAAGACTGTTCACATCTGCTCGAACAGATCTTTCATTAAAGCTGTGAATTGTGATGTATAAAGAAAAGGGTTTGAATTTTTCTTTTTAATTCTTTTCGGGATTCTTTTTTTTTTTTTTCATTTTTTTTCACTTTTTCTTTCCTTTTTTTGTACTGTATCATCATGCATATTTGTCTTCTTCGTGATTTTATTGCTGATTTCTTCAGACCATTATTCAAGAATCTTCTTCGTCTGCTTCTCTATTTTACATTTATCTTCGTCAAGTTCTTTATTTTTTTGTTAAGCATTGTCATTTTTGAGGATGCAAATAACAAAAGTAATAAATTCTATAAATATTGTGAACACTTATAAAAAAAAGTAATTATTAAAAACCTCTTTTTTTTTAATTAGTTCAAATCTTAGGGGACTTCTTGTGCTTATCCCTATATACAGTGTCAGACGTACATGTTGAGGTGTCAAAAAGGCCGGGATGGGCCGGCGTCGGCCGTCGGGCAAAAGAGAAAATTAAATTAGGTCGGGCAAAATTTTATTGGGCCATAATTTTGTAAGCCCAAACCCAATCAATACTTAAAAATACAAGTAAAATATACCGGGTTGTTTTGGGCCTACTGGACCAGACCAAATAGGCCTGGATTTTTTTGGGTTTACGAGACCATAGCCTGGCACGGCACAGTGACAGCCCTACGTACGTAGAGGGGATGGGGGTCATGGCCACCCCAACATTTTAATTATCTTTTTATTTACATATATATATATTGGGTCAAATTCCATTTGTCTCCAACCCCAACTATTTTTCGTAAAAATAAAACTTATGTTAATTTTAGATTGTAATTATATTTTTTAGGATGCTTAATTTGACACGTATTTGCTGCATAATTGTATTTGATCTTCTGAGCTTGCTAAATTCAAATCCTGGTTTTGCCCCTAATTATATAACTGTCTCTATCTTTTTATTAAATTGATTGGGTCGAGGTCGACGAGATCAATTCATCGGTGCAATCGATAGTAACCCAATCCCCCCTGGCCTATGATCGGCGAGGACGACTTGATAAAAGATAGAGACAATTCAAATATCAATACACTCATTGAAGCCATTGTCGACGCGTGGTCCACAATGCGCGTCCCGAAAGCGTAAAATCCGGGAAAATTATTCAGGGTGGCTGGGGACCAAACCTCTAGGTTACTGACACGTGTCCGTTGACCTCACCTCACTCTTGTTCGTCTTGTCCTGATGTGGAGATAAAGATATGCATAAATCATAATACACACAGTACTTAATCGATTAATTGTCTTAAGGATTAGAATGCTTGAATAATTGAATTTTGTTTGTTATATTGAATATAATATGCATCTAATATAAACATGTCCAGAATCGGATTTAATAAAAATCATTGCACTTGGAATTTTTCCTGTATTCAATTAGTTTTCATACAGTACAAATCTCGCAAGTTGACAATATAATGTAGCGGTGTAACTTATTGAGCATGCCCGATCATAAATTGTCCAAACTTGTTTCACTATTTGAGCTTCAAAAATTTACATTTGAGTTTGATTTGATTATCAATTGAATAAATTTGAACAATTTTAGTTGAGTCAAACATTAATCGAGCTTGAATAACTTTTATAATTTATACATTTTAGGTATTTTTTGATCGGTCTTAGTGGGATTTGATGATAGATCATATTTAATTATCTATAAAATTAAATATTTGGTCCAAATCAATCAAATCAGCCAAGAAACAATCAAAAAAGCCAATCAAGAACCAAATGAAAACTATTTTCTTTTAGAGAGAAAAATTAGACTTGGTACGTGACTACTAAATGTATGTGATTATTTAAATTTTGCTAATGATTTTTTAACTTGTTATTATATATATACTAATTAATAACTTAGTACATAATAGTTAGTTTATTATATTATATAATATAATAAAAATATATAGTTATTTTTCTTTAGACTAATTTCACATCATATCAACCATGTCTTCATTGTTAAGATTTGTTTGTGTTGTAAGACGATTGACCTAAATTCGATTACATATGAGTATGTGTATCCCGTCCACACTATCGCCCATTGTACTTAAAAAAAAACAGTTCATTGATTTAACCGATAATTTGAACCATTAACTACTAATGTGCTCGAATGGGACCACTGATTTTTACCAATTCACCTATAGAATGTAACCACTTATTTTTATATCAAATTCTCAATTGTAAAAATAATATCTAAGAGGCATACAACTACAAGTGTAAGTATTCCTTGATGGTGAAGGCTTAACATGTTTGGTTGCAATGACAGCAACAACTCACAAGACAATTACTATCAATATGTGGAAGTGTAGTTGGTGGAGTTGCAAAATTGAATATGAATTCTAAATTTACTTTTCCAAAAAGTAAGGAAATTTTACTATTTTTTATGCCAAATCAACTTTTACGAATATATTTTTATTCGTATCCAATTACACCTTCGAGGTATTCTCTTTTAAAATATTCTTCATTATGCATAAAAAGGTCCAAAATAATAGGATATCCAATAGCATGTTTGACTCTTTCTCTTAATTCCAATAAGCTACCAAGTAAATAACCACATTTTTCATGGGAAAAATAGAACAACCAATTAAACCCTTTTTCCTTCCTTTTTTTTCCCCCAAAACGATAATTTATATATATAACTAATAAAAAATATATAAAAAGGCTAAATATATAGCTTAATTCATCAAATTACAGATTACATAGAGCCTTTCGAATGGAAAACAATTTTCTAGATTCAAGATGAAAGACGAAAATTGCAAGACACAAGGTGATCATAACCCTTTTTCCAAAAACCCTTTTTTCCATGCGATACGTTATTGACATCTCGTTAAGTACACATCGGCATCGCTAAGGGGGACGAGGGGGGCTTCTCGGCCCGCCGCGCACCCCAAATATTTTTATATCCCGTTTTTCTATGAAAAAAATAAAAAAAAAAAAATTATATGTATTTTTTAAAAGGAAAAAATAGTTAAGTTGGGGTGAAAAAATTTCGGCTATATAGGTACTAATGCGGGCTATCTACGCCCATGTAAGTATAAGATATGGTTATAATAAAATAGAAAAGAAAAAAGTATAAGATATGGTTAGTTATACTTCCACTAACCAATTTATACTTCCACTAACCAATTTATATTTTATACACATCAAATCATCTTTTTAGAAATTGCACCTTACTCCAGCAACAACTGCTTCTTTGTCTATGCCATTTGCCAATTATTTGGACAGTTCTGAAGCTGGATCCCATTAATTATTCAAATTTTTTTCTTCAGAGGATAATTATGAGGGAAAAAAGATTTAACTACTTCCCACCACATTCACACCGTTGGATCATGACATCAGGAGAAAAGAAAAAAACTGTTATCATAAGCAATAATGGCGAAAATGAGGGGCTTGAATGCGATTGATGATAGATATTCAATAGAGGAGAAAATGAAACAAAAAATAAAATAATCATAATAGTAATAATAAATAATAATGTTTGATAGAGAAAGTGAGAGTTTTGCTTTTTGGAGACAATCCACCCAACAATGACACTGACGGCGATTGCGACTGTGATTAACGGCAATAATTAAAAAATCTACTGCTGATATTAATGTATAATTGATACATCGATAGTGAGATTAAAGTTAATGAAACCAATAATGTCCATCTTCATTAGTCTGCAATTAGGGAGATGATAATTGCTGCATAATTAAGTTTGGATATAATTGCAATTTGCCCGCTAATCTAATTTTTATTTGTAACTCACCATTCAGGCTTAGACATGGTTAATTGAGGACATCGAAACTTAACAACGCTCCCACCAATATAAACCGCAGGGATGTGCATGACCACCAATATTTTTGATGGGATTTCTTGTGATCTCTGTATAAACCAAATTCTCTCTCCCCAGAATCAAAGTATATTTGATTTCCTCTCGAATCGAACTCACACGGATGCTATTCAGTATGAGTTCTCACCAAGTTCTGCACTAGCTCACATATGTCCTGATGGGCATTTTGATAGAGCGTGGGTTACAAATTACAACATCTACCACACAAGAGACTTAAGTCCCTTATGGTAACAAGTGGGCTAGGCCCCTTGGTTCCCACTAAACTATCTTTAGTTTTGCATTTTGAGGACTAAACATTGGAAATTTCTATTTTGCATGTCAGCTCACTTTAAATATTTTGCACTTAATCCCCTTTTAATTAGAGACCAAATGAGTTGATTAACTTAAATTAAAAACCAATTTTACGAAAATCATATAAATTATTATTAATTTTTTTTAAAAGAAATATAGTGTAAAATATTTAAAAAGATGGAGGGGCGGGGCCCGGAGTGGCCCCATATCTCCGACCTTATTGACATGTGTCAAGTTTTAGTTAGTTTAAGTGGTAAAATACAACCATCATACAATTCAAATGGCATAATATGTATTTTCAATGTCCAATGAAAAAATAGCAAAAAACAACTATAATTTAGAGGGTAAAGCTCAATTGCCCCTTAGCTTTCTAATTTATCTTTCAATACATCTTGTGCCCAATAGTGTGATGCAAAAACGGCATCATTATAATTGGGAAGTGTTAGGTTCGTCCCATTAAAAATGTAATTTCACAGTTTAAATTTTTCCTCAAATTTTAATGGCGGGATTCAAATTAATTATTCATGCAATTGATGATTTTCTCGAAAAAAAAAAAAGAAAATGTGGCATATATATCCACACACATTTGATAAGTTTTGTGAAAGACGAAGACAATAAATTTAGGTGGAAAAAAAAAGGTTCAGTCAAATGCAGGTCCCTTAATATTGGGAGTGCATGAACCCAAATAAATACAAAAAATTTATTTATTTATTTGTAATGTATATATTATATATATAAATAAATAAGTGATAAATTTAGCTAAACAAGAAACACATCCACCAAATTCCGGGGTATATTTGCCAAAAAAAAAAATCACGTGAAATTGTCACATTGTGATGTGGGTGAGACCCATAATTTGGGTGGCTGTTGGGGTACTCTTTATGTCATTATGTGTCACCTCACACGTGTCTGCTCCTGACAAGACATTGGACATCAGCACCTGCGGCCCCCACGAATGCTGACTTTGACCTCCCCTCAAACCCCACCCACACGTGAGATATATATCT
Source organism: Rehmannia glutinosa (assembly GCA_016081115.2). Classification (NCBI taxonomy): domain Eukaryota; kingdom Viridiplantae; phylum Streptophyta; class Magnoliopsida; order Lamiales; family Orobanchaceae; genus Rehmannia; species Rehmannia glutinosa. Next base: position 51,958,452 of record CM071929.1, read on the forward strand.
TCATGTTTTCCCTTGTCGGGCCTCCGCACGAGGCCCATCTTTAGGGCCCAATAGCGTCATCAACAGTGCAAATGTTGCGTACGTTCTTCTTCTTCTTCGTTTTTATTTTATTTGTTATTTGGTGGTGGTGAGATGAGTTGCGTGGGTAGGAATAGTTGATATGTACGTCATGTGAATTTAATGTCCATTTTATCGAAACTGGTAGTTAAAATTTAGTCGAAATTTAAATTAAATTTGGAGCCTGTCGGACTTTTGGTTGCGTGAGTTCAAATGTCCACTTTTTTTTTTTCCTCCTATTTATGTGGACCTATTATGTATTTATCAATTTTTTGAAAAATGGCCAAAGATCTCAACGAAAAATACACAAAAGATGACCGCAATATTTAGTAACATGGATATTTTAATTTTCACAAAACATAAGTGGTCAATTTAGCTTATTACCACCAGGGGAGTCTCCTTGTGGGAGGCCCCCAATTTTTTTCGAAAATTCTATTACCTATGTAAATTTTATATTTAAATACTAATATTTAGAATTAAAACATTCAATTTTTATTGGTTTAACCCCCAAATATAATTTGCCCCCCAATATTAAAGGTCTAGTAGCTCCACCCCTTATTACCACATAAATTTCTTCTCTGAAATGGAGTAATCAATCACAAGTTAAATATTTATATTAGTGGTAACAGACTAAATTGGCTATTTATGTTTTGTGAAAATAAAAATCGTCAAAAAATAATTTTTTTAGCATTTTAACTAAAAACCTGTAGTTATACCCTCCGTAATGCAGTGATGTATTGGTCATTTTTCAAAAAATTGATGTGATACATAACTTGGTATTGAGTTACATAACTTGGTACTGAGTTATGTACCGATCTTCAGAAATGAAATTAAAGAAAGAGTAAAATGGTTAAAAAAAAAGTGTTTTTGAAAAGATGGCTAAAAATACTAGGAAGAAAAACAAAAATGCTACACACTCCAAATATATATATTTTTTTAAAAATGCTTACTTTGAAAATTGCGACGTGTTTGGGTTGGTGTATTCAATATTTGTATAATGTCTTCTGTTGATTCAGTAATTTTCAGAATTTCGTGGCTATTTGTTATACTCAATAATGCTTTTGACCAGAGATTTTTCATTCACTTTCAAAAAAAAAAAATAATGCTTTTGACCAGAGATTCTTCATTCACCAGTGGCAGTAGTAGTTAATATTTTCCAATTCATCTGGTCTGCTCATGTCTTTGTACTTCCAACATGGGACATTTATATATTTGACATAATTAAATTAAACTATTTCTAATGATGTGATATTGATTAATAATCCCTAAATGATGGAAACAACTATTTTAAAAGTAAACTAGGATGACAATGATAAGGATAAGGGTTGAAATTTTTTATAAAAAAAGATTAAAAAATTGCAATGAAGAATGTTGATGAGGAGACATAGGTTGACATAAATTAATAAAGAAAATATAGGCATGAAAACCACTACATTTTATCATTTCTTTAACATATATCCATCGGAATTTTAGCAGTTCAAATGTAGTTTTCAAAACAGTTATACTTAAATCACTTATCAAATACTTATTTGGGAACATTTTGTATGCAGAAAACAAAAAATATTATATTTGATGTAATCTGTGGATTGTGTATAATACAAGTTTTTTTCATTTGGCTATATTCATTGTCATCATTCAAGACTTTACAAAGTTTACTAATCCTAATTTGAATGTTTTAGTATGAACTGACAATGATTCTAAGTGAGGGTTGAAAAGTTCAAACTTTGAGTATGTTTACACTTTATTCTCAATAGTAACAATTAAAAATTAGTTACATTATTATTATTTTAAAAAGAAAGAATATATGTACACAAAAAAAGAGATTATATAAGAAGAATGGAAGATTGATTAAGTTTGCTTCAGAGATTATGTGCATGTATAATAATAAGAGCACTTTTATAATTCCATTTAGAAAATGAATTTCTTAATAAGTGAATTTTCAAAAAGTCTCAAATTGTGGGTTCTCTGGAATAGACTTCTAGAGGAAGAGAGTTATCCAAATAATTATTATAGAAAATTGAATTTTAGATTCAAAAGTCCATTTTGAAAAATGCTCCAAAGTTTAGACCTCGACGATTCAGAGAAATAATTATGAATTTTCTTCTATCCACCCTCCCCCCACCCCAACTTAAATTATACATATGGATGCTCCAAAGGTTCGAACCATGTACCTTTCAATTTCTTTGAAATTTAGCTCATCCCCTCCAACCACCACTCCAACTTATTTAAAAAAAAGGGATAAATCTTCAACTTTACCAATCCTATCTCACATCTACTTGACTTCATTACCATCTACATAATTGATTATTCATCTAAAAAACTTGCGCTCTTAAAAAATGTATATCATTTGTGGACATGCAATAGAAAACAAATAGAAACATTTTATGAAGACAAAAAAGTAGTACAATCTATAGGTTTGACTGAGTAATAGTTTAATGTGTCATTCAAGATAATATTAATTGATACAATGATGAAGGAGACCCAACCAACTGCCAAGACATTAAGAAAACAAGACAAAAATATGAGGGGAAGGAAAAAAAAAAAAAAAAAAGAACATGGACTATTATGTGACTTTGCAGGTTTTGATTGATTAGCAGTTTCTATTTTAAGCTGATCCTAAGCCGTGCACGCAACGGTTTATTGGTAATACGATAAATATGATCAAAGCATGAATGAAAGTATCAAATAATTTTATTTCAATAAGACCGAAATGTTAAATTTGAAGTATGGTATGCTTGTTATTACATATCTTATTTTATATGTTAAATCAACGAAATTATATTTGTTACATTGATTTTTTTTACCCTCTTTTTTTCCTCCAGACCTCTTGAAACCCACGGCCGGCTCTGTTCAACAAATCATGTTTAATTTAAACATAAAAAGCTCAACACCTAACTCTAAGTAGCAGTGACGTGAAATTAATCTTACTTTTATTTATAATTATAGTTCGTAAATTCATAATTCTTATGACACTAGATACTTTTGTTTTTGTTGTTTCATTTAATTATGTGTGAAGTGCATGCAGACCATGAAATTGTGTGGGCTTGGTGACTTAGATCTAAAATGGGCTTCAGAATTTTGTAGTTATTAAGACTCACGTTTCAAGCCCACAATTCTAACGTAATCGTATCCGCCCCATCTTTTAGAAGGGCCCTTCGACAATAACGGCCAGGCCGAACATATTTGTTTAGTATCAAAAACTAAATTGGGAGTTTTATAATACTTTCTTGGCAGAGAAACAAAATTCGGATTTTTGTCTCTTTAAATAAATTCGTTGTTCTTATAATTTTCAGGATTAATCGAAAACTTATATTTTATGTCGAAAAAAAGTAAACAAGTTTGTACTATCTAATCTTATTTGGGAACGAAATTTGTCAAATACATTTTTATTCTCTCATAAATGAAAACACTAACACGTCCAGTGAAATAAAAACAAACAAACATATAATGTGCTGCCGTTTCTAACCAGTTAAGGATGGCAATAGGTCGGGTCGGGTCGGTGGATCGGGTCTATCCATGTCCTGTGGCTAGAAAGGGACAGGTCATCCCATCGCGTGTCGTGGGACGTGTGGTTGACCCATTCTGACTCATTTTAAATTAAATTAAATACAAAAAATGGAAACAATGAAAAAAAAAGTATACTTATAATATATTTATAAAAGAGTACTTACAAAAGTTGTTATTATCAATTTATAAATGTTAGATTTAATATAAGAATACATAAATTTTTATTATGATATATGTTAAAATAGATTTTAAAAATAAAAATTCCATGCCGAGCGGGTACCCGCGGGAAGGGCGTAACACACAGACCACCCCGTCTCGCCGCATGCCATGGGGCGGGGCGACCCAAACAGGGCTGGCCGGGGCATATACCCGCGGGTCGGATCAAAATTGTCATCTCTAAAACCATTTTGAATTTCTATTTCATGTAAAGTTTCGTAACACTAAATATCAGGTATACAATAACAACATCATCTTATACAATGTCATTCATTTGGTGAATTGAATTCACCTATCAGATAAAACAATGGAAATTCTTCATTAACTTTAGTAATTTCCCTAAGGGAAGGAATAAATTTAAGATGGCATGACCAAAGCTTGAACAATTTTCAAAGTTTCCTGAGGATCAAGTGAAGCATCAACTTTATATATGCCTTCACATTCATCAATATGTAGCAATTCTAATTGAGATTGCAAGAGTCTAGCAGGCATGAAATGTTTCCCTTCTGCTGCTCTTTTCTCCAACCGAGCCGCGAGCACCTCAGTCCCGACGCTCAACATAACAAATTTTACATCACACACATAAGACCCTGGTATATAATTTGGATCCGCGCATCTAAGAATTTCTCTGTAATGCTTCTTCAAAGCCGAACATCCAAGAATCACGGTTTCGCCATTCACCAAACTTACTCTTAGGGCATCACGTAGAGTTTCAAGCCAAGGAATGCGGTCTTCGTCTGTAAGAGGGATCCCATTCTTCATCTTGTCTGTTTTAAAAGGGAAAAATCATTATTTTACGCAAATTTGGAGGGAAACAACTCAGCATTTTTTCCACTATCTGGGGTCAGCTACATGATCATATCCCGCAATCGTTAACGGTCATAGAGGCTATATTTCGTTCTTTTTTTTTCTAGATATAACATGTCTTTTTTAATACTTTGTTACCAATTTTTTTTTAGGTCTTCCCCTTCCATTTTTAATTTGAATGACTGATTTCCTACTTTCTACACAGCACACTGGTGCATATAACGGTTTTAACTCTACTTATGCCCAAAAATCTTTTGTTCTAGTACTTATGGAAAATTTGAAGAAGAAGAAGAAGAAGAAGAACTTACCTTTGTTCATCCATTCGTGTAATCATCAGCATCAAGAAAACAATTCTTATTTATCACTTCTGCCAGCATCCTACCTATCGTTTCTACTAGAAGAGAAAGAGTTTCTTGCTCGTGTTACACAAGTGAGCACTTTCAAGATGTAGTTGACGCAAAAGTATAAAAAAAGGTAACAAATAAGGACACGATCATAAATGATATATACTCACGATTTTCCAGCTCCACTGACTCCTTTATTAATTTGCACTATAGCTAATCCTGTGAAATGTTTAAAAGCTTTTGCATTATTCAACAAAAGGAAGACATGGCATCAAAAATACAAAACCAAGCATACATATCTTGAAAATCAAGTTTGTTAGTTTTATTACTATCAGTAAAATAGGCAGTAGGAAAATAAAAAGATTAGAAAATTATTTGTTCAACCTTTATGGTAATCATCTGCATCAAGAAAAAATAAATTTATCACTTCTGTAACTCCTGAGGTAAGAAAATTAACACAAGAGCAAAGTATGTTCCAAAAAGTATAAAAAAGAAGGCAACGAAATAAGTCACGAACACAAATGAACTGGTGGCAACCCTACAAGTCAAGGAAGCAAAAATAATTAGGTGATATGCCAATGATACATGTAAAAACAAATTCTACAAAATAGAGTCATTTGACATGAGTTCCTTCTTGTGAGTAAAAACAAATGAGAAATAAAAACCCTGAAGACTAAATGTGTATATACATTATTATGCATCTGCAAAATTTTGTAACTCCTGAGCCTAACGTCATTTCTGTTGTATGTTCTCAAACCTAAATAATACCCTCCTTATCGGATCAAGAACTTGATCCAAACTAAAATAGAGGTGATTACTGATTCTCACTAAAGGTTTTGCCGAGATCTTCCTGAACATATCTAGCATCTATTAGGCCTCTTTCAAGTCACTGCATTTCCAAAGGGTAGGAGTGGTTTTGTTATTGATAATCAAGCAACAATTAGGGAGCTAATATCGAGCAACTGGTGGCAGAGGAAGAAGTGAAAAAGAGAGTTGGTTTTTATGCAACCCGGTGTGCTTGAATATCAAAAAAACTTCATTTACGTTCCGCTAGAGAATTTTTTTGCCGAATAACGCTAGATTGTCTTCAAAAATGTCACTCATTCTCGCTTTTTGTTTCACCAATCGCATCTACACACTTTTTCCAAAAAGAACAAATCAATATATTACACATTTTTTCAAAAATTTCACTATTCACTCACTCAAATATTTATAACTACCAATTATATCTAATCATTATTTTACTATTTCTATATCACATCAGATTTCATATTATATTGTCATTTCATATCCAATCATACTCGTTCTCAAAATGAAAGGATATCTTGACCACCGCATTTGCTTCCCCTGTTCATCTTGGAAATTTGCCAATATCTTGAACTCAAAAAAAAAAACCCGATCAAAGGAATCGGATTGTGATCCAGTGGTCAACACTCTCATGCCCAAACTATCGGTTTGGGTTTCGATATACATTTCAAAAAATTAATCTTGATCAGCATCATCAAAGAATTCACACAAAAGGTCTACAGATGCACATAATTGAAAGATCTTAAAACAAACGATGAAGAAATGCCACAATCATGTAATAATTCTTAAAAAATATGACTAAACAGCCTTATCCGAATAGTAAGCAAAGATTAAAATAAACGAACCTGGAATATTAAAGCACCATTATGATGAAAATCAGTTTATTGGCTTTTCAATTAGTTCTTTGGTGTCTACTTTGGAACAACTCATCAATTGTGGTTGGGATTTCTGTATTCATCGGTGTAGTTCCGTAATTAATTGCCACCTGCTCATTTTTGAGTTTTTGACCGGTTCTGATGACATACATAAGAGTCAAATATCTCTTTTTCTTTTTTTTTACAAAAAAATAATTTCATTAATCAATTCAAACTAAGCAATAGAAGACATACAAACATACATTAAAAACCATAAAGATGAAACTACAAAAATTTCATATTTCTCATTTTATTAAAAAAATGATAAATACTATACTTTTCAAATATATGTACACAAATTATAGAGAACGGATTTCTAATTTCACTTTATTTGTTCTGTCTCCACTCACAGTAAGTGGTGGTTTGTATGGTATGTTGTTCGGTTTTCGTTTATTAAATAATTGTCTCTATGTTTTGCAAAGAAGATTAAATGATTAATCGAAGAGTAGTGAGAAATGCTAATATAGATGATTTTGTTTTATTTTTTGATTTTTGTAATGAGTTGTAAAATTCTGCTAAATGAAATTGATTAATTCTTAAAAAATGGTAATGGGTGGTTTGTGCAATTTTTTTATAGAATCAATCAAATATAAAATTAAAAAAACTTAAACTAATTTCAAAATATCAAAACTTATAAAACCTACAAAATATAAATATATATACATATTCAAAAATAAATAGTTTGTACATCTATCACTAATCTTCGGTGATGGATTATCTAAATCATCCACACAAAACGCCTACAACAGAAAACACGAACCACCACTTATTTATCAAATAAATTATCAGGAGACAAATTGAAAAAAATAAGAAACAAATAAAAGCGAAATCAGAAATCCCATAAAGGTATGGGTTTTTTTTTTTTTTAGGTTGTGTTTAGGTTTGAATATTCCATTGGATCTCCTTCTCTATTTTTTGCCATTTGGCACAGCAATATATAACGTCGACTAAAGGGGAGAAAACGTCTAGCGATTTCTGTTGAGAAAAGTATGTGTATATGTGCCTGCCTCTGGTATGATAATGTTGAGAAACATTCTCGTACTTTGCTATGTGTCACTGAAAAATTCTTTAGTAGTGACAGTTTCAGATAATTAATTTTATATAAGCTAAGTTGTGAAAAAACAAATGAAAATAAAATATTCGAGCTTACCAAATATTCAAGCTTTATTAGACATGCCTAATTTGCAGTGGCCAAGAAGCCCACACTAATGTAATTTTTTATTATTCCATTAAAACATAGCTGTGACGCTAACAAATTTTGCAGCCAAATTCAGCATGCATGCAGCATGCATGATAGGCGGCTATGGCTAATGAGTGGATCATAACATTAAGTGAAAGGATTACAGCTAAACAAATATTGAATTCAACATTCATTTCATTTGGTTCATACTGATAATCATATTAAAATAATATTTTCACTAGATATTTATGTTTCCCAGAAGAAATTGAACAATAAAATTTACCACTCACTTTTTTTCTTTTATTTTCTTATCTTTCTCACTAAAGTTAAAGGTCCAAAATAGCCTGATATATAAAGGAAATCAAGAGCTGTTAAACTCTCAGTCACAAAGCAGCCACTTAAACTAAAATCTCTTCTTCAAATAAAGCTAGAAAAAAAATATGTTAATATTAACTTTACTTTCAGCAGAGCACACCATCAATTACATCAAAAAAACTCGAATCGTATATGCAGTATGAGTGTCCGGGTTTAATGGTGCCATTTGCTGCTGGAGTGACATTCACAGGAAGATGGGAGCCATCACCAGAGTTATGGTAGCCAACATTTTGATTAGAACATGAAGAGATGGTCCTGCCGTGTCTTTAAATGGGTCACCCACACTGCAAAATCGAAAACGAAAAAAAATACATGTTCATATTTAACAAGAAAATGCAGGGAATTTAATAAGAATCGATCACCGCCATGAAAAAGATTTCGCAATTATCTGTAGCAATTACAAGTACCCCCTTGAAGTCCCCTCGTAGCCCTCTTCGTGTGCAATTTGTAAAAAGAGAAACAAATGTCAACAACATATTTGTAATGCTAAAAGATAGTTGAGTTTTTTGGTAATTAGATTGGACCTCAAGGTACTTTTTGCAAGTAAACCTAGTATTTAATGACATGTACAGCCACAAAACTGGACAACCAACTATGATTAACAAAGATATTACTCGCATTCTAGACGCATGTAAATACTTACGTATCACCAGTAACTGCAGCTTTGTGGCACTCACTCCCTTTGCCACCTAGAGCGCCAGTTTCAATATATTTCTTTGCATTATCCCAGGCACCTCCGGCAGTGTTGAGGAAAAGAGCCATAAGGATACCAGAAACTGTGGCGAACATCAACATGGATGCCACAACTTTGGCCCCAAGCAGAGGATGACCTGTATAGTAGCCCAGCACCCGGAATACAAAACCTAAAAAGTAAAAGGAAAATATAAGCTGAATTCATTGAACACTCAACCACCCAATCATGGAAAACCAGCTAGACAATACTTGATGACAACAATCTTAAAAGTTTGCAAATGATGGGCTACTTTTAACAGAAAGTAAAAATAGAACGCGAGCAACTTAGAAGCTTGAGAATCTCCCAATCAGCAAAATGTTGTATATTTAACATCGGTTCAACCTTTAGTCCTGAATGTAAATCTTTAGATGCAAAAAAGCTGACCAACATAAAAGACAGTAAATGGAGGTCAGCTCTTGCTGTTTGGGCATGGAAATCATCAATAAGGAACCAAAAAATAAAAGTTGCAATCAAATTTGTCCAGTGATTATCCCATGAGCTATGTTGAAACTCATACCTATTTGTGAAAATCTCATTCAACAGTACATTAGCAAATCAAAGAATCAGCAAAGTTAAAATTATTTGTAAGGCAAAATTATATAAGAACAATCTCTTAGTTTCAAAGAAATTGGTGTTTGTCTACAAATTGCATGTAACAGGGGAATCAAATGCATGAGAATGTTCATGTGCGTTAGGTTAATAATATATTGAGAGATGATGCACCATGCAACATTATGATCATTTGTTTTCAACATGAGCAGTGCGCATCCAATTACCTAATGCGGAAATCATACCACCATTCAGAAAGCAAGTTAGAGAAGCCTGGAACTTGTAAGTAAAGACTTACCAACAGCTATAGGTGATATAATGGCCAATGCTCCAGGCTTTATCATCTCCCTTAAAGACGCAGATGCAACAATAGATACACATCGACCATAATCAGGTTTCTCTTTATATTCCTGAAACACACAAGCAATATCACGCACCGTGGTAATGGAAACTCCAATACAGGCCATTAAAATCCTAAAAGACAAGAAATTACAATACCGACCATGATTCCGGGTCTCTCAATGAACTGTCTTCTTACTTCATTAACAACCTCCTGAGCACTTCGACCAACTGCAGCACATGCCCATGCACTAAATAGAAATATAAGCATAGATCCCAACAATCCACCAATAAACACTTCAGGGATGGCAATGTCAACCTGTAACCGAGTTTCAAGAAGAAATAAAACTTATATATCAAAAAAAATAAGGCAGTATTCTGCAAGTAAACTACATAGACAGCTCACGAAAAACAGAAAGTCAGAAGGAACAGAAATTAAAAATTGCAAGTTTAAGTATGCATACCTGATTGAAGGGTACTTGAGCAAAAGAAGCTACTTCATCCATGTAAGCACTAAATAGAAGAAAAGATGCCAGTGCTGCAGATCCAATTGCAAATCCCTTGGTTGTAGCTTTTGTAGTATTCCCAACCGCATCAAGAAGATCGGTAATTTCACGTACACTTTCAGGCTGTGATTGGTATTTGTCACATAAGAGTCCAACATAAAAGATACTTTTAAAACTCACACACCACAAGGTAAAGTCAAACGCAAGCTAAACATCTCAAAATTATCCAAAAGTACCTGCTGACTCATTTCAACAATTCCACCTGCATTATCAGCTATTGGACCAAACATATCCATTGTGAGTACATAAGCTGCTGTACTGAGCATTCCCATAGTGGCAACAGCTGTCCCAAACAACCCACCAGTTGGACTTCCAGACTCATCAACCAGTCCCGAAGTCTGGCCCAGCCAATATGCTGAAATGATAGATACGCTTATAACAAGAACAGGAAGCGCTGTTGATTCCAGACCCAAACTAACTCCAGCAATTATATTTGTTCCATGTCCAGTGGAGCTAGCAAGTGCTAATGTGCGTACAGGCTCATGCTTGTAATCGGTGTAGTACTTTGTGATCATGACAAAGATATAAGCCGTCATAATCCCAACCAAACCACATAAGGCAAAGTTCAACCATGCAGAAGGTGCTTGTTCAGTATACAGCATCCAGCGTGTGGACTGCGAAATCAATAGCAACCATCACCAGATTAAGAAAAAGATGAACCCGGATAGAAAAAATATAGGATGAACACCAAGGTTTCAAGAGTCCAAGAGAAGGCAGAAATTTTTTACCAAACCAAATGTCAAAACAGCTAAGATTATTGTCACAGAATATCCTTTCTGAAGGATTGCCATGGGATCCTCTATAGCACCAATTATTCCAGAGTCACGTGTATTCCGAATAGAAAAGATTCCCACTGATGATATTATCAGGTCAAATGAGTGGACGACAAGAGGAAACAAAATGAAACCTGATGGATCTGCATGTAAATGATAAATGTAAAGAGTCACTTCGTTCAGCAAGAAAACAGCAAACAGTCTAGTAAAATCATCACTGAGCATCATCACCCAATTACACAATCAATAGTAAAGAAGGCTAAGACATCAGCTGAAAATCATAGTATGATAATAAAGCAAAGCATTCACAAGAAGTGCAACATAAATTTAAAAATCCAATAACCCAATGATAAAACCACTTTTATTAATTCAACTGAAGTCGGCAACATATAGCAAGAACACACAGAATATTCTCTGAAAATCATTACAAAAGGCGTGAGACTTCTCAAAAGTTAAAAATATGCCTATTAACTGCAGATGCACTTTCAAGCAAACTTTTAATACAACAAAAGAAATAGGAAATATCAAATGCAAGGGTGTATACAATTTCTATGAGCAGTTGATTCCCATTTGTCATACACATATCCAAATGTTTGTTATCATTGACATTTTCCAGTCAATGCAAAATCTTTTAGTAAAGATACTTTGGCATGTATGTTGGAGTGAAACAAAGTTAAATATGGGATTTAAAAATGACACTACCAAATATGAAAAATTAAATAAATACACAAAAAGCCACTAATTTGAAACTGAGAAGTTAGCAGTAATTAGAGGCAAGTTAAACTCAAGAACTATCAAACATCAAAGAATACAATATCTGGGTCTATGGAAATTCTCCATGTCAAGAGTGCAGAAGCACCTATCTCCCAAAAACACATGTTTGCAAAAATGAACAGACAAACAAAATTTTACTTTAATTTGGGTTTCAAGATACATTTGCATGTAGATAAAGATACAAGCATATACCTTCAATTTTACATCTTTGTGCCATTGTTCCACCAAGTATCATTGCACTAATTATTTCGGCAGCAATACTTTCGAACAGATCAGCACCTCTAGCAGCACAGTCACCAACATTGTCCCCAACCTTTAATTTGACAATGATGAATAATATCATCATGATGAAGGAAACAAAGTACACAGAAAGATTCATCATGGAAGATCTAGAAAGCACACAACTACTAATTTTCATTAAATGAAGGCCAAAAAATTAAATTCAACCATGTTGATGATCCTCTGCCGCATACATGACCAGCCACAAATTCCAGAAAACTATGGAGCTTGAAATAAAATAAAATACAGGAAACCCTCATACCAAATCAGCAATGACAGCAGGATTACGTGGATCATCTTCAGGAATACCCTGCTCCACCTTTCCAACAAGGTCAGCACCAACATCCGCTGCTTTTGTATATATTCCACCGCCCAACTGAGCAAAAAGTGCAACAAATGAAGCTCCAAAACCATATCCAACAAGAAGAAGAGGCACTGAAAGAGAAAAACAGGAGTCAAGGATAGCAAATACTTGCAAATCGATGCAACGGAAAAAACACACACGCACGCACATGCACATGCAGAAACGTAGCATTTCAAAGTTTGTTAAAGTGGAAAGATGAGAAGCAGAAACTTACAGTCAGTGACCTTCATAGCACCTGGTGAATCCACCCCCAACCAGACATAAAAGGTGGCATAAAGAATAGCAATACCAATGACAGCCATTCCAACAACCACCAAAGCAGAAAAACCACCAGCCCGAACAGCAATCTGCAAAAGAGTGATGCCAACTCATCAAATCTAAACGCATTTCCAGGTCACATAAAGTAGATATATCCAATGAAAGAAAACCTGCAATGCCTCTCTAGCAGATCGTCTTGCTGCACTTGAGACTCGAACATTTGCACGTACAGAGACCCACATCCCCACATAGCCAGCAACACCAGAACAAAGAGCCCCAAGAAGAAAAGCCGCAACAGTAATGTAAGCAGATGTTGTCCTGCATCCCCACAGGCAGAGCACATAGTCTATTGTTAGAGACTAGTGACATATGTAGGCTAACATGCAGTGTGTTTGTGTATTTGGGGGTGGAGGGGGGTGTTGAAAGAGGTTAAATATGATACGCCAAATAGAAAATCTATAATTACCTCCCCAAACCAGAAGCTTCTTGCTGAGGAGTTGTACTGCGAAACAGGTATATGCTAAGGATTACTAATCCTAGTAAAACAGCCATTTTTGAGATGGTTCCGTATTGGGTCCTGAAGAAACCTTCAGCACCATCACGTATGGCTTCTGATATCTAGAAAGTAAAAAATAAAGTCAAGGTACTGAAACAGAAGGAAAAGCTTCAATATGACACTATAACAAAAAAGCTTCAACATGACAAATAAAAACTACAGAATTCATAGAATTTTATAAATTCATATTGAGCAGAGAACGCCTGGAATGGAGAATAATAGGCATCAACCTAGAAGAAGACGGCTAACAAATCCATTAGTATCTCCACCCATGTAGCATGCAATTTCTTTTTGAAAATTCACTTATATGGTATGATAGGTCAAAGAAAATTATGATGGTGTGTGTCATTTTTAACACAATATTTGACTAGTTGACTGCTAGGATCCATTTCTAAATTGGAGCATGAGCATAGGTGGAAGGCAAAGAAGGCCTCTTTCCGCGGTCCACCGTCCACATGCTTAAGAGTACGCATTGTCGTAGCTCACATTTACCACAAAGATGCTAATTAATGCTTTAGAAACACTTAAAGACGACGTCATTTGGAAAAGTGTAAAATAAAAGGTAGCAAAATTATATATCTTAATTTCATGTCCACGCAATTACTAATACGCTTGAAGAATTAAAATGGCAGTGCAGAGATGGGTGTAACTAAGATAGTGGCAATTCATAGACATATTTACTTATGCCCTCCACCCAGCACCCAGTGAGGAGCTCACCATATTGCCTCAGCCACTAGACTCACAATAGAAGATTAGCTGGTGCCAAACAATGCCTTCAATCATAATTTCAAGACCAAAAGCAACAAAATAAATTTCACATGCAGCTTAATATGAAATAGTGAAATATTAAATCAGAGCAACACAATGCCTTCAGTCCTAATTTTCACAGCCAAAGACAGCAAATTAAACTTTAGATTCCATAAGTCGTGAGAAAATGTAACAATGAAATCAAATCAAAAAACTATTTCGGACACAAAACTGTTGATTTCAAAATCGAAAACAAAAAAATTAATTCAATCGACTGTATAAGTATTTTCCAGTCCAAATTAACAATTGATAACCAATGCTATCTCTTATCATGAATATCAAAAAAGGAAAGAGTAACAAAAAAAATGCATATCGAAGGACTATAAAGCAAAATGGAAGAAGTACCTAAACAAGAAAAAAATTACCTGGACCATCTCAGGTGGCCCCTCATCCTTAGAAAGTACCCACTTTGTAAGGTATATAGACACGAGAAAACTGATTATGCAAACTGAGTATACAAACACAATAATTGGTGATGTACTTGCGCCAATATAAAAAAGAGCTCCAAGTCCAAACAGCAGCAGCACCAAAAGAACACGACTGTTTATTCTCATCAGCAGACGAAAGATCTGCGAAAGAATTTGGCAGTCAGTATTTGAGCAAATGAGAAAATTACATGCAACATCTCATCACAAGCAAGTTACACAAGTTAAGATGCCAACAAACACTGCCAGAAAAAGAAACGCACGAGGGAGACATTTCTTTCATTCAAATATATTACTCCATTATCAGGATAAAGTAGGAAGTTCTAGTACATAGCAATGTTTAGCAAAAAATTGCCAATATCCTCATGTCAGGTTATCATAATTACTCAGAGAAATGGATGGCTCAAACTATAGTTACAGGTTTTTAGCATGAGATTGCCTTTTCAGCTTATTCCTCGAGTATTCACTCATTTCTTTTTACTACATTTTCCTGAAAATGCGAATAAATATATATATTCCACATCAGGTACTTTTCTCTTTCTTGGTTTTTCCAATTCTTCCTCTGTGGTTTGGGAAATAATCCCCAGCACAAAATGATGCAACGTTGAATGTGAGATCAAAAATGGCATGCCAATCCCAAAACACAATGAGCAGTCCAATGTCCAAATTTTATCATTTAGCCTGGCCATGCTCTCAATTTAAACTAGAACAATAAATCATGAAACCTTTATATCCCAATATTTTGATGTGCACAAACATGTGTTCCGTAAGCGAGATATTACTTGTCAAAGGTTGCCTTGGCATCCATGTAGGCTTTGAAACCACAATCATAATGCAAAGAACATGCTTTTGAGCACATGGGGCAAAAATTACAACAGAGAATCAAATTGAGCTAATCAGAGCACAGGTAAAGTTGACTTTATAATGATATGTGCCGCTATGAAAAAACATTTGTACAATAGATGCACTTACAAGAGGTGTGTAAGGTTTACTACGCATGTTAGGGAATGTCCTAGGCCTTTCTTGATAGGGCCCCAGGTTCCCACCCTCCATATCATCATCCATTGCGACAGCTTGGAAGGAGTTCACCCTCCGTGCTACGGGGAAAGGGTTAAACTCGCCACTTTGGGGCAAGTCGCCCCCTGAACCTGGTCGCTGTATCTTGACTTTTGTTACTATTGCAATAAAAATCAGAAACGGAGCTGGTAATGAGTCAAGAAATGTTTTTCTCCTTTTGTCCCACCAGTTCACTTGTTACTTTAAATTCTTCGCAGCCAAATTTGTCCTGAAACACGTCTAACATGAATATAATATTCCAAACAAAATTTGACATGACGGACAAACACAAACAGGAATTCTCAGCAAGAAACCAAACGAGGGGAAGAATGATAGCAACACAAAATCAGCTATACAAAATTAACGCAAAAGATGGTCCCAATGCACAACTTTTACAAAATAAAACTAGAAGGAGAAAACCATATCCGGAAAGGTAAATGCTTGCTGCAGCAAATACTAATTCATCTCAGTAAAAGTATTCATAAATATGACAAAATACATAATGTACGACAATAAAAGAATTATGGATCGCCTCATTTAGATAGAAGCAAGCAGTGAATAAAACAATCACAGATCAGTGGCTTCAATGACTAGAAGAATTATAGATCATCGAGTCCGCATATTTAATCGATGAATGGAATAATCGAAAAGTAAAGCAAAGAGATCAGAAGAATTACGAGTAATTCGTGATTTGTGTAGCTAGGGTTTTTCAGATTGGGGTGGCGAGAGCAATTGATTTTGGAAGTCCACGGCGGAATCCCTATAATTTCAGCCGTTGAGGGGTGGTTTTGTGAGTGCTGGACTGCTGGGTTTACCACTTCCGCTCAAATCCACTAGACATACACTACCTGTCACGACTAACGGAGGACCCAATCACCACCTGCCACGTAGTTTCTACGCTTTGCCATATCATCGGTTCTTTTTGGTTGGTGCGTTCAAGTAAAGACCGGTTTTGCAAATATGTAATCCACGTGAAATAAAACCGGTTCTGGTTTATTTCAAAATTCCAAATCCCAAATGTTATAAATCTGGAATCATAGGTATTATAGACATTGTAGATTTTTCAAAATTGTAGGTTTTAAGTCGGTTTTGTTATTAATCTAGAAGCTATGAATCATTTTATTGATGTATTGCTAGTTTGAATTAATAATAAAATTATATTTTTTTGTCAAAACAAAAAAATTAAGACCCAACAAATTCCAGTTGGAAAGGGGAGGAGTTTACCAAAAAGGATATGTTAAAAAAGAAAAATAAAGGGCAAAGACATTATTTTCTCGAAGAGAAAAAGGGGAAATGGAATGTCCTTGTTGGAGAGGGGATTAGAATCGAACACAAGACTGATTACCTAATAATACACTATTTGACATTACTAACATCTTATAAGTTAAATATACTAAAAAACATCTTATAAGTTAAATGATCTTATTTTATCTAAATACTCTATAAATTAGTTTTCCAAATATTTTGTAAAATAGAAGAAAAAAAAAATTAGTTTCAATGAACTTAGTACCTACTGAAGTCCCTTAAAAGCAAGATTTCCTCAACTAACAAAATTGATATATCTCACAGCAGACCTGTCTTTACGAAGTTTCCCAACTAAAAAATTCTCTCTTTATTTCTCTCCCTTTCTCCTTGTCTACTACCAAAGTTTATTCTTCTTCCCTCATTCCTCCATCAGAGAGGATGGGGGAATCAACCTTTATCTTCACTTTTTTCCTTTCCTTGTTATTTGTATGGTGTCCTCCTTTATGTGGGTGCTTAGTTCTCTCTTTATGAGAGTTATTGTCTCCCTCCATGGGTGTTTTTGTTTCCTTTCATGGATTTTGTGTTTTTAGTTTTTATTTTCTTTTCCCTTCTTTTTTTACTTTTTTTTCTTGTTCATTTTCCTGGTCTTTTTGTTATTTTTGACAGATTTTGGTGTTTTGGCCATAGATCTGGTTGTGTTTGAGGCAGAAGAATGAATCCAATCACTTTTGGAAGCTGTAATAGAAAACGGATCTGATTTGTATAGCACAGATGAAGACTTTTGTCACATATCTGAACTTCTAGCCGTTTTTCGAAGTTTTAGTTTTGTGTTTTTTGATGGAACGAAGATCTAAAGTTGTTGTTCGTGTTCTATTCAGGCTGATTTGGTAGGATGTTTACATCAGTGTCGGGTGTTTGGTAAATTCTGTTTCCTTCCATTTGTGTCTGTTCTGTTTTCTTATTTGTTTTCCCCTTTTCAGTTTTGGTTGTCCTATTTGAATTAGTGTTTGTTTGCTGGGTTCTTACCCCTCAGGAATGGGTTGTATTACTATTTGGTTTCCTGAGTCCTAGGCTAAGTTGATACTTGGTCCTCTCTGATCTTATTTGGATGTTGAAATATTGTATCCAAAAGGATTGCTGGTCCGTCGACCCACGGCTGTGTACTTCTTTTTGAGTTGAATAATATTCTACCGTTTCAGAAAAAAAAAAAATCGAGATATGGGACGAAAGACCTCCTCAAGAACCCAATGCCAACCATGAAGAAGGCATGGCGTGATCCAACTCCAGTTGGGTCGGAAAAGCCATAGAGTATAGACCAATTGCGAGCGGGTACTGGAATGGGCCTCTATTTATGCCTTGCCAATTACAAGCCCAAGTTTGACAGATTATTAAGATCATCAGAGTTTTGTAGATGGACGAATATGAATACAATGATATGAATTTAATATAATACAAATACAGGATATATGATTTTTTATATTTGTGCTTTCAAAAAAAAAATGATTTTCTATATTTGATTGTTCACACTTAAACTTGCTCTATCTATTCTTCTCCAAAAAAAAAAAATTTGCTATCTATTTTTGTTTATTTAACAACTCATGTTTTAAAAAAATAATTGAAAATTTCCACTTTACCCCATGTACTCAAACTTGTCTCGCATTACCTCGTGGCACTCTCATTTTGTGTCACTTTACGTGTTTATACTCTCATTATCCTAATTTACCCATCTATCTATACTCTTTGAAAATTATGAAAATCTTAATTGTACATGTCTATGGATCAAAATCGTGGATGGGTGGTGTTAAATTGTAGGTTTATGGTTTCCCCCGAAATTTGACATTATTTTGTTATAAAGTATCTTGAAAATTCTAAAATGTTTTTGCTATCCATAAACAGCCAATTCTTTCCCATAATTTCAGCAATTTCCGCCCCATATTTAAGCTTCTTTTGTTTATTTGTAATTTTGTATCCTCTAAAAAAGCCAATTCCTTCCCCTATTAATATGTAGATCTCTAGGAATTAAATTTTATTCCAATAATTTTTGACCGCAATACCACTGAAAAAATCAATTATTAGAATAAAGAGTGGTTAATTTTAGAAGTTTTATCCTAAATTCTAGAACAGTCACAATTTCTTAGTTAGTATTATAACATACTAATAAATTCAAATATAACTTACCATTTGTTAATAATTAATACTTAAAATCTCTCGGCTTCCTAGAAATTTCATGATTATAATGTTTTAATTGTCTCGGCAACAAAAAACTAGTAGGAAAAACCACTAATGTAATGACGTTTATGCCCTCCGAATGTTTCTTAATTTTGTGAGAATTATAATGGTTTCAATTTTCATGCTATGATTCGACTTTCCATATGCTGTCCGGCAGCTGTTACGATGTTCTTGGAAAATCCTATTTTGACTGAAATGCCCTCATTTACTTTGAACCAATATTTATTTGCACATCACTTCACACGATGAATTTCGAATTATTGGAATGTTCGAGGGGTTATCACGAAATTACAAAACTCAGTCGTTGTTGACCTGTGTCTAATTTCATTGGTTGGATCCCACCGAACAAACCTTTGATGTTTACATTTTGGAAAAAAAAAATTTTTGGTCCTTTATCTAACACTACTTTGAGATTTCATCCTTTTTCTTTTCGCTTTTGACAAATAGTCCTTTTTCTCAACAAAAAAATTGAGATTTGGTCCTCTTACTGCTATAGCGAATCTTTGACCTTGTTGGTGATGTGACGTTTTTATTTTCAAAATTTTTAATTTTCATTTAAAAACAATATTTAAATGTTACATGGCATCCTAAAAATTAAAAACCATTTTAAAATCTAAAAATTAAATTTCTAAATTTTGATAATTTATTTAAAAAACTAAAATAGTAAAGACAATATCGAAATTATTTTAAAATTACAATAAAATAATACGAAATTTAATAAAAAAATATAAACTGTTTGAAAAAATCTGAAATTTATTTGAAATATTGAAAATATTTTAAATTTGAAATAGAAAAACTCAAAATTATTTTGAAAAAGTTATTTTTAAACTAAAAGATGTTTAAAAATCTGAAAAAAACTAAAAACATTAGAACTAAGACTTTTAAAATTTTTACAAAAAAATATGAATTATTTTTTAAAACAAATCTGACAATTACTCCAAATATATAAAAATAATCTAATTTTTTTTTAAAAATTCCAGATTTTTTTCCTTTGATTTTCAGATTTTTTTTTACATATTTGACATGATTTTTTAGATTTTTGAAAAATTATTTATAGTTTTTTAAAAATAATTCTAAGTTTTTACTCTATTTTTTATTTTATAAAAAAATCAGATATTTTTTTATAAAAATTTCAAAAAGTCTTTGTTTTTAATTCATTTTCAGATTTTCAGACGAATTTTCATTTTTTGAACAATTTTCGACGTTTTAAAGTAGTTTATAATATTTCAAATAAATTTCAGATTTTTAAAGTAGTTTATAGTTTTTTTAAAAATTTTCATATTTATTTTTTTGTAATTTTAAAATAATTTCGATTTTTTTCTATTTTTAGTTTTTTACAAAAGCTATCAGATTTTATATATTTTATTTTTTAGATTTTAAAATATTTTTTTGAATTTTTTAAGACTTTGTTACAAAAATTCAAATAATTTAAATTTTAGTAAAACAATTTTCAGAATTTTTAGATAAATTTTTTTCAGATTTTTCAAAAAAATTCTATTATTTAATTAATTTTTCCATCATGTAAACCAACTAGGATGCCATGTAATATTTAAATATTGTTTTCTAAATGAAAATTAAAAATTTTGAAAATAAAAATGCCAAATCAACTCAACAGTCAAAGAACTCCGCATATATCGTAAGAGGACCAAATCTCAATTTTTTGCTGAGAAAAGGGACTATTTGTCAAAAACGAAAAGAAAAAGGATGAAATCTCAAAATGGTGTTAGATAAAGGACCAAAAAAAATTTTTTGCCTTTACATTTTTTTTTTTTATTAGTATTTGTTTTCTTTTTTCTTTTTAAATATTCCTTTTCCTTTGCAATAATGAAATGTTAAAAAGTTTATGCTGGCAAGCACTGTCTACATATCATGAAATGGTGCATAGGTCACAATTTACATCACTTTCATTTATTAATTTAATTTCTTTGTACCAAAAAAAATGATTTATGCTCATATAATATATATAATACCAAAGTAAGTATATACTGCAAAATGGCTGGTAATTAAAGAGATTATACTAGAAAATTTTGACTTATGTAAGAAAAGAATTACTCAAAAATATATGCACTCTCTAGACTAGCTTACAAGTGCCACAAACTTTAATTAGTAAAATAAATGGATGCAATCAAGACTCAAGACTAGTAGGAGTCCTGTTAAAGCCTTAAAGGATATGAATCTTAAAATTGAAGATGATATATTATGCACATAACTAGCACAAGTTAAAACAATATCCTAAAAGCAATCAAGTCAATCTTAATTTACCATTAATGTCACATATCCCAAGCCTCAACCCAAAACTTGCTCAAAAAAGCAAATTTCATCTCAACCTCAACATGCTACATTTGATTGGTTTGATTCCACACATTATTGGGTCCCTAATCCTCCCAATCACGCAAAATAAATGAAATACCAAATTAAATCACATCAAAGGACAAGTTTTTTTTTTTTTTTTTTTTTTTTAAATCCAAGGGCAACTTAGTAGAACAATTATTCAAACCCTTTTTTTTTAATAGGTCAATATTTCATATTTCATTTTCTATTTCACTTATTTAAATGAATGACACGTATAAATACATTTAAATAATAAAAATGCATATTAATTATATCGGCATATGTCATTCATCTATATAGAATATGAAGTGCAAGATAGTGGAATAAGAGATTTCGTGCCATATGAGTGACAATCTCTAACACGACATGAATCTGACCTGAAGTTATTAAAAGAAACACAAACACAAACACGGCTAACACAAAATCTAACATGACGTTACCGTTTGTCTTAGATAATAGTTTTTATTTTAATTTTTGTTTTTGTTTTTACCTTTAATTTTATATAACACGACACGATCTCAAATAATTGGAATTAGTGAGAGAAACACGAACCTGACATAACGTAACCTTTTGTTTTAAACCATATTTATCTAATTATCTTATATTTTATTTAAATTTTAAATATTTGATCCAAAATTGATACAAAACTAAACACCAACACAATCTCACAACCCAAATGGTCACCCCTTACTTTTTTAAACAGTCTTTCTACTTTCCAAAACTCCCTCCACATTTCCCCTAAACCACTCCTTAAACCCCTCCCAATCACTTTATTTCTCTTTCCTTTTCCCATATCATTTTTCTTATGGCGTTCTCACAAACCCAAAACTCTCTATATCTCCCCTTCTTCTTCTTCACCTTATTCCTCTCTCTCCCACTCTCAAACTCCTCCATCCATGACCTCCTCAAATCCATGGGCCTCCCCGCGGGCCTGCTCCCCAAAGAAATCAAATCCTACACTTTCTCGGGCTCGGGCCTGCTCGAAGTATTTCTCGACGGGCCGTGTTTGACCAAATTCGACACCATGGCTTTCTACGAGAGCGAGGTGCGTGCCAATCTCACCTACGGTAGTCTCACAGGCGTCAAAGGGCTGTCACAGGAAGAGCTTTTTCTTTGGCTACCGGTTAAAGACATAATCGTAGACGATCCCAGCTCAGGGCTTATACTTATTGATATTGGTGTTGCTCATAAACAATTATCTTTCTCAATCTTTGAAGATCCACCGGATTGCAGCTCCAATAGTTAGTTTTTATTTTATTTTATTTATTTTTGTTCTGTTATAAAGCTGCCATGGTTTGTTAAGCAATTGGGATAATTGCAAAAACGCCCCTGAGTTTTGGGTTAATTACAGAATATCCCACATGTGTTTTAAAATTACACAAAAACCTTGTAAGTTTGATTATGTCTTAATTTTTTTTTTTTTGAGCAAGTTGATTATGTCTTAATTAACTTTAATATGTTTGTACGTATTAGGGATGTTCACTTTTAATTACAAAAACACCCTTGAGTTTTGGGTTAATTATAAAAAAACCACATATGTTTCAAAATTACACAAAATCCTTGTACATACTACATAGTGTAAGGGGTAATTGTAATATGTTTATAAATATTAGGGATGTTTTTGAAATGTTTTTGTTCATCGATTGGGATAATTACAAAAACACCCCTGAGTTTTAGGTTAATTACAAAACATCCCACATATGTTTTAAAATTACACAAAAGCCTTGTAGGTTGGGGTAACTTGTAATATGTTCCTAAATATTAGGGATGTTCACTTTTAATTACAAAAACACCCTTGAGTTTTGGGTTAATTACAAAAAAAACCACAGATGTTTCAAAATTACACAAAATCCTAGTATATAGTGTAAGGGATAACTGTAATATGTTTATAAATATTAGGGATGCTTTTGAATTTTTTTTTTTTTTTGCATTTGAAGAGAAAAATTTGAAGACCATCAAACTTCATTGCTTTTTTTTTTTTTGCAATTTTTAAGAATCATTGGTTTTTTTTGTAATTAACCTGAACTTTAGTTTTTTTTTTAAGTAATTATCCCGTATCAATTTAGACCAACGTGGTACAAGGTGTTTAACGAAATTACAGAATCAAACAATATTTCCTTCCATTTCAGTCCTTCATTATGTCTATTTAAAACTGCCCTTTTGAATTCCATATTAAATGGGGGCGTCTTGTCAGTTGAGTTTTGAATAACAGAAAATTTCAATTTATTGTCATTTAATTCTGTGAGTTTTTATGATCTTATCCTTTTTTAGGTTAGATATGATGAGGAAAAAAAATAGAAATTAAATATTGAGTTTGTTTTAACTCCACTAAATGAACTATTAACTTATGTGGTTAATTTTGTTATAACGCAGGTGTATTGAAGGAGGCTTCTATAAAAAGGAAGGCATTTGCAGCAGAAAGATAAAATAAATTAAATTGCCACTTGGTTTTTTGTAATTTAGTTTTTTCAGCAGACTATATTACAAAATATGATCATGGGTATAGTTAGGAGTGTTGGTATATGTTGGTAGTGGTGTAAAGATTTGGGAAAAATCAGATCTTCTGATTTACTAGACTAGAAATGCTAATGCTAACTTTTATTTCTTGTTGGTTTTATTTATTTTTTATTAGATAGATTAGAGCATTTCAAAGCATACCATATAGAAAGGCACATTGAGGATAAAATTAGCAGAATTGGCCAAAATCCTGACTTTGTTGCCACTTCACAACCCCAAATTGGGGATATACAAACATCACGCAAAATCGCTAATTATGTTATTGTTAATTTAATAATATTAATTAATAAATATATAAGAAATGCATGCTATATGTGTCCCATTTAGCATCCGAATCAGCTTTATCGGAAATTCGAAAATCCCCATTTAGGGGTGGTGAGGTGGCAATCGATCCAAATAATTTTTTAATTTTTCAGTCAAAATTATCCTAAATAAGTCAAAATTTTCAAATAAAGTCCTAATTACAAAAAAAAGCATCATAACAATATGCCACCATCCCAAAAAAAAGGTAATTTTGCAATTAAGCCCCCCAAAAAATGATAGGCAGTTAGGGGACAGTGTGTATGAAAGAGCTATAATGGGTAATAGCTCACCATGCCCATTAGGGATATTTGATATTGTACATGAAAAGTAGATAAAATTAGGGCCCCACTCATCACGGGTTTCATTTTTTGTCATTGGATCCATTTTTGGGTAGGCTCCAGCTCCATCAAAGGTCCAAATTTCGAATTCTTTTGTATTTTGCTGGTTTAAGAAATTATTGTGTCACAATCATAAAGTTGTATGTGCAATTTTTATACCATATACTAATAAATGTTGGGGTTCAGCTGGGTCCCGCACGTGCTTTCTGACAGCGGCATCAACGGCTGATTGGCCGCTTCTTGGTCTTTTTGGCCATTGGATCATTATTTTGTCCGAAACCGAATTGAAACACGAGCATTACCCAAAAGAACAACACTATTATTCCTATGAAATGAGTTTGTGGGTGAAAAAAGCGGAAAAAAATCTCTTTTCTTTTAGGTTTTTTTGTTAATGATTTGGGAGCAGTTTGGGATGAGATAATTTTAGCCTAAACCCATTTAGCCCAGAATCATAAATAAGTAGTGGAATAGGGAGTGAAATACCAAAAATGGAACATGAAATCTGTTCCCGAAATACTTTGTTTCTATGTATGAATTGTTGTTTGGAGACCATAACCATTTTTTTATAGTAGGTTACATGATTTTCAATTTAGTCCCTCAACTAATTGAACATCTCTAAGACATGTACATTTCATTCCATGATGATAATTTGATACATTATTTAATCTAAAATTAAAATCTTATATAGATTGCTTTAGAATGAACCTGGGATTGTTCCGAGGAAGCTCATATGATGTTTAAGTCAATAAAAGAATTTTAGTGAAAATTTAAAAGGCAAAAAATTGTATGAGACGGTCTCATGAGCATTGTCAATAAGACTGATCCTATATGTAAATAAAATTCTAACCCAAACTCATAAGAAATTTGTATTTTATAGGATTCGTATCATGAACTTAAGTTCATTATACAATCTCATATAAAACCACGTCAATTTAAAAAACTAGCGTGAATTATCATGTATAAAATCAAAATGTGAGAACGAAGACTAACATTAATAGTCGGAACTTGGATCTCGCGAGCCTTGTATAATGCATTCGGGATCGTGGGGCAATAATTTAAGAATAATTTGACATAAATCAACGTAATTGCAAATTAAGAGCATTTTTAAATTTAAATAGTGATATTTTTGACATTTTCCCATTCTTCTTTGTATTTCGTTATTTATTTTCTCTTTTTCCAATACTAATTTATAACATATGAGATATGGAAGTAATTTGAAATATTTTCACAATTTGTGTTGTTTTGAGAAACTATCATTCAAAAAGGTCATTCAAATTGCAAGAAATCTAATTCAATTAATTACAAAGAGTTGTTTTAGCTCTCCAAATTTTGGAGAGTGAAAATTCATTCTCTAATTTTAAATGTTAAAAATTACCCACATCAATATCAATTCATCAATTTATTCAAGTTATTTATATACATCTATGTCAACATTGCAATTACTTGTATAATAAGAAATTTTGTATCAAGGTAATTAAACAGGAACTTCTTGATATAAACCCGAATAGAAATGCAATCTTCTTAATCCATATCCATATCAATTTCAGAATTTACAAACATTCCATTTATATTTGTAAATTCAGTTAGTCAAAAAAATATTACCCCTCATATATTCCACCCGAAATATCCGCTCCCAATCGGTACTCTATAAAGTAATTAAAATAAAGGCAATTTTTTTTTTATAAATAGTCATTTTTTCTGAATAAAAAAGTGAGATTTGATGCTTTTAGCTCCTATAGCAGATAATTTTGACCTGTTGAGGTGATGTGACATTTTTATTTTCAAAATTTGTTAATTTTCATTTAAAAAATAATATCTAAATCTTACATGACATTCTAATTGTCTTAAATGCTGGAAAATTTGGGATCAACCTTGTGCTCAGTGGTTGAGACATATGTTGTAACTTGTAAGGGCGACTGACACGAGTTCAATCTCATACGACTGCGTGTGTCCGCTCCCCAAGTTTCCCTCATTGTACTAAAAAAAATGATGGAAAAATTAATTAAATGAAACAAAAAATTTGAAAAACCTAAAATATTATCTAAAAATTCTGAAAATTATTTGACTTTTTGTAACAAAGTTTTAAAAAATTCAAAAAACTATTTTAAAATCAAAAAACTAAAATATCTAAAATTTGATTATTTCTTTAAAAAACTAAAAATGGTAAAAAAACATCGAAATTATTTTAAAATTACAAAAACAAATACGATAGTTGGTAAAAAAATATAAACTGTTTGAAAAAATCTGAAATTTATTTGAAATATTGAACAATATTTTAATTTGTAAAATAGAAAAACTCAGAATTATTTTGAAAAAGTTGTTTAAAAACATATTTTAATTTAAAATTACACGCGTCCGTCTCCTGCTCTTCCCCCAAATCCCATACGCCATCTTAATCTTGGCGCTAAATCGTCGCCTCTTTCCACTAATCAATCCCTACTAATTACAAATTTAATCTAACTTATCTACGTTTTCATTTTCAATTTTCGATCACGAAACCTAGACAATGGGAGGCGGAGCGATGAGAACGGCGGCGAAGGTGGCTGGGATCACCGTGGCGAACGCTGATTCGATGCCCAGGGTGGTTTTCGGCGGGTCGCCGACTCTTCAGGAAGCCAGAGAGGCTACTGCGGAACTTGCGGTCGTGCTTGAAAAGTATGTTTTTAATTCTTTTAACTTGAAAAAGTTCTATTTTTTAATCTTTTGATCATAGTTGTATACTTGTATTTGATTACATTTGCGATTTTATTTATTATTGTTATTATTTTTTGAGATAAGAGATTTTTAGTGGAGTAAGAGTTGTAGCATGTAGCGAATTTAGGGATTAAGCACACATTTCTACTAGGCCTCTGTCTCTCTGGCCGTATGCATTTTCAATTTGCAGTAATTAAAAACATTTGATTACATATTATCCTGTCTATTTATTGCTTACATTAGTCAATAGTAGCGGCTATTGTTGTGGCTTATCATTTATTTTCACTGGTTGATCATAAGTTTTGAGGATGTTATTGAGTTTACTCAACCATTAGCTGATCGGAAATGGATTCTCATATTTCCATTCCGTAAATTTTGTGTAAATTTCGGAGAGAGAAAGACACAAGCATAAAAAAATGTACGAAAATAGAAAAGTAGGTACCACTCATTTTTTTTCTATCCGTATGTCTTTGAGAGAAATTTACGGAATGGAAATGTAGAGGATCCAGGTCCGAGTAATTGCCAACCAAATAGAGCAAGTCTCTTGTGAGACAGTCTCACAGATCTAAATCCGTGAGACGGACCTCCTAAGGGCTCCGTCTTGAGAACATGAACCATGAAAATAAATTTAAAAATAATAATGAACCATGAAGAAACAAAAATAAACCCTAAAAACATGAACATGAAGAATAAACCTGAAAAACAAAAATAAACCCAAGAAATAAAAAATAAACCCTAAAAAAAACTAAAAATCCTAAAAACTCAAATCAATTAAAAATAAACCCAAGAAACAAAATAAACCCTAAAAAAACAAATATAAACCCTAAGAAAAATAAAATCTGAAAAAAAAAACCTTTAAAACTTTGTGTAAGGGCTCCGTCTCACGGATCTAAATCCGTGAGACTGTCTCACGCAAGTTTTTGCCAATATTAAAAATCTATGCTTTGGGTATTTGTTATGGCTACATGCTGTGACACATCTTTTGCCGGTTTTCAGGGCTTATCTGTCATCTACCGGTTCAGTTGGACGTGATGGTTCACTTGCTGGAGATGATAACTCAAGTTTGTCTATTTCAGGCTTACCAGTGATGGATTGTGTTACCAGTGATATTGGCATTGCACCTGAAGTACCAGCCCATGTCATTAAGGCCTTTAGGCTTCTACATGACAGCTCTGTAGCCCAGGTTTTTAGCCTATTCTACTTAGCTGTAGATTTAATTCAAAGAGTTTTTTCTTTTTGCTTGAAGGAGCTTAAGGAGAAGTTCACATACTGTTTGAGATATGAATTCAATTCTCTTCTATTATAGCATATACCTGCTAGTTTCAATACTGAATGGTTATAATTGGTTATAATGGATTTTGGTATCAGAAAATGAAATAATTACAAATACTACCCTTGAGGTTTAACTTAATTACAAAATATAACTAGTTATCTTTCAAAATTACAATAACCCCATATTTTTCTATTTTACAAATTGGACCCTATTGAGGTAATTTGTAAATTGTAAAAACATATAAAACCTCAAGGGGTGTATTTTTAATACCTCCGGAGTATTTGTAGTTATAAAAATATATTATATTTTTTGTTATAAACTAAATCTCAGGGGTAGTTTTTGTAATTATCCTTTAAAAAAAATTGATCTTGATGGATGATACAACATTATTGACGAGTCATTACCTTTTCATTGTGAAATTTTGGGGGCCATAATATGTGATTGACATCAAATTGTGCCGTTTTTGTCAGAATATTGTTGCTTCAATTGCCTGTGATCCAAATGTATGGAATGCAGTATTACATAACCAAGAGCTTCAGGAGTTTATGCAGTCACAAAGGACATGTAAGAATCTTGTTTGCCTTTTCTTTTCATCCAGGAAAAATCCAAATCAAAATGCGCTAATCCTTTGTCGTGATTTTAATTGAAGGTTTCGCCTGCTCGGATTTGAATCAGTCATCCGCCGATAGCAATGATGTTGCATCAGAGTATTCAGAGTCTCAACCCGATAGTGGATTTGTGGATATTATTGAGAAGGTGAAGGTTACTGTGGTTGATATGATGAGCAACTTGTCTGATTACTTCCGAAGCTTCTTTGGAGGTGAGGGGGTCAATAGAGTAATTTCAAGTTCTGATGGAAGTGCAAATGCTGAAACTGTTATGGAGGCATCATTTGTGGGATTGGCTGTCATGGCTATAATGGTGATTCTTGTCAAGCGTGTTTAATCAGAATACGCTTTGGAGTATTTGTAAAATTGTGTCGAAGTTTTTATAGTTTGAATTCCAATTTATTTGTGCTCAACATGTAAGAACGAAATTTGATCCTTAACCTGCTTTTTGTGGGTACTTGTACTTTAGTACTGTCCTAGATCATGATTCAACATTAGAAGTGTAATGATTTTTTCCTAATAACTGAATACTTTTGTCTATAAATAATGCACATTGAAGAGTTTTGGAAAAGGTTCTTGGTGGGGGAAATGTGAATGGAAGACCCGAGTAAATTGAATTAAGTCCATGAATCTAAGAAATAGTGAGAATTGTTGATCTCTCTTAATATCTCTCTCAATTTGAAACATTCCGGATTTGAATTGATGTCCTTCTATTGACTCCTCATAAATTGCATGGATTTATCCAAAAGGTTTCATTTCAATTGGAATTTGGTTCCATGTACGAGAATCTCAACCAAGCATCGATGGCTAAATGGTTAAAGCGTACGCCAATAGACCCTCTAACGAGTCTATTGGAATTTGTAAAATGGAATCAAATGTCAGGGTGTATTTGTTATTTTAAAAATAACTGGTTTTTTTTTGTAATTAAGCCTACTCTCAAGGGTAATTTTGGAAATTAACCCGGTAAAAATATTGATGATCACTTGAGGCTAGCCCAACAATACATAAGCTGCTTCAACCAACAGTTTCATACAGTGTGTTTATCCAAAACAGAATGAGGATCATCACCACAGGCTGTCGTTTCAAACATAACTAGCCACAAAGGAATAATAACAAACAATAACATAAAGGAAATAAAGAAGCTGAGAAATCGAAGATCAGAACATCATAAAACGAAATGTAAAGCTTGCCACAACAGCATCTCAATTTTATTTTTTATTTTTGAAACCAATAGCACCTCTATTTAGTCATCCAGTAACAATCAAAATCATATAATAGAATAACTGACACCTAGAATTGAAAACTGAAGAGTTCTAAAAAAAATTCAAACTTCCAATTAAATGGGAGCAGAAATTAAAGAAGCCAAATATTTTTTTATACTGTCGCTATGCTTCAAACAACTCCAAGAGTAGCCTTGACATCGACTTGAGACCCTGAGTGCTCTTATGAATTCGCTTAACATGTCCATTTTCAGGCATAAGAGGATCAAAAACTGTTATCTCATCAACACGACGAAGCAACTCTGTCCTAAATCGTTTCGCATTCTGATTTATAGCCACGTTACGCAAAACATGCATTTTAGGATACTTCAAACATTCAGCAATTTTACGTCTGTTGGCAGAGTCAGATGTAAGGATAACAATCGTTCTTTGGAAGTCTACCACAAGCCCTTCATCATCATCATCATCTAGAGTGCCCTTATCGAAAATCTCCAGCAGGCAAGAATAAAGCACATCATCAGCAAATTCAACTCCATCAAACATAAGAACCGTGCATGGATTTTGCTTCACTTGCTCGATAAGTAAATGTTTCTGTAGTTCGCCGTTGCTATTATTCTCCTCCAATTTGACATGCTTGAACAACGACTTCCCCGAACTTGTTGTCAATGAATCGGTAAATACATTAACCACTCCCTTTTTAGCATCATCATCAAGACCTAAAAACAGGTAATGTTTAGACGGCAATTCAGGCAAATGCAATGGCGAATCGATGATCTTCACTACAGCATTGATTATCGATGCGATTACTTTAGCAAACGCAGTAGTGTCAGTTTGCAACCTCCTCCAGATATTCCTAATCGTATTCGTCTCTCCTGCCTTAGGAAGGTCATTGGCTCGTTCCTCAAGTACATATTCTGGTGGTGGATTAGGACATGGAGAAAACAACACGATCGAATCGCAGATGGCCAATAACAACTGCCCGAGCTGAGATAAATCCTGGCCAATGCAATCCAATAAAAGCAAGCATTCTTTTCGTAACTCAAAAACCTGTACGCTGATTCGACTTAATCCTTAAATCGGCGATCGATTTACTGAAATGTCCCACCCTTCTGCTTGAAATACCAATCCTCAAATACTGTTCTTGTGTGTGAAATCTAAAATAGTTAAATCCGTTCCGACAAGCGTATCAACGCTTGAAATACACTAATAACCTTCTGCAAATGTGGAACAATGTTCTTGTGTGTTCCAGAAAGAATCTTTCGACGCCTTCTCTAAAATCATCTAGTCAGAGGCGTAAATGCGTGAATCTCCTTCCAGCAATTTCCGCCTGGCAAGCGTAACTTCTCCACGACAAACACTTTATCCAAGTAATCTAACAGATGAGCACCGAAGAATTTTCTCGCGTCGTTCTTTGAATCACGATAGTCTCGTGGTACCTTCTCCCCACACTCGAGGTCATGAAAACAATAGACTTAGAGAAGTCGAACAACCATATTACTCAAAACCTCGGCAGAACCCTGTCCTGACGAGGGGCAGCCTTATCGATTTTGTCCAAGAGAATCACCGACAAGCCTCCGAAAGAATCCCACAGATCCTGAACTCTTCTCCTTAAACTTAAATAATCGGGAGACGCTGATCCTTTCATTGATAACTCCACATGCTCCGCAACAGAATCTTTACCAACACCGGGAGCGCCCAGAATGAGAAACTCTTATCACTCACACTCTCGAATCTCACGCGTCTTGATCCAGCTGTTTCGTCCTGTATCTCGCCATTTCGCGAGCAAGAAGGAAGAATCAGCCTGTCGGTCAGGCGGCTCACCACCTCCGCTACATGACTCCGAAGAGACTCCCAAAACGCACGACTAATTCGCCCGTAGATCATTCAAAAACCGAGCAACATCTTTAGCCACATCCACATCATCACTGTCTACACTAGCCAATTCCCAGCTGTTCTCGTTTGGCAGAGGGCAATCCAGGTCAGCGATTTTCTCCATAGTCCTTAAAAAAGCTGAGCTTTTAACAAATTCAGATGACAACGAGACATGATTAAATTCTTGTATGAAGTCTTTCAGTGAATCGATGCGTAATCGCGTTCCGTTCTTATCCGATTCATCCAGGATTGGCTATCCGGGTGGATATCCCTGTATAGTTCGATTATTTCTTTGAATCACGAAATTATTCGAGTCTCAACACCACCAAGTCTCCACTTGACAAAGACATGTTGGAATTGGGCGTCCCTTCACCTTGAATGGTTAGCATTTTAGAATTGCAAGAGAAGAGAAGAAAATAGAGAGAGAGAGTGTATCTAAGTGAAGAAAAGAGAGAAAATTAGTAGAATTTTTCATTCTCACCCAAAATAAGATTCCTATTTTCTTATTCCAAGTCGATGACTTGAGATAATTTGTGTATCCCCTATTTTTAGGGAGAAACAATAGACTTAGAGAAGTCGTGGTTTTCCCAATTTGGGTTTCCACGTAAAATTTCCCCATTAACATCTATTCTCGGGAAAAGCTATTTCATTACTCAAAACCTCGGCAGAACCCTGTCCTGATCCAAGGGGGCAATATTTAGGCCAGCTTCCGAGTATGTTGGATCTTATCGATTTTGTCAAGAGAATCACGAATAAAATCTAAAGTTTTCGGATATCAGCCTGAAAGTAGCATTTTCCATCATTTTGATCCTGAGTTTGGAAAAAATATTGAAACATGTTTGAGAGGAAAATCCTTCATTATCGAAAATTGTTGATCCCACAGATCCTGAACTCTTCTCCTTAAACTTAAATAATCGGATCTCCAAATGGAAGAAGCGAAAGGAGTGAATACTTCCACCCGAGGCACTTCAATCTACATTATCAGTGGGTGGTCCGACATAGATCTCCACAAGCCTGCTCGCCGCGATGAAATGCTCTGATAGCCTTGGCAATCTCATATCACTTTACCAACACCGGGAGCGCCCAGAATGAGAACCCGCGGTCCCTCCAATATTATTTCGACACATCGTCTTATCACTCACACTCTCGAGGTAAAATTCATCGATCACGCGTCTTGATCCACCAACCTCTGTTTTATGCTTTGAAAGATAAGTCTCTGGTGCAATATATTTTGTAACATTTATTGATGATTTCTCACCAGAAACCATTTCTAAAGATCGAAGAAGGAAGAATCTCAGTAACCGGGATGTCGGTCAGGCGGCACCAAAAAATCCGCTACATGACAAGACTTTAGCCGTCAAGAGACTCCCAAACTGTCACATCTTCGAAGAAATTCCCAGCTTTCTCGTTTGCCCCGTCTTGAAGATCATTCAAAAACCAGCAACATCTTTAGAAATCGAGAATCCATGGGAGATGTGCAAGATTTTAACACATCCACATCATCACTGTCTACACTAGCCAAAAAATCACACCTATGACCCAGCTGTTCTTGTTTGGCAGAGGGCAAAGATCCAATCGGTCAATCGATCGAACAACTTTCGACGATTCCTTAAAAAGCTGAGCTGTTTAACAAATTCAGATGACAACGATTCATGATTAAGAAATTGTATGAAGATGTCTTTCATGATGATTAAATCGAGAAGTCATGGCAAGTCTTTTCATTGAAAGACTTAGGAGAAAATCGATGACAACGAGACGTAAAAGTCGTTCTTATCCGATTCATCCAGGATTGGCTATCCGTGGTGGATATCCCTGTAAAATAGACCAAACTGCTTGCATTTGGATTTCGGTGATGTTGATTCCGAAGTCCACATCCTGGATACGATGAGATTTGCGAGAGCTATCTTCGATTATCCACAACCGGTTGAATACATCACGAGCTTGCAAGGAGATTTCTCATTGAAGAAGTTTCAAGATTTCAACTACTGAGTAAGAATTCTTCATTCCACTCCTTTAAAACATATCCTCTCATTGGATTCGAGACTCGCTTGATGAAAATCACGAATCGGGCACAATTTCTGAATTTTTCTAGCACCAGTTCAATGCTCCACGCAAGATTTCAACAGCCTGGCACTGAAAATGCCTATACAATGGCGAGATCAAAAGCTTCCAGTGTGTTTTGAGTGAAGAAAAGAGAAAAATTAGTAGTAATTTTTCATTCTCACCCAAAATAAAGCATTTTCTTATTCCAAGTTGAACTTGAGATAATTTGTGTATTTTCCGTTTCCATGGGAAAAGATTTTACTATTTCCATTTGTTTTGTTTATTTTGGGCACTCTTCCCAACAATTTCGACTAGAGAACGACGGAGAACGTATGATTTCTCATTGAACTCGCTCTCGTGGGCACAATTTCTGAATTTTTCTAGCACCAGTTCACATGCTCCACGCAAGATTTCAACAGCCTGGCACTGAACAATGGCGAGATCAAAAGCTTGTTCCGAAATTCGAACGCAGTAGTTTCAAAAACCATCACATGCTCCTGCTCCATCGGATGCAGAACGACGAACAAAAGCAATACGAAAATTCGTGAAGAAAAAACGTGAATCTCAAATTTTAATACCGATTCATTCAACCACCTAAAAATATTAATAAAACAACTATTTATAATATCAAACTCCAATCATAATAAAACTTCTAACTTAACTAGGAAATAAACATTGTAAAATAAAAGAATCTTAGACTTACAAATCATTTTAAATATAAGATATTGTAAAATCCTACGGTATCTTATCTTTGTTGTAACACTAACCCTAACCCTAACCTCAACTCTATGAGACTATGGCAGCCGGGTGGGGATGATTGAGGAGGTTGCAAATATGTTGGATGGATTTTCTGTTTCAAAATAGTATTTATCCTCTATTTCAGAACACGGCGCCAAACGTTCTCTTAATAAAAAATTATTAACCAAAAAAAAAAAAATGGAGCTAGATTTTTAATTAT
Source organism: Rehmannia glutinosa (assembly GCA_016081115.2). NCBI lineage: Eukaryota > Viridiplantae > Streptophyta > Magnoliopsida > Lamiales > Orobanchaceae > Rehmannia > Rehmannia glutinosa. The sequence goes on from CM071929.1 coordinate 51,993,769, forward strand.
GGAAATTAAGATTTTTGAAAAGAAATCTATGCTAATACAAATCTAACACGGTTGTTTTTTCTGTCAGTTAATTTTTTTATATATGATTTTAGTTCTAAAAACTATAATGTATATTAAAGTATATCTTAATTATTATATCCGATTCTTATTTCATAAATTAATATTATAATTATACACTAACATTCAAGATCACATGATGAATTTCAAATACAGCCCAAATAAAATAGGTTCAGATTAGATTTATTTAACCCAAATTCATCAGTATAGTGGCAAGGCAAATTTAATGGACCAAATAGTGGACTTGTAGTTATAGGCCTTAGTTTGATTTGCCATGAGCTTTGATTGTGAAAAACGGATTTTTTATTTTTTATTTTTTTGGGGGAATATTTGGAAGTGAAAAAACTTGTATTGATAAGAAATATCAAGTTAATCAATGACTAATCTTTCTCCTTAAGACTGAATTATGATTCAGAAAAGATTGTTTATTATTATTACTACTACTACTATTATTATTATTATTATTATTATTATTATTATTATTATTATTATTATATTATTATTATTATTATTATTATTATTATTATTATTATTATTATGACATCACTTATTGCTATTTTTCATTTTGTTAGTGAAGATGAATTAATTTGAACGAAACAAAAATAGAGTAGGAAGCCATACATATATGGTTATATGACCTTGAAAAGAATTGCATAATTCACTTTTGTTTTATGGTACAACATGTACATATGTGATTTACAATTAGGGATAATTAAATAAAAAAACTGAGGTTCGGGCTAATTACAAAAAAAACTCTAAAGGTTTTTGAAAATTATAGAAAAGAAATCCTGAGATTTGATTTCATCTTATATTTTCTCTCTTGATAAGCAAAAACCATTTCAAAACCCCCCAATAATTCAATAGAACATCACGTTTATCCCCTTAAATTTAAAATATAATCAAACCTGAGGTTTTTTTCTTTGTAATTTTTAAACATGTCTACATTTTTTTTGTAATTAGCCCAAACCTCAAGGATTTTTTTTTTTTTTTTTTTGTAATGATCCCTTACATTTATATATGATTTTATTGCCATTCCAAACTCGAGTCTCCTCTTGATTTCAGCATATTTTTGAACCACTTGACAGAGGACTTAGGTATCCTGGTAAGATTGTTCTTGAAATCTACATAGTAAAGCCCAAACCGGACAGTATATCCCATGTTCCATTCCCAGTTATCAAGCAACGACCAAACAAAATATCCACGAATGTCACAATCGTCTTGCCTGCATTATTTTGAGTTTGTTTCAAATGTTTTTTTCACAGAAAATATAGAAAATTTAGCACAATAAGACAGCTTATTGTGATCAGTACCTTATAGCAGCAGATAGGTTTGAGAGATAGTCCCTATGATAATTTATTCTCTTGTCATCCTTCAAAGCCTTATCTAACACTAAATGAGATCGATTAGGATCATCCATCCCTGAAACCATCGAATTATCGCATGAGATAAGCGTATATATGAGATTTTAGCTTCCTAAGTACGTAGCGAAAAACTCTTACCGTTTTCTGTTATAATTACCGGTGGATTCCCATACTTGTCTTTGATGTAGTTTGCCAACTTCCGGATACCCCATGGAACGATGTGTAGCCAATGAGACGCGGCCTGGAAAAAGGGAACGTATAAAAACATCTATACAGAACTTAAGGGCGCGATTGGATACCAGAAAATTTTCATTTTCGTTCTACTAGATAATTTGTTTTTTTTGAGAATGCCACTAGATAATTTGATTGCTTATGAAAATGTTCAAAAAATACACTATTCACTCAGTTTCAGTTTTCTTGCACCAATGACAACTACTATATTTTTTTAGGAAAAAAAATCAAATCGCCAATCATTATAACACATATTCTCTGTTCTCACAAGTTTCACTATACACTGTCTCATACATTTCCAATCACCAAGCATATCCAATCTTAGCAAAATTTTCACATAATGTGCAATCACACTCTCAAAACTCATCTTTCTTTGTTCAAAAGTTCTTTTATTACTATTTTCGACGAGAAGCTGAAACTTACTCTTTCTCCGATGGCAACTCCATGCTTCAAAGCTAAAGACAAATGTAAACAAAACATTAATGCCAATATTGATGAGCCATTAATAGTAAGAGTAAAAGACTCTACTCGGTTTTGGTATCTTACAGGTGGTTATTACAACAGAGTCCGATGAGGCGTCCTGCAGTACGAGCTTACGGATTCTAGTCCGATCATTGCGCGCATATAATGTCGTGTAATGATTTACGCCGATGAAATCCAGTGACCCCTTCAAGAATCGGGAAACCTCCGGAACAATCTCAGGTAGTCTTTTGCCTACCAGCTTCTGCATCGAAAGAGGGTAATCCCCAAGGAGAAGTGGATCAAGGAACCTGATTTAGATTTGCAGCTCATCGTTCGTTATTTTCCGAAAATTCACCAAATTGTATTTTTTTTTTTATTTCTACATAAAGTACACTTTTGTGATGTCTTACCATCCAAGTCCAAAATCCAGGGCTCTCCTTGCAGCATCTATATCCTCATTTTTGTTGGATATTGGTTCATACCACTTTGCATCTAATACTATCCCAACTCTGCCTTGTTGGCTTTCCTAAAACATGACATTTATTAAAATTAAGGCCCTGTTTAAATAAATAATGGGAATAATTACAAAAACTATCCTTAAAGTTTGACCCAATTACAAAAAAAACCCAAATATATTTCATTTTCTTAACAAATATCCCCTATTGAGGGTGCAATTTGTAAAATAGAAACAAATATCAACGAAGGATTTGTAATTTTGAAAGATAGTGGGGCTTTTTTGTAATTAGACTAAATTTCAAGGGTATTTTTGTAATTAATCCATTATCATGTCCTTAACTGTAATTTCTCCTGTGGGCAGAATATACCTTGAAATTATTCTGATAGCTGTGATAAACAGCAGCATGGGACAAGAGAATGTTATGAGCTACTATGTACGGTTCGACCGAAGATTTTCCATTTTTGCAGATTAAATGTCCGAGGATAGAGCATCTGCCCGGAGCTTGAACTCCTAAATCGTAACCTTGGATTGCCATACCATGAGGCTCATTGAAAGTCATCCAATTCTTCACTCTATCTCCGAAAGCTTCGAAACAGATACAAGCATAATTTTCGAAATCCTTTCTGCAGTATGAGTAAAGTTTACGAATTTAAATTTTATTATTTTAGCCTTAAAATGCAATATCACCGCGATGCAAATAATGCACGTACACGACTTGGTTGCTTAGAAATCCTCCGTATTTATCTTCGAGCATCTGTGGGAGGTCCCAATGGTACAATGTTGCATAGGGCTGGATTCCTTACAGAATATTGAGAGCAAAAATATTGAATAAAATTGAAATAATGATCTTATGATATGAATTTCAGATACTATTCTCTTTTCGTCAAACCTTTTTCTAGTAATGCATCTATCAGATTGTTGTAGTATTCTATCCCTTCTGGATTTGGTGCCCCTGTTCCATCTGTCGATTTGCACATACTAAAGCCATAAGTTCTACAACTTGTTAGGAGGGATATATGTTGTCAATAAAATAATTTGGGTTAATTACAAAAACTACCCCTGAAGTTGAGCTTAATTACGAAAAATCAGTTATCTTTCAAAATTACAAATACCTCCTTAACATTTGTTCTATTTACAAATTGCACCCTCACGAGAGGGTATTTGTTAGGTAAATGCAAACTCCAAGGGGTATTTGTAATTTAGAAAGATATCTAGAGTTTTGTGTAATTAGGCTAAAACTCATAGGTAGTTATTGGAATTATCCCAAATAATTTCCCTTCTTGAAATGTATTGATTTTGCCCCTTCGAATTTCGAAAGGGAAAACGAATTGTTTTGAAAAATCTTACTTGGCAAGATTCTTGACCATGAGATGGAGAACCTATAAGCATCCATGCCCAAGTCCTTCATCAAGTCTATGTCACTCTGTCATATATGAAGTTAACACATCAATTTTAGTTGGGAAAAAATCAGACCTTAAAATTGACTAAAGTAATGTTATTGTTTACTCAACCTTAAAACATGCCATCATATATTGTTATTCTTAAATTGAATATTTTTTTTTGGTACACTTATTATCATATATATTTGTACAAGTGACATAATGCTTAATATAATGAGACTGCGGGCATTCTTATCCTCTCCGAATACTTTATCTCAAATTTTGGCTTTACTATTTTTTTTTAATCAAAGATTCCTTTTATCATTTTTGGTTTGTACAAGTGAGTTAATCAATCCTTCACTCAATAAAAAATGCTGAATTTTCTAAGTGCCAAGAAACAAGACATGGGATAGAAACTTAATTAAGAAAGGAATATAAATTAGTTGAATTCTGAACTCAAACCAATGCATCATCAAAAAATATTCACCTAACCTTGAACCGATGATATTGATCAACCGCGGTGTTTGCATTACTGAAATCCAATATTCTTCCTACTTTTTGAAAAATGGAAAGAAAAAAAAGGTGATTAATTAATTAAAAATAATTAAAATTAAACTTATTAAAAAAATTTAAATTAATTTGCACATTTTGGAGTCTTGAAAGAAAGGCTGATTACCAACCTCAGGGCCTCTCCAACCCAACTTCAAATCCCACCTTATTACACCAAATATGCAAAAATCCTTCTCCAACCCAACTCTAAACCTCACACCAAATTTGGTGTAGTGAATAGTGTTACACCAAATTTGGTGTAACACTATTCATTTACACCAAATTTGGTGTAATGCAAATATCCCACATTTGCCCTCCAATTCCCTTCTACCTCAAAATTAAATTCCAATTGTATCCTCATTTTATATATAATTAATTATATAATATGATTTTAATAATTAATTAATATTTCTATAAATTTTAATAAATAACAAATAATTATAATGTAAACTAATAGAAATACTAATATTAATTTTAATATTTATTTTAGTAATATAACTAATTAATATAATATTAATTAAATGAAAGTTTATAGTTAATTACATTAATAATAATAAAATATAAGTAAATAAAATAATTGTATAAATAAGTAAATTTTGTTACTATAAAATGAAGAAGAAAGAATAAAATATTCATTTGGTGTAAGATTTGGTGTAATGGGTTGGAGATGGTTTTGTCAAAATTACACCAAAACACCAAATTTGGTGTAATTTTTACACCAAATTTGGTGTAATGGGTTGGAGATGGTCTAAGGGACGGACCCAAGGGGGGGCTGGTGGCGGCAACCGCCCCCCCTCGTTTTGCGATTGAACCCCTATAATATATTATTTAATAAATTAATATAGTATATAAAAATGTAAGCCAACATATTTTGCCCCCCCTCCCCCAAATTTTCATGTAATTTTGTTATAAAAGCTTGTATGTTTTATTTTTATTTATATTAGATTTGATTTTGCAAGAGGCCATAGGTCCAAGGTTTCAAGGGACCTAAAGCAATAAATAATATATATACAATCGCGGAGATAAGAGGAGGCCAACCTGGCTCGCACCCTCTTTTTTTTTAAAAAAAAGGTATTTTTAAAAAAATTAGTTAATATTTATGTGTATTTTTAGTTTTTTTTTTATTCGATTCAATTTCGTATCGTTACCCTTAATAATTCCTAGATACGCCATATAAATGGCGTAGGATTATTGGGATATTTTGATAAAATTTTCTGAGAATGAAAAATTTTTATGGGGATATGTATAAAAAATACAAATAAATATTAACTAAAAAAATTTGAAAAATTTTACCTAGTAATTTTTTTTTTTTAAAAAGGAAGGGGCCCTGGTTGGCCCTATCTCCGCCATTGATTGTATATATACATATATAAAAAAAACTTGGGGTCCTCGCCGGGGGCCTCTGTCTTGGCGCGGCACCATCTCGCCGCCTCAAGACCGCCCCGGATTTCGCCCCAAGAATTTATTTTTTTGTCGCGACCAACCTGGTTGTCTGGTGAAGGTATCCCATATGCTGTCTCCTTTATTTCCTTCATTTGCAGCTCCTTCAAACTGGGAAATACAAATCATCCCTAGTTGAAACTTGTAATTATATTACAAGAAAGGATCATTACAAAAATTACCCTAAGTTTTAGCTTAATTACAAAAAAAACCCAATTATCTTTCAAAATTGCAAAATAGCCTTGACATTTATTTATATTTTACAAATTACCTGAGAGTGGTATTTGTTAGGTAAATACAAGTCTGAAAGAGGTATTTGCAGAGTTGTCAAACGAGTTGGACCGATACTAGCTTGCTAGGCCAAAGGAAAAATCGAGCCGACCCAAAAGATTTGTCGGCTGTGATTTTTGAGGCCAAGCCTTATTCATCCCATGAAAATATACACCAAATGACAGAGCCCACTTTTCGGGTCAAATAGCTCAGTTCATTTCAAAAATATAAAATTGCAGTCTGGCCCGGTCTTTTCATGGGCCTATTTTGAAAACTGTTTGTAGCGAGTATTTATCATTTTAAAGATAATCATAGTTTTTTTGTAATTAATCTAAAACCTCAATGGTAGTTTTTGGAATTATCGCCTACCAGAAAAATTAACATGAAAACAAGAAAGTTAAGCATGGTGATACCTGGTAAGCTGAAGAAGCAGTCCCAAAAGTGAACCCATCTGGAAAATCAGTTCGGCTAATGGATTCACACTTGACAATAATCAAGAATATCACCACCACAGAGAAAAGTGCTAAATAAATGGTTGCCATTGGTTGAATTGTTTGATCATCAACAACTGCGTTGCAAATTAAAGCTCATTAAATGTTTGGGTTTCTTGGTGTTTGCTATATATAAGTAAAAAAAACAATTGGATTTTTGGGTCTAATATTGAAGCAAGATGAATTTTAGAAGCCAAGAAAGTTGGAAAAATAGCGACTCTAATAAGGCCCTTCAGCCTTCTCTTGCGGCAAAAGAGGTTGACGGCTTGTTAAGCAATCTCTGCCTTTTGCTTACACGTTTTGATCCAACATAAAAACAGACCCTGCCGAGTGGACACCAATTACATAGTTTATTTTGATTTTGATAAATATTTTATGCATTTAAAATATTTTATTGGAATATGTACCTATATATATAGGGATAATTACAAAATACCCTTCATGTTTTGGCCTAATTACAAAAAAAACCTAACTAACTTTCAAAATTACAAAAAATATCTCTGATATTTGATTTAGTGTTAAAATTAAGGGATAAACTGTAATATTTTTTATAAATATGAGGGGGATTTTGAAATATTTATTGGTTATGAATGGGATAAATGTTAGACAAAATAAACTTCCAGGGTGTTTTTTGTAATTTTGAAAGTTAGCTGGATTCTTTTTGTAATTGGGTTAAACCTCAAGGGTACTTTTTGTAATTAACCATATATATTTATTTTTATATCCACACTTTTCTCACCTAAATGTGATGTTGTATTTCAAAAAAAAATTGAATGTTGTAAATATATTTTTAAAGTGAATGGCAGCTTGTGGCTGGAAAATAAGTTTTTAGTATTTTTAAATGTCGACTTTGTATTTTGCTTCTGCTCCATTTAATTAAAATCTCAAATCAAGAGGTCGCGTGTTTCTCTTTCTGAATGGATAGAAGTTTATTATGCTATGTTAATCAGAAAAACCTTTTAAAATAGAGGACATGTATTTTTGTTATTTTATTAAAAAGCTCATTTAAATATGTGTTTTTAGTTTTTGACTTCAGTTTCGTAAACTACTTTTTATTTTTTTACAATAAATTAGTTTATTGATTATGAAAAAAATCTCTAGTGGCACAAATTATATGCCGAATTTAAGCTAAGCAGAAAAAAAAAAGAAAAGTGATTGTGGGTTACGAACTAAGGATTAAAGGAATATGATTATTATGGGCGTAGCTAGGATTTTCGGTCAGTGCAGTCAGAATTTTTTTCATTTTGGCAGGACGACCGGACTCGATATGAACTAAACTTTCGGTTGAAGTTCTAGTGCGGTCCAACTCAAATTTAACAGGGCAACTCGAGATCGAATGCGGTCCGCCGACCGCACTCGTCCTAACAGAGTTTCGCCCATGATGATTATCATGATCATCGATTCATCGTACATTTCAAGATAACAAATTAACATAATGTATTAAAGATTAAAAAAAGAGGAGTTGTACAGAAATGTACCTCTGATGTGTAAGAAATCTAAGATAAGCTCGTAAACAGATTTATCAGTTAGTTGAGTACTCAACTTGCATTTCTTAATTTGTTGGCTTCCACAACTTTACTTGGTCACAAAGAAGAAATGTGTAAGTTTCAATGATCTCTTCATTTTGCCTTTGTTTTTTTTTTTTTTTTTTCATTTTTGTCTTTCTAAAATTAATACGACCCGTTTGAAGTAAAATATCTGAAAACTTCTTATTGTTTTGGACATATTCTCTCACAAAATAAAAGTTGCCCTTATTTATCGTCTTTTATCTTTTACAAACACATTCTGTTCCCTTTTTAGAATTAGCCATTTCACATGTGGACTGTCGAGATCTCTTGTAATTTAGCATTTTATTTCATATTCTACAACGCACATCAAATATATATAATAATATTTGAAAAATATTTCATGCAAAAGTGTGAACTTCATGTACATACTGTTTTTTTCTTTTTTTTGCTTTGAGTATAAGTAGATGTTTGTGTTGTTAGGACGATTAATCTGTGTTCGATCCCATATGAGTGCATTTGTCCCTTCTACTACTATTTTTGTCTTTAAAGTCAATTAGAGTAGCACATAAATAAGCTTTTTTCTTGACCAGGTGCAATTGCAAACTGTTGATTAAGGGTGTTTGTTGAGCTTATAAGCTCTTTAAAACATCTTATAAGATGTTTGAATAATTTTTTTAAAAAAAATCTTATAAGCTCTTAAAATAAGATGATAAGAGCTTATAAGCAGTTTCTAAAAAAAGCGGGGAATTTCAATTAGATCTTAGTTCAATAACCTCCTTTAATTTTGACTATTCTAATTACCAAATTGTCAATACTAGCATCTTAAAAGCTACACCATTTTATTTTATCCAAATACTTTAACAATTTATTTATAAAATTGAGCTAACATCTTATAAACTCTAAAAAAATCTTATAAAATATAGGAACTTATAAAAACTTTTAAATAAGCTTAGTCAAACTCATTCTTTAATATTCTTGATTTTGTAGCATATACATTTAATTTTCTTATCAATATTCGTAACCAAGCCCACAGCCCACTACATATAAGCATAACTCAAACTCCAACATTGCCCTTTGGGCCTATTCCAAACACAACGTTGGGCTGAAAGACTACTAAGACTCGCAAAAATCGCCATACCTCGAGTAAGGCCCATTTGTCCAACCAGCAACCCTAGGGCAAACCTAATTTCACCCAGACAAGAACGTCTCTAAAACCCTAATATCTATATACTCCACCATTTCTCATCCCAACAATCTCTCGCCGTCCCTCTTCCCCTTCCCCCCTAAACCACACAGAGCTCTTCCCCCAAAATGGGTCGTGTGATCCGGGCACAGCGTAAGGGAGCAGGGTCCGTTTTCAAGTCGCATACCCACCACCGCAAGGGCCCGGCCCGGTTCCGCTCCCTTGACTTCGGCGAGCGCAATGGCTACCTCAAGGGTGTCATCACTGAGATCATCCACGATCCCGGCCGTGGTGCGCCGCTAGCACGCGTCACATTTCGCCACCCCTTCCGCTTCCAGCACCAGAAGGAGCTGTTTGTCGCCGCCGAGGGCATGTACACCGGGCAGTTCGTGTACTGTGGTAAGAAGGCCAACCTCGTTGTCGGCAACGTTTTGCCCCTCAGATCTATTCCAGAGGGTGCCGTCGTTTGCAACGTCGAGCATCATGTTGGGGATCGTGGGGTTTTTGCTAGGGCTTCTGGTGACTATGCTATTGTCATCTCACACAATCCTGACAATGGAACTACTAGGTATATTCTTGACGATTATTTCATTTGATTTTATTAACACTCCGTTATTTTATATTTTTGGTGAATGTGTTGAGAAGTTGGAGAAATGTTTAGGGTAGTTGAATGTCCCCATCTAATTAGAATAGTGTGTTTTGGGGGGATTCCATTTCGGTAAATTTATTATCTTGTTATGTTGTTGCTAAATATGTGGATGTTAGCTGTTTTATGATTTACAAGCATGAAATTGCAGCTAAATTTAAGTGGCTCTTGAGGTTTCTCCTTGTATATCGTCTTTCAGTTTCATTTCAGCATTTGTATGCGATGGTCAGCTCTATTGAAGTATCTTATGTATGCATAGAACTGGGGATTGAAATTGAACTTATCAAAATATCTATTAAGATTTGTCTGGAAGTTATTCTATTTTCAGTTCAAGGTTTTAATTGCTCTGTATACATAGGGCTTTCATTTTGATTTATTAGGATATGGATTAGTATAATGAGGCTGAACAGTTTGCCTAACAATCATTTTGTATTTGTATGGTACTATTTGATGTCATAAAATTATTAGTCATTGCTCTAGATTCTTTGTGCTAACTCATGACTTAATCTTTTTGGTTTGAAATACAAATTTTGCATCTAAACTAGGTGGAGTTTACGACTTTTAATATATTTAACAAGTTTCTCATCTGAATTGAATTTGGAGTCTGTTAACTTCTCAGTAATGTCACATCACTCATTTAGAGGTATATGATAATTTGATATCACTTGTTTCTTTCTTTCTTGCTTATATCATCATTGTTAAAGAACATTAGATTTTGACTTATCCTTAAAATTGTTTTTAAATCCTGTACTCTTCCATTTCGTGCTTATTTAAAGCTTCGCTTCCAATAAACATACTAAGTGGGTAATTAATTGTACAGGATTAAGCTACCTTCAGGATCCAAAAAAATCGTGCCCAGTGGTTGTCGTGCCATGGTTGGTCAAGTTGCCGGAGGTGGACGTACTGAGAAGCCAATGTTGAAGGCTGGAAACGCTTATCACAAGTTCCGAGTGAAGAGGAACTCGTGGCCCAAGGTTCGTGGTGTGGCTATGAATCCCGTGGAGCATCCTCATGGTGGTGGTAACCATCAACACATTGGTCATGCCAGTACCGTTCGTCGTGATGCACCACCTGGACAAAAGGTTGGTCTTATTGCTGCCAGAAGAACTGGTCGTCTCCGTGGTCAAGCAGCTGCCACAGCTGCTAAAGCTGATAAGGCTTAGGCTAGTGATAAGGAACTAGGAGTTTAATTTTGTTACGATCTTTTTTTCAACTTAGTTTGAATCAGATTTTGATTGTTCAAGACATTGTTATTGCAAGAATATACTTGATTTTGTTGGGTTTTTGGACGTTGAGTTGAGACTATAAACTTTTATTCCCTTACGTTGAGTAATTTTTGTGATTGTAGCCCATTTGCCATCAAAGTATTTGGTGTTTAGAGTGTTCGACTTGTTAAAAACTTAAAAATGGTACTAAACCGGCTTTTTAATACCCGATTCAACTATAATTGGGATTTCAATTTCTGACTATCTTTAAATTATTAACTCCCCACCACCCATTGTAATTGTGTAATAGTTTGTCTTTCACAAACTGTCAAAAAAACATATTTTTTCTTCAAAATATTCAGTGATACTGATACATATTTATTTTAAATGTCACAAATTCAACATTTCAAGAACGGGATAAAAGTGGAAGTCCGATTAATTAGGAATAGTAGCTAAACTTATCCATTAAATTGGTATAATGTAGCATCGAATTAACCTGGGCCATCCACTACTAAATTTGATGATGGTCCATAAAATCTGGGCCCAACTTATCCATCTCCTAATAAATAAACTCTTCACATCTGGACTTGCAATATATAACCTAACCACCGTCACCAAAAGAAGGGAAACATTTATCATCCTTGTCGCCACAATCAAAATTCCAGCTTCCATGTAATTATTATTGTAAATAACATTCTCAGGAATAGAATAATAATAATAATTAATTAATGGTGAATTAGATGTTTCTCAATTTCTTTTTGTCTCTTTTCGTGTCGGTGTATATAATAACTATGAAGTTTTTCTTGGAATTCGTCACGTGTTGCGGATCTTGCTCGTCGGGGACGGAGGGGAAAAGATTGCTGGTGGTGCAGGAATCTCGCCGCCGTGTAGGGCGCAGGAGGGGGAGGCTGAGGGGCGGCCGCCGTGAATGGCGGCCGTCTCTTTCGTCGATATCGGAAGATGATGTTTTGGTGGCGGAGAGGATTAATAATATGGATCGGCCGGCGGGGGTGTGGCGGAGAAGCTTCAAGAGGAGGGTTTCATCCATGTCGTCGCGAAGAGATCTGGCTCGTTCTCTTGATTACGGATTTACGGTGATCTACGGTAAATAGATAATCTCATTTATGCTTCAATTTAAGATAATAAACTTTTCATATATTGATAATTATCGTGCGTTGAGTTACAAGATGAAATATAATTTTGGAACAGAATATTCATCATTAGTTAATTTTGTTATGTTGCTAAATTTTGCTTTTCGTCTTTGACATGATTCCGAAATATTCTTGGTATTATTATTATCTTTTTCTTTTCATTTTACAATATTTTGATTTGATATCTGCAAAAGTATTATACTTTTGATCCTATAATTTATGATATATGCGCTTTTGCTCCCTTCAAATGGTCGACTCATTGCCATTGGTGACGCAACCTAGCCTTGAAATTCCAAAACAAAAATCATATACATAAGCAAAGTGCAAAAATGTTAAAATGTGGGTCCAAAATCGAATAGGCATCACTTGTGGGACCAAAAGTACAATTTATCCATGTAAAACCTGGAAAATATTATAGAAATGCCCCTTTTGTCAGGAGTTTGAGTCTCCCAAGTATAATGATTGATATATGCGCTTTTGCTCTCTTCAAATTAATATTGGGTTTTGAAAAAGTGTTTGGCTCTACAGTTTGGAGATTGAAACTAGATTGGAACTGTGGCTGGCGGATAGAGGGCTAAATCGGGGCCATTGTGGAAGAATCTCATGGTTTGTATGGAGCCGTTCTGAGGGGTCCGTTAGGCTATTTTACGAGAGGGACATTGAATCATTGGTAACACAACCGATTGAAATCCGAAATAAAACAAGAATCAGATACATAAGCAATGTGCAAAATTATTAAAACTTGGGTCCAAAATCAAATAGGCATCACTTGTGGAACCAAAAGTACAATTTATCCATGTACAACCTAGAAAATATTATAGAAATGCCCCTTTCGTTTCTTTTGTCTTTAAATTCCTGTAAGTGAAGATTGTTTGAACATGATAATTTGGAGCTAATATTGGATTTGTTTTATTGCAGACGAGATCAACAACTTTCATTGATGGTGCCAGTATTCGCTCCATCACCATTCATGTTTTAATGGGTTTTTCAGCAATTCATTTGTCCCCCGTGCTTTGATTTACAGACGGACATTCTAATTGTGTATATGCCAAACTTGTTATAATCTATGTATAGTCCTTTAAAGTTTTTATTTATACTTAGTTTTCAATGTTGTAGACTTTTATTGGTAAAAATTACCCTAAAGATACAACAAATCTTTGTACACAATATTTCTGTTCAAGAACAATTGTTATATTTTTATTTTGTTGTTATATTAGTATCACTTAATTTTATTCAAAATATAATACATAGAAAACACGAGTATATGACATAATTTAGTTTATTCGATGCACATCTATTAAGTGTATCATTTACAATATTTGTGGAAAGGATAATGGATGGAAATTGGCGAGAGATCCATTGTTTATATATTTTTATCAGTGTTGCAGAAATCGCTAAGCGCTAGCTGGGCGCCTAGAAACATCATGATTTTCCTTTTTTTTTTTTTTTTTTTTTTTTTTTTTTTGTATTTTGGCCGATTTATTCCGCCTAGACCGCCTAGATGCCCACCTAAACCCGATTTTTGGCCGCCTAGGCGGGCGCTTAGGCCGATTTTTTCAGCCGATTTGAAGAAAATCGAATCGGCATAGGGGAGCGACGATTTTTACAACACTGATTTTTATCATATTTCTTCTGTCCTTATATTAATCACTTGATTTCATTCAAAAAATAATAAATACAGAATATGGCTATATGATAGAATTTAGTTTGGCAAAAACTTATGTAACACATACTTTTGGTGTAAAAAATGATATTCGAAAACTAAGTATATTCAGACAAAGTATAACTTTTTACACTAAAATTATCACATTTTATACAAAAAATACCATTTTTTACCCTAAAAATACAATTCGTCGCACCATACCGTCTTACAAAAGACCTACTCATTTAGTTTTACCTTTTCTTTTTCTCCCTAAAACTTTAGATTCATCATATATTAAAGAAACATCTCTTTGGTATAAGAATTTCGTATTCCCTTTTTTTTTTCACGACATTCATCTGTGCTTTCAGTCACATATCATCATTTTCCGAAACTGTACCATTTAAATTGTTTTTTTCCCGAAAAATACACTTGAATTGTTAGACAACGGAAACATGTATATTATTATTGATGAGAGAATGAAAATTGTTAGATACAAAATTCACCAACCAAAAACTAACTAAAACTAAAAACAAAACAAAAAACGTGGCTAGCAGAACCGGGACAAAAACAGAAAGAAAGAAAGAAAGAAAACTCATAGTCGTCATTACGCCAACCCGCTTTCTCCTTCCTCCATTCCCCCCATCGTATCATACAACGGCTTATTCAAAGTCTCCGGCAACATAAACGCCAAAACCCCTCCCGCAATCCCACATACCCCAAACACCAAAAACGGTATCCGTTCCCCCAAAACCACAACCAACGGCGCCAAAATCGCGCCCATCTGCGCCGCCTGGGTCGCAGACCCAAGCGCCGCGTTACGAACAACCGTCGGAAAAAGCTCCATCGTGTAAATAAACAACAAGTTATACGTCGCCGCCATCCCGAAAATCCCCAAAATCCCACAAACCATCCTAACCGTTTTCCAAACCCCATACCCCTTCAACAAAAAACCCACAACGCAAAAGGCCCCACTAAACCACTGGGTCCCAATGCTCAACGGCTTTCTACCGAACTTGTCCAACAAAACCGCCGTTAGAAAAAACGCCGGCATTTCAGCTACGGCGTTAAGAAAAACGTTTAGATTAAGATTCGTGCCGAGGTTCACCACATTCAGACTCAACCCGTAGTAGACGATCGAGCAGAAGAAGTTAATCCCAACGGCTAGAAATAAACGGATACGCGTTAACGGACAACGGAGCACGTCGATTAACGATCCTGTTACGGCTTCCTGTTCCGTTTTATGACTTTTATCCGAATTGTCATTTGCATCTTCATCAAGGGCGAGGGTAACGCCGTCTGCTGGAAAATGCTTTCGATTCGTTATTGCAATCTTTCGCATAATTTCCAAGGCCTCCCCTGTTTTTCCCCTGATCAGGCACCACCGTGGCGACTCGGAGACGAAAGGGAGAATGAGGACGAGGAAGAGAAACGACGGAATCGAAGTGGCGATGTAGAGTGATCTCCATGATTTGAAGAAATAGGCTATGCCGGATAGCACGGCTATTCCGCCGGAGAAGAAGTAGAATGTGGACATTCCTGCGACTCCGCGCATTTTGGGGCCGATGGGCTCGGTGGCGAGGACGAAAGCGCAGAGACCGACTCCGCCGGTGCTGAAACCGGTGAGGAGGCGGAGGAGGGCGTAGGTCCAGTAGTTTGGAGAAAGTGCTGTTAAACAACCGAAGATGGCGTTTAAGATGCATACTACTAATAGAGAACCTTTTCTTCCCAATTTTGAATCTGATAGGTGACCAAATACTCCGGCACCTGAAAAAAACATATGGCTAAATGTTACATTTTGTTCATAAGTTTGTATAAGTTTGGTTCTTTTTTTCACGTTCTATAAGTTTTAAGTTGGTGCAAATTTGGTCACGAGGGTTATTTCAAAATTTCACTTGATTCCAAAATGTCGTTAGTAACTAAATTATTCAACATATTAAATATAAAATGATTGAGAGTCAATATGCACTTATAACTATACGGCAAACTTTGCAATTTTCCCAAATCAGAAAGATAGTCTTTTAAATTATTGTAAAATATTCCAAAAATATTGACAATAATCCAATATATAGTTAGTTTGTAACTTAACTACAAAATTTTCTATTAGTTATATATTTTTGTACCTAGTAATCTTATCCATTGCTCTAACTTTTTATTTGAGTAATTCCAAAAAATAAAAAAAATAACACAATGACAAATAACATATGATATGTGGTATGTTTAAGAATTACTGAGTTTTCTCTTTATATATGATTCAAACTTCAAAATGAAGATTTGAAATTACTAGACACGAAATCAAATCAAAAATTTGATTATATTATAAAATGATTACACTAGTGGAGTAATATACTGGGCGTGATTTTATAAGTGTAACATAATTTTCAAGAAATAAATATAGTAGATGTTTTAGTTCAACCCCTTAGGCATTTGTTGGCCTCATTTAGGATGACTACCATGAAAAGAGCCAAAAAAACAAAAAATACGTGAAAAGAGTAAGCCACGATAGAATTTTATGTCAGAAACAAAACAAAACAAAACGGGAATGGATAAAGCTTTTTGGATGAAAAACGTGAAGACAATAACGAACTCCGGGTTTCCTAACTTTATGAATGATGACTCGCGCATATTAAATTAAATTAGATAAATAAATAAAACATTTCTAAACTCAAACAAAATCCAGTCTATTTTATTTTATATCTGTCAAATCCTAGGCCTTAATTAAAAAGGGTTGCTTAAAGTATCCTTGTTTTGTCCAAAACCTTGTGTGACTCTCAATTGTCGGGTTTATCACGATTTTCCCCTATCCTGCAAAAGACGTGTTTGGCTATCCTTCTTCCAGGTACTACTATAATCGATTTTGGTCTAACATTTCCACTTTGCTTCAATCTAATCTAAAAAAAAAAAAGTAGCTAGACTTAAAATTTGTCGCCTTCCTTTCACCAACTTATTGTTAATATAATATAATAATATGTGCCATGTCCTTCGCACCCTTTGACTGAGATTATATTAATATACAAATGACTTGATGCTCACAGACTGCCCACTAGGGTAATGACTAATGCAAGACCTAAACGAAAATTATGTTACACTTACATATGAATAACTTTGGTTCAAAGGTAAAAAAAGTTTTGCATACTATGTCATATTTCACCTTTTTTTTTATGGGAAAAGAAATATTATTAATGTAAGTCGGCTAAAATCACCGAGCTTAACCAAAGTAATATTATTAATGTATGTCAAATTTCACTTTTAGCACTAATTTTCAGGTCATATTAATTTAGGCAACCCGTATTTTACTTTAATCACTTTCGTCACATTTTATTGAATTTAAGTGCACCTCATACTTAATTTATTAATCACTTTCTATTACATATGTAGTGATTAAAAACTAGAACATGATGTACCAAAGTTGACTAAGAAAAATGTAGCGCAAGTGATCAAAAGTAAACACATGGGGTACTTTTAACAATTTTTTTCGCGTTTCTTTAACAATTTATTGAATTAATAGTTCTATGGATTAATTTTCTCTATAACAATTTATGGTAACTTTTAACAAATATTTACATTTATATGTACATATTAAAAGCAAATATTCCCGCCTAAGTATTTAACAAAACTAGGTCAAACACATTAAATATAAAATCAGTCTTCTCCCGTGTGATAATTACGTTTTAACCCCCCAATTAGCAATCAGTAATTAATTACTAATTTTGTAAAATAAAAATAATCGGTGATCCGACATTTTCGACAAAAAATAAGGGCAAAAAAAAAAAAAAAACTCACCTATCATGCAGCCGCCGAAAAACACGGCTTGGACCAAACCCACCTTATATTTCTCCGAACAAATCAACCCGAAATCCGCCACCGTGGAGCTCCCCAGTCCACCGATCCACTCCCACGAACCGGGTTCAAGCCCACACACGCTCTTCAATCCGGCCGAGCATTCGCCGGTTCCCGAGCACCGCCAGGCCGGCTCACGGTCGGCGAATATCACGACCATGGTGTGGAAGGCCTCGAGTGCCCACGCCATGCTTGTTAACACAAAGTGCCTTAGCTGCCACCGCCCGAATTCGCCGCAGTATTTCGTCAGCATATCGTCTATGCATAATCTCTCAACCGGTTCGGGTTTCGGAGAGGCTTCGGCCGCATCCGGTCCGAGCAGCGGCGACCTGAGGTCCGGTTCATATGGAACTAAAGATTCAGGATTAGAGCTTTTCGACATTTTTTTCCCTTTTTTTAAAAAAAAAAATTCCTTTCTCTCCCCTTTGGTTGGGGAGGAGAGGAGATTGAAATTTGGAAGTATTATTTTTTGGAAGTATTTAGAATATACTGAATGTGTTCATCTTATATATATGGATTAGAACGTGAATCAGAACAAGTACAAATAATAATAGTATATAGGGTGTGGGATAAACATGGAATTAAATAAAGAAAATACAACTGGCGAGTTTGGTTATTAAAAATGAATAATATTTTCATAATAATTTACAGGTGGATAAAACCCAGCCATTGATTTTCTTTGGTGTAAGAGATGGGATTTTGGTCAAAACAAATTTTGAGAAAATGATGTATACTAATTATAATTTTGAAGTGGTATACTACTTTGTGAGAACTGAGAAGGGTAATATTCCGGGGAATATATGAATCTTGTAGGTACAAAAGTAACAAAACGAATTCTAGTTTGATACTTTTTTTTTTTTGATCGGTAAAATTCTAGTTTGATACTTATGGATATAGCAAGTGGGAGACCTGAAAAGTAGGGCCACAATTGTAATTATCGAAATTTATTGTAAAACTGCTTTCATCCAAGTTTTTGTGTTTTTCTTTTTCTATTTATATGTTGAGATAATTTTAATTTACCCTCCAAACTATATGCAAGTTTTTTTATTTTATTGTTCCCTCAAAACAAAAAAAGTTTTTTTTATTTTGTCTACTTAAATTTGAATTATTTTACTTTATCCTGAACTTCACAAATTGTTGTACTTATATTGCCATTAATTACTATATTTACCTGTTAACTTTTATGGTTATTATATTTTATGATATCTGAAATGATATCATACCCTAAGTTTATTAATGAAATTTACAATTATTTACTATTATTTATATATTGACTAAAGATGAGGAGGTTTTGAGAAAATATTAATCAAATTAATTGTTCAAGATGTAATAGCAACAGAAAATTCACTAACAATGAGGGGTAAATTTGGAAATTATAGATGAAGTGCAACAACTTGTAAATTTCAACAGGTAAAGTAGAACAATTCGAAATTAAACAGACAAAGTGAAAAAAAACACGCATAATTTAGGGGCAAATTAAAATTAGCTCTAAAATGTTCAAGACCAACTTAAAAGGCTTTTAGTGTGGTTCTTTTTGGAAAAAAAAGTCCAATGACCAAATTAGGAAAAATGCTTCAGAGAGACCACATATAAGCTTTAAAACGGGTTGATGAATTTGTGTTTAAAGCGTAATAGATTAATATCGGTTTAAAGAGCTTTAAACATGAGCACAAATTTTTTAAATCCGCTATATCATGAAATCATCCAAGCAAGTTCCAAAAAATTTGTCACCACACTTAATTTCAAATTCATCAATATTTTAAAAGTAACCTTATTAATGTATATCATGTGACATAAATGGTATACACATATTTTTATAGTCTTTCATCTTACCTTTGGGATTGGTATACCCGTCTTCATCCACGTGCAGAAGATTGATCATACGTGTAAGATTGACAACACTCGTTAGGATTGAAAAAGAGACTGTTGTCCGTTGAAGGCATTCTTGATTTATATCCTTCCATGCTTTCTTAATTTGTTCTTGAAATTCAGCAAAAGCTTCCATCTTTGAGGCACCATATTGATTCATGTAACATTGCACTGCCGACAATTTTGATTCAAACTGTGTTTTTTTTTTTCAAACAAAAGTTGTTAGTAAATAGAAACCGACATATTAAATGCCAGCTGTTTGGCATTGTATGTTCCCATACTATAATGACCAATTAATTACCGACAGAAATACTATATGTCTTTACCAACATTTTTTGTTGGTAAATATATAACTATAATGATTTTATCTACAATTATTTTATCTATACTTTATCGTTATCTAAATACTTACCTACAGATTTCTCGTAATTTGATTTTTCTTGTAATGTATAATGAATTATGTTATATTAAATTAAATATTTAAGATGACCCACCACTATTATCTCTAATTTGGGTTGGGTCCGGGTTCGCAAGTTCGCGTGTCAAAAACAGCCGCTCCGGACCGACCTGTTTAATTATTCGTGTCAGAATTTTGAACCCAGACCCGACCTGTTTGTTTTACAGGAAATCCGGACCCGACCCACTTAACCCGTCTAATAAAATTATTTTAATATGCATTTAATAGTTTTAACTGAATAAATTTATTTTTTTCAATCAGTCACTATCATATACTAATTATATTTTGAGGACAATATTCAAAAAGACATGCATAATAACAACAAATACAAAATTAAGGAGATTTTATCATTTGAGTTTTAAAGATATGTCTTGTTTGTTGTTTTTTCTTACAATTAGTTATTTACTTAGGTTTTTTTATAAATTTACAAACGGGTTAGACGGGTTAAATGGGTTATGGTCGGTTGACTCGGACCCAACCTGTGTAATTGGCAGGTTAGTCGGGTCCGATCCAATTTCGACCCGGACCCACGAATCTGGACCCATACCCATTAATTTCGTGTAAGGTTCGTGTCGAGTTTGCGTGTCGGATCCTAAATTGACACCCCTAGTTTAAAGCATATAAACAAATATAATTTCATTTTTTTTATCTCAATAGAAATAATGAAATTTGAAAACACCAAATAGAAATGAGTTTATGTTTCTTACCCCATATCCTACCATGTCGTCCATTAATCTACAAATTGTAGATGATGCTCGAACAATTAGTGGTTCACGCGAAACCCAATCGAAGTCTTCCTTTGTCACTAAATCTCCCATACCAACCAATGAAGTTGTTAACAACATCATATAGCCACTAGATACAAGTGACACCTTCATATACTCTTCCATTGTTGGTGTATATTTGTCATAAAACCATTTCGCCGCGTCCATATATGCCCTCACCATTTTTTTCATCTGCAATTTTGCCCCCCAAAATAATAAAGAAAGAAAGAAAACAAAATAAAATGGGGCACGTTGATATATATATATATATATAGGAATACAAATTTCAAATCACACCTCGTTCTTTGCATATTGGACACAATATGATGTGCCCACTTTTTCCATTTCATTTTCCATTTCATCGTAAATCTCTAAAAGGGCTTTGTAACATATTCTCATGTAGGGCGGCAATTGCTCCAAGGCATTAACATCCCAACTGGTGGTAAAAACGAAAACGAAAAAAAAAAAAAGAAAATGATTTCAAATCAAATATATATTAATTTAGATATATGTTATATGGTAACTTTAAATAAAGAATTGGATGCAACCTTTGAATAATGTTGGTGAAAAGTTGGAGATCATCCAGCGTTCCGTAGACATCATAAATTTCATCAATAATGAAAGTTATAGAAATGATTTTGGTTAGTATTCTTCTCGCGAGGTGGAATTTGGGCTCAAAGTAGAGTGTCATTATCCAAAAGTAGCATTCCACAATTTTGTCTCTTGCAAATGGCAGTTTATTTGCAAAGTCCAAAGCCTCCCACCACCTACAGTTATTATGCCTCATAAAATTTAAATCACACATAGCAAAACAGTGTTAGATAATTACAAAAACACCCATGAGGTTTAACTTAATTACAAAAAAAAAAAAATCAGTTATCTTTCAAATTTACAGATGATTCTTTCTCTCTTTTCATCCAATTTATACCCTCTATCAATTTAACATAATACTATTTTTAAATTATATCTATCTAATGGGATCCACCACCTATAATCTTAAATTATAATATTGTATATTTAATTAAAATATTGAAAGTGGACCTCATTACTATCAATTTTTCAATGCATAAAAAAACTACTTAAAAAATACTCAACCAAACATAATCTTATTTCCAAACGTATCTGAATTCTAATTCTCTCATTCAGTCATCCAAACATAATTCCAATTTCTACACGAAAATTAATAAATTCCCAAAATTTATTTTTCAACACTGGAAAATGGAAATGGATGATGTACCATGAAAGTACGTATAACCATACAAGACCCGTAATTAGGCCAAATCTTATTGGTGTTTTTGTAAATATCTCTAAAATCTAATGTTGTACAAGCTGCTAACCTTGTAATATCGCTCAACTCTTTCTGATGTATCTTTTGTACTACGTTGAAGTCCAATTTTGCAAAATTGAGTAACATTTCATTGTGTGAGTCATCTTGTTGGTACATAGAAATGAATTTCCTGGCTGCCAATCTTGTCACACTCTTGTGTATTGGGCTCTTGAGAGCTTCACTAACTAGTGTGGAAAGGGATTTGCTCATTTGGTTGAGCATAGACTGAAGGCGAGATGACGAAAACTCTAACGCTTTGTCCAAAATGTCCTCCCCGTGTACCCCAAAATGTGATGCCTCGTACAAGCTTAACATCCCTTCAACATTGTTTGCCAATGACTCCTTAAAATTTCCTTGATGGTCTATGAATTTGTCGAATACATCTGCGATCATGGGAAAGTTAATCACTAATAATAATTAAAAAAAGAAAACATTTGTGTTTTTTTATGCTGTAATTTACTTATTAGTGTAGACATGATTCTTTTAGATCATGAGATTCCAACATGGGTTAGAAGTGGAGATAGTTATGATTTAATTAATTTAGACAATATCTCCATAGGGTATATATGAAGCGCTGTGAGTGTTTTGGGTGAAGACAAAATTAAAATCATGATAGTCTCGAGAGTGTTTGATAGAGCTTATAGGATCTTCAAAACATGTTATAAGATGTTTGAAAGTTTATAAATCTATGAAATTGTTAGGTAAATTCTAAGATTTTTCGTTTAATAATAAGATGTACATCGGATCTTATAATTTAAGAACTCCATTTTATTTTCTGTAAAACTTCAACAACATATTTTTAAATAAAATCTAATATTTTATAAGTTCCAAAACAACTTATCAGATTTAGAAACTTATAATCTTTTATATACGATTAGCAATACACCCCCCAAAGCAAACAATATTATATTAATGGGGAGATAAATGATTTTTGTAGGCTCGTAACATTATTGAATACTCTTCAACAAAAAACAATATTATTGAATACTCACCACATGGGAGATTGTAACCATGTTGTCTGAGCAAACGAAAACGAAGAGCAACAAGATGGAGCTCGTTGTCTTTGTTATTATATTCTGGATAAGTTTCTTGTATGTTGCGCACTGATGTATCAATTTCTTTTCCAAAATGATAACTCACTCCAAGCCGTTGGATTACATCGATGAGTTCCATCTTTTCCAATGAATCATCCGGCGTTTGAGTTAGCAACTTCCTCACCATTTCTTTCTGTCTTTCAAGTTCTTCCTCTTCAGTAGCAGATATTTCCTACGCGAGGAAGAGTTTAAAACGTGTAACAAATTATAGCGATGTTTGTTTAGCAATATTATAAAGTTCTCTATTGCGTGATCATTAATACAAATACGCACCTCTTTCATGTTTGTATCTGTTTTACGAATTAACCCCCTCAATAGACAATTCGTAAATAAAAGAAACATGTATTGTGAAGAATGAAATCAATTGGGTAACTGTAATCTTGAAAAATAATATGCTTTTGTTTAAAAAATTACACCAAACTTCATGGATAATATTTGTAATTATTCCTTACTAAATTGACATAAAATTTCCCAAACTTCCTTTACACAATCTTTTTGATTCTATGTATCTAAAATAAAAACAATCCATAGCGAATAACGAAAATAATAATGTGATGAGGATTATATTCGTACCGTAAACTCTGAAGTACATGCAAGAAAATAGTCTCCCCAATTAGTTGCGTGATATGTTACGGACCGACGAAAAACCTCTAAAGGAACATTAATCTTGGTACTTGAATTTGCAGCAGCAGATGGATTCAATGCCATTTTACACTTGAAATGTTTATTTGTATTGGTTATTTACCAGTGGGATTGATTTAATTAGAGGTATTTATAGAATCTATTTGCAAAATTTTCATAATTCTATTTCTAAAATGTTGGTATTAACACTTATTAAAAGTTAGGCTACCTCTTTCGAAAGTTTGCTACGTACGATGAAATGGAATAAGGTTGGCCACATCTTAGCTAATTCACCTTGTTTTTTTTTTCATGCTTTTAATTTCGCTGTTCTGATATATTTGCCTTACCCGTATTTAGGGGTGTCAATTTGGGTTGGGTCCGGGTTCGTGGGTCCGGGTTCACGGGTTCGCGTGTCGAAACAAACCGGACCCGACCTATTTAATTATTCGTGTCGAAATCTTGAACCCGGACCGACCTACTTATTTCACGATAACCCGGACCCGACCAGCGTAACCCGTCTAATAAAATTATTTTCATATATATTTAAAAGTTTTAACTGAATAATTTTTTTTTTTAAAATCAATAACTATCATACACTATTCAATCAATAAAAAATATCACAATTCACAATATACAAAAAGAAATAACATAATTGCATAAATAACATAACACACTGATCATATTTTAGGGACAATATTAAGAAAAATATGCATAATAATAACAAATACATAATTAAGGAGGTTTTATCATTTAAGTTTTAAGGATATGTCTTGTATATTGTTTTTTCTTACAATTAATTATTTACTTAATTTTCTTTTAAATTCACAAACGGGTTAAATGGGTCGTAGTAGGTTGACCCGAACCCGACATGTTTAATTGGCAGGTTATTTGGGTTCGACCCATTTTCGACCCAAACCCACGAAGCCTGGACCCATACCCATTAATTTCGTGTTAGGTTCGTGTCGGATTTGCGTGTCGGGTCTGAAATTGTCACCCCTACCCGTATTGGTTGTGTTCAACTGCGCTATTTTTTTTTAATTTTTTTAGTACAATTACAAAATTCTGATAGGGGTGGGATGGGTGAGATTTGATCATAGGTCAATAGCATGGTTTATAAATGCTCAAACCAACTGAGCTACAATCAATTCCCTGTGCTATTTGATTTGAATCATTAATAAAAATTTCTCCTTTCATGAAAGAAAATAAAAAAGTTAGGCTACCCAACCACCTACATCATGTTTTTCTTCTTAGCTATTATAGTTCTATAAATTTAAAAGGTTTTTCTCGAAGGCGAAACCCCTACCTGAATCAGAGGTCCCTTAGCCAGACAGAAAACTCAGAAACAACCCTTGCAATATTTCAGAAAAGAATTGTGACTACACAAATTCGAACCCCCGACGTTCCAGCATCACAGTACTCTTGTCACATTGTCATTTACCAACTCACTTGTGCCCCTGAGGCAACTATTATAGTTCTTTATCCAATTGAACACACTCCTTTATTTATTTCTTTTTTGTTTTATTTTGTTTTGTTTTTGTTTTTATATTTTTATTTAGTTTGCTTTAAATTTTTATTCCAATTTCCCGACAATCTCAAATCAAGTTATATATATGAGAAAAAATTGAATCTTAAAAGTTACCATGATAATTAAATATATGAATTTTAGGTTTAAAGTTTTGTTCATAATCACCTTTGACAATGTACATTAAATTTTTAGATCTAAAGTTTTGTGGACAAAATCTCCTTCGGACAATAACATTAAATTTTTGGATTTATAGTTTAGCCCCCAAAATTAAATATTTAGTATTTAAATTTAGATTTTGCAAAATCTAAAATAAAATAAATGAAAAGCAAAAAAAATGAATAAATGAAAATCAAAAAAAGAGAAAAAAAGAAAATGGGACATGTGTCCCATTTCGGCTGCGTGTAAACATTGAATTAGTTGTCCCGTATGAATTGAGATTTCTTATTTCACTTCATAATGTTCTACTTTCTATTCAGTTATTGCGGATGCTTGACAAGTGTAAATAAATATAAATTATGAAGGGACCATCCACAACAATAAAATAGGATGTAGAACACACAATACGGAATATGAGATCTCATGTTGTCCTCTATTAAAGGTAATATAAATATATTGATGAAAGAAAATAAAAAACGGCTCGATTGTAGTAGGGTTATTGACCTATATAATTTACATTGATGAAAAGGTGAGACTTAAAGTATCATGTAATTGAGCCATCAATTTACTATGTTACGTGGCCATCATCAATACATTTATATTGGTAGGGATAGGGGTAGTAAATCGTGTAGATCTATCGTGTCATTACCGGGCCAATCCAATAAGCAAGTCGACCTAATAAATACTAATCATAAGAGTTGGAGCCGATAAGTTTAATGGGTTGAAAATGATGAAGATCGGGTGAAACCAAATTTTTCTTTTCTTTTTTTTGACCCAATAAATTTGATAAGTAACTCTTTTACATTTTTTTTATTACTTTTTAATTCGACCCATTTAGACAGTTTAACCCGTTAAGCCATTTATTAATATATAACATATTTTTCTAATATTTATCATCAATAAAATAAAATTTGAGAAATTAACACTACATGTAATGGTATAAAATTTAAAAATCATAACTAGATGTCAACCATATACGCCAGGTTTTAAAAAACACAAATTATAAATAACATTTGACATTACAACACTTTCTTCTCATTTGTACTATTCATCTTTAAAAATAATTAATCATAATAAGAAACAAATATACTAGAATATAACATAAAAAATTAATTTATTTTATTCCAATTTTCAAGTAAAACAAAGGATAACACGTCTAGTTTATTACAAATGTATATGTTTCTATACATTTATTGAAATAAGATGAATCAAATAACGAAATAGATAATTTGTGTGAATTGAGTATGAGAAATCATTTTGTCCCGTTATGGGGTTGGCAAAGGAGCCAATAATAAATATATTGAACACGTCTCCATAAATTTAGCGGACTAAAAATACTAACCCAATAATTACAAGATTCTTTTGTAAAAAGAAATAATAATTTTTTCTTTTTGAAAATACGGACTTAAATCATGTCATTGCCCTGATTTATCAATTTTAACTTTTAGATTGACGCCATCATTCAAAATAAAAAAATCAATTATATTAAATTTGATTCCAAATTAATTAAATTAGTATCGAGATTTTAAATTTGATTTTAAAGTATCTATTCAATTACTTCAATTAAAAAAGCCAAATAATTCAATATTAATTCAATAAACACAAAAACTGATAAGTTTAAGTGGTTGAAAATGATGGCTCGTCGAACCGAATCGTTAAAAACCCTATAGGCATTTACGTAATATTAGACCCAATAAATTTGATAAGTAACTCTATTTACATTTATTTTTTTATTATTACTTATTAATTCTTCAAAATGTGATTAGTAGTTAACTTTTTTAAGTATTTATTAATATAAATATTTTTCTAATATTTATCATCAAAAAATAAATTTGAGAAATTAACATTATTATGTAATGAAATAAAAAATTTTTCTCCCAAAAAATCAAAATAGATGTCAACCATATACGCCAAAATTTTTAAAAAACACAAATTATAAATAACATAATAGACATTTCTCCTGACACTACCTCTCTCATATTGTACTATTCATCTTTAAAAATAATTAATCATAATAAGAAATGTAAATATAGTTTTAGAATTTAACATAAAACAATTAATTTATTTTATTCCAAAAAGTTTCAAGTAAAACAAAGGATAAGTAATTTCTAGTTTATTTACAAATGTACATGTGTAATTATACATTTATAAAATGTATAAGATTTCTCAAATAAAAGTAATAGATAATTTGTGTGAAAATGGGATATGATTTTGAAAAATAGATATTTTGTGTTTGTTATGCTAACAAAGTTGGCACAATTGAGATTTAGCCAACCCAATAAAAACCAATCCGAAATGGGTGTAAATTTACCGTGTGCTAAAAATACTAACCCAATAATTACAAGATTCTTTTGTAAAAAAAAATAATAATCATTTTTCTTTTTTAAAAATCGGACTTTTGAATCATGTCATTGTGATTTATCGAGTTTTTAACTTTTAGATTGACTTTGCTAGTAAAAGAAATGAACAACTAAAATAAAAAATCAATTAGATTAAAGTTTTTAGAAATATAAAAATTAAAAATTTTAGTATCATACGATTTTAAATTTGATTTTAAAGTATCTATTCAATTACTTCAATTAAAAAAGCCAAATAATTCGAAATTCAATTCAATAAATACCTCTACTTGGCTCACATCTTATAAATGAGGTCACCGTCGAGTATTAAGTTAATCACACAATTAATACATTGGCGGCGCAGGCGACACACGATGACACGATGTCCGGATTTCATTAGGGAGAATTTTAGGATGAGATCCAAATTTTAAAAAAAAAATCTATCAATTCAAAATCTAATAATTTAACTTTCTCAAATTTGGACCTAAATTTATTTTTTTCTTAAACCAAAATCCAATTTTTATTTTTTTCTCAACCTGAGCCCACATCTATATTTTAAGTTCTCACTCCAGATTTTAGACATTAACAAAAAGAAAAACATAGGTAATCTCCACGTTCACCACAGTAAAAAGGGAATTTCATATATGAAACTGAAAATTTAGTTATAGTTTGGATATATAATCTTATTTAGTAAACAAGAAATATTTTACTATTTTTTCATCAAATTAAGTTTATATATCTTAGTATTTACATTGATGACATTAACCAAGATTGACTACAAGTAGGAAAAAAAAATGAGAGAAAGAACATAAAAGAGAAAACAAAGATTTTTGGGGGTTGACGTGACATATTACACTAACATTTTCTTTCTCATAAGTTATTAAACTTGAAGTGAGAATCCAAAATTTGGGTCCCGATTCGAGAAAGTTAAACTTTTGAGCCTCAAAGTGATATATTTTCTAAAATTTGGGTCTTCTCATGAAATTCTCCCATCGAAATTAAGGTGCTATACTTGTTCTTTAATAAAATTATTTATGAATAATTTTATTAATTATTTAAAAAAATACCTAACAAGGTTAAATTTTATCCTTGACTTTTCAATAATTTTGTAACTAAAATTATTAAAATGGAAAGGAATTTATTAAAATAAGAGAAATAATCGGTGATCGAAATTTTCGATAGAGAGAACTAAAGATAAGGGCAAAAACTCACCTATAATGCAGTACTGCCGCTGGACTGAGATTGGATCTCTTTTTTCATTGTCTATTTCATGTGGTATTTCAATATACTAGATAAATGACACGCGTCAAATTATGATATCACATTTCATACATATATCATCCATCCAACCGTGCAATGAGCCAACATATTATAGATTCCAATTAACAGAGAACACATATTGATGGCAAAAAACTTGATTAATATACAAGTACTATAGCTCCACTAAATGGAGACTTTTATTGATATTAATTATTGTGTATGTAACTTCAATCATAAATTTGAGGAGCATACATATATTAATCTAATTGGGTCTTCAAATTGTCACGGGCTCAATCAATACACATTTTATATAGTCTTTCACCTTAGCTTTGGGATTTGTGTACCCATCTTCATCCATGTACAGAAGATTTATCGCACGAGCAAGATTGACAACATTCATAAGGATTGGAAAAGAGACTGTTGTCTTTTGAAGACATTCTTGATTTATATCCTTCCATGCTTTCTTGACTTGTTCTTGAAATTCAGCAAAAGCTTCCATCTCTGAGGCGCCATAATGATTCATGTAACATTGCACTGCTGATAATTTTGTCTCAAACTGTGTAAAATAAACCCCAAACTTGTTAGAAACCGACATATTAAATGACCAGACAATTGTGCATTAAGTGTAATCCGATTTTTCAAAAGTCATTTTCTCATTTTCAATGTTTCAAAAATTGGGAATCATGTTTCTTTGATTTATATTTAATCGAAATGTCCACTTTACACAAAAAAAAAAAAGGTCTTAAATTTATGATTTCTATTTTCAACGATGTAAATAACATAATCTATCACTAACCTGCGTCTATCAACAGTATCTACTTACTATCTCTAATTCTCTCATTGATCTCACCTATTTGAGATAAGGCGAAACGTTCAATCATCACCCCTCCCCAAAAATCTCTTTTAAATGTTTGAATTTTTGAGAGGAAAAAAAACCCAGCAGTATCATATATTGTTGTTGTCAAAATTTACCATTTGATCAATAAAACCCACCTATTAAATCAGTATAATGAATTACTATATAATAAAAATTAAATATTTAAGATAACCCACCGGCCACTATCATCCTCACAAATAATAAATAATTACAAAAACACCTTCAAGGTTTGGGCTAATTACAAAAAAATCCGAGATATTTCAAAATTACAAAAAACCCTATCGGGTTTGATTATGTCTTAAATTTAAGGGTAACCTAATTTTCTATAACTATTCATGGGGCTTTTTGAAATGATTTTTTTCTTATGAAGGGAAAAAAATGTAAGACATGAAGGTTTTTTTAAAAAATTAAAAAAAGAAATCTCAAGGGTTTATCTCAATTGTTTTGTAATTATCCCATAGTAATATATATAAAAAAATGATATTTTAATTAAAACACACTAACAAAAATAATTTCATTTTTATCTCAACAGAAATATTAGTGAAATTTGAAAACACCCACTAGAAATGGATTTATATTCTTACCCCATATCCTACCATGTCGTCCATTAATCTAGCAATCGTTGCCGATGCTCGTACCAATAATGGTTCACGTGAAAACCAATCAAAGTCTTCTTTTGTCACTAAATCTCCCATACCAACCAATGAAGTTGTTGATAACATCACATAGCCACTAGATACAACTGCTACCTTCATATATTCTTCCATTGTTGGTGTATACTTGTTATAAAACCATTTTGCCTCCTCCATGTATGCACTTACCAATTTTTTCATCTGCAAAAAAAAAAAAAAAAAAAAAAAAGAAAAACAGAAGAAGAAATAAAATGAGCATGCAATTTCAAATCTTTGTGATGAAAGACCATATCCTTGATCAATTAAATACCTCTTTCTTTGCATATTGGACACAATATGGTGTGCCCACTTTTTCCATTTCATTTTCCATTTCATCATAAATCTCTAAAAGGGCTTTGTAACATATTCTCATGTATGGTGGTAGTCCCTCCAAAGCATTAGCATCCCAACTAGTGGTAAAAACGAAAAAGAAAAGAAATTATTTCAAATCAAAGATATATCTACAAAAATATATTGATTTATGGCACCGATCAACCACTATGGTAGGGTTTTGCGCGACCACAAGTATCATCAATGATGAGACTGTGTTCGATCTGATCGGACATTAAAAAAAAAAAATTAAGATTTGGATTCAACCTTTGAATAATGTTGGTGAAAAGTTGGAGATCATCTAACGTTCCATAGATATCATAAATATCATCAAAAACGGAAGCTATAGCTATGACTTTGGTTAGTATCCTTCTCGCAATGCCCAAATGGGGCTCAAAGTATAGTGCCAATATCCAAAAGTAGCATTCCACCATTCTATCTCTTGCAAATGGCAATTTATTTGCAAAGTCCAAAGCCTTCCACCACCTACAGTTATTTTGTGCCACATCAAAATTTAAATTACACATTACAAAACATTGTAAATCTAGGGATAATTACAAAATACCCCTTTGACTTAACCTAATTACAAAAAAGTCCAGTTATCTTTCATAAGTTACAAATACCCTCTTAATATCTCCTATAAATAACTCCTCAGAAGGGGGATATTTGTTAGACAAATACATACCTAAAGGGACTGTTTGTAACACTATAAGGGGTATTTGTAATTTTTAAAGATAACTAGATTTTTTTTTGTAATTATGCTAAAGCTCATGAAGGGTGCTTTTGTAATTATATTTAAATTAAGGGATAATTACAAAAACACCCCTGAGGTTTAGGCTAATTACAAAAAAACCCAGAGATATTTTAAAATTATAAAAAAAGAACACCTTCAGGTTTGATTCCATCTTACATTTTCTTCCTTCATAAACAACAAACATTTCAAAAAACCCATGATATTTCTACAAATATTACAGTTAACCCCTTAAATTTATGGCATAATCAAACCTAAGGGGCCTTTTTGTAATTTTGAAATATCTATGGGTTTTTCTGTAATTAGCCCAAACCTCAGGGGGTCTTTTGTAATTATCCCTTAAATTAAATGTAATGTTGTACAAGCTGCTGACCTTGTAATATCGCTCAACTCTTTCTGATGTATCTTTTGTAATATGTTGAAGTCCAATTTTGCAAAATTCAGTAACATTTTATTGTGTGAGTCATCTTGTTGGTACATCGTAATGAATTTCCTGGCTGCCAATCTTGTCACACTCTTGTGTATTGGGCTCTTGAGAGCTTCACTAACTTTTGTAGAAAGGGATTTGCTCATTTGGTGAAGCAAAGACTCAAGGCGAGATGACGAAAAAGCTAATGCTTTGTCCAAAATTTCTTCGCCGTCTACACCAAAATGTGATGCCTCGTACAAGCTTAACATGCCTTCAACGTTGTTTGCCAATGACTCCTTAAAATTTCCTTGTTGGTCTATGAATTTGTCGAATACATCTGTAGTCATAAGAATATTAATCAATAAAAAATTTGTGCATTTTTTATGTTGTAACTAGTTAGTCATGACTGGGATTCGTCTAACGGATCTGAATAACCCATTTGACGGTGTGATAAGAGTTTTTCTCATCTTATCAAATTTAGAAATTTATAAAATCTTTTTAAATAATCGTGGTCAAATGGAACCAAAATCGGGTTCCTAAACCATAATCGTGGTCAACGGTTCCAAAACCAAAACCAGAACCGTGTAGACTGATTTCGGTTCCGATTCCTTGGTTTCAAAAATCGTGGAACCGGCGGTTTTAACCGTCGGTGGAACCGTGATGGAACCCTTTTTTTAAGGTTAAAACCAACAATTTTGTTTAGTAAACATAAGCTAGAAGAATCAATGTTTATTTTCCTTTTTTTTAACTGAAATTGATAAACTATTTTAAAAAAATCAAAAAATAAACAAAAAAATAAACAAACGGTTCCGGTTAAAACCATAACCAAAACCGTGGAGAAACCGGATTTCGAATCGGACCGGAACCGTCGGTTCCGATTTTAGAACCAGAACCGTGAGGCAACGGTTTCGGTTACGGTTCCTCCGAAATGAGGAATCAGAACCGGCGGTTCCGAAACTGTAGCCACCCCTACATACACCCCCAAAAGAACAACATCATATTAATGCGAAGATAAATGGTTTTTGTGGGCATGTAACAATATTATTGAATACCCTTCATAAAATAAAACAATATTATTGAATACTGACCACATGGAAGATAGTAACCATGTTGTCTGAGCAAACGAAAACGAAGAGCAACAATATATAGATCGTCGCTATCTTTGTTATTATATTTTGGGTAATTAATGTCTTGTATGTTACGCAACGATGTATCAATTTCTTTTACAAAATGATAACCCACTCCAAGCCGTTCGATTGCATCAACGAGTTCCATCTTTTGTAATGAATCATTTGGCGTTTGGGTTAGCAATTTCCTCACTATTTCTTTTTGTTTTTCAAGTTCTTCCACTTCAGCAGCAGATATTTCCTACAACATGAGGAAGAGTTTAAAACGTGTAACACCATTATTTTAAGGGATAATTACTAAAAGTACCCCTGAGATTTTGCCTAATTAAAAAAAAAAAAAAAAAATGTAACTTTAAAAATCACAAAAACCACTCTTGAGGTTTACATCCATCTTACACTTTGCCCCAACCATTATTAACCATTAGTTGACATCATCAAATATTTTACAATTATACTTTGACTCAAGTTTCTAATATTTTAAAGAGCCCCAACTTTCTTCCGCCTATTTATGATATTTAGAATAGTTGAGGATGTAATTGTAAAATGTAAGATAAAAAGTTAGGGTTATTTGTAATATATATAGAAGAGTTGGGGAATGCAATTGCAAAAATATTTGACCACATCAGCAATTTCGGTTAGCTCCAGTGAGACAAGTGAAAAATGTAAGAAATGTAAACCTCCAGGGTGGTTTTTATAATTTTCAAAGTTAGTTTGGGTATTTTATAATT
Source organism: Rehmannia glutinosa (assembly GCA_016081115.2). NCBI lineage: Eukaryota > Viridiplantae > Streptophyta > Magnoliopsida > Lamiales > Orobanchaceae > Rehmannia > Rehmannia glutinosa. Next base: position 52,027,940 of record CM071929.1, read on the forward strand.
AGGTGAAACCTCAAAGGTAGTTTTTGTAATTATCCTTTATTATAAAACTAGCGTGTTGTTTAGCAAAATTATAAAAACAGAGCAATTAAATTTTAAATTTACAATTACTCTATTGAGTGATCAGTAGTACAAATACCTCTTTCAGGTTTGTATCTGTTTTACTAATTAACCCCCTCAATAGACAATTCGTAAATAATAGAAACATGTGTCAATTGGAAAAATGTAATCTTGAAATCAATTGGATAACTGTAATATTGAAAAATAATATATATATTTTATATATATATATTTTTGTTAATTTTAACTAAACTTAATGGATGGTATTTGTAATCATTCCTTACTAAATTGACATAAAATGTTCCCAAACTTGATTTAATCAATCTTTTTGATTCCATGTATCTCAAATAAAAACATTAATTCCTTAGCGAATTAACAAAAATATTAATGTGCATGTTGAGGATTATAATCATACCGTAACCTCTGAAGTATATGCAAGAAAATAGTCACCCCAAATAGTTGGGTGATATGTTACGGACCGACGAACATCCTCTAAAGAGACATTATTCTTGGTTGAAATTGAAGGAGCTGATGGATTCATTGCCATCTTATACTTTGAATGTTTATTTGTATTGGTTATTCACCAGTGGGATATATAGTTTAGAGGTATTTATATTAGAATCTATTTGCAAAATTTTCACCATTCTATTTTTTTTAAAACGTGGTTATAACACTCGGTAAAAGTTGGTGGTACCTAATTACACCATTTTTCTCTTGTTAGAAAGCATCGCTCGATGTGACGCTAAATAAATTTTTTATAGTTAAGTATGTTATATTTTCATAGTTCATTTCTAGTTTCTGGTGTTGAGAAATTAATATTGATTTTCGTATAGAATTAAAAATGTGTTTTAATTAATGAATGAAATGAGTGTTTATATAGGTTTGAAATGAGATATATTTGCTTGTCTTGGATGTGTATTTTTAATATTTAAGTATGTGATAAAAATAATAAAATTAATGCTTGTCTTGGATGTGTATTTTTAAATTTAATGTATTTGTAAATAATTTTTAGTTGAAAATTAATAGTTTGATTCTGAACTCTAGGTGCTTTGCAAAAAGTGTGTGTGTGTGTATTTAACTTTAAGATATTAAAAATTTAAATGAAATTTTTCTATCTTATTATTATTATTATTAAATTGATTTAAATTAAATTATTATTAATTTATTTTTATTCTATAAGTTATTAATATGTGTAGATTTATAACATTTATATAAATTTAGATTTTTAATATATGAAAAATTATATTTTTCTTTTTATGTTTTTTTTTTCTTTCAATTTTTACTAGAAATAAAGAGGAAATTTTGTGATTTTGACAAATTTAAAATTTTGATAAACGGGTTTAAGTGCATGATTCCATTTTTATTATTAAAGGTCCGTAAAACCCAAATGAGATTTTTTTTTTAATTACGGGATGTAAATTTTACAAAAATTTTGCAATATTTAGTTTAGTTGATTTTTCCCTTTTTAGTTTAGTGATTGCAAATAAATAATTAAAAAATAAAAATAAATTAAATTAACTATAAATCATAAAATTAGACGATAAAATAATAAATTATTATAAACTATGAACAACCTCTTTAAATACAAAATAGTTTAAATTCATTTATTTTGTAAATAATAAAAAAAATTATTACTTTTTTACTGAAATTAATTTTTACCTACTATTCAAGTATTAATTTTTACTCGAAAATTATTATACTTTTTACTGAAATTACACGGGATCAGAAATATAGATCGTTAAAAATAAAATTTACTTAGTTTTATTTATATATATGGTTTGATAACTAAAGTTGAAGTTAATAGTTTCTTTAGGTTTTAAAATTGGTTTGATAACTAAAGTTATTAATAGTTTCTAGGAAAAAAGATGTTATTATTAATACGTTCAATAGCCGAAACATATGAACGTACGAACTGATTTCCAATACCTCAAATGCATAATTTTTAAAGTCCATTACAAAATCGAATTTTGAGTGGATATATCTTATATGTTTTATTTAATATATTTATTCTTTATTTTATATATGCAATATTGGTGTTAAATTGAAGATCGTAAACATGTGATTAATTTGATATAATATACGTGCAAAATGGATCAAAACGAAAAAGCTATTAAATCTAAATAGAAAAATAATAATAATTAATGCAATTCATACTTCCTTTAATTATATGTAACAATCAATTACAATATTTAGTAACACTTTCTAGGTGGAAAACTTAATAATTTCCAAAATAGAAACTATTAAGATTATACATACAGATTGAAAGATAAAAATGGTAGTTTGGAATCATAACCATACATCACTGCTTAAACATGTGCCTATATTTGATGTCACTTTGCGGAATCTTCGAGGGATGCTTCTAGAAATTATTTTGAAATTCAATGAAGTTGAGGGCTACCTCCGCTTAGCCCATTCATGGCCTAGATCGAGATCCTGGAATTGAATTAATGATTCCATTAAATAGATAAAGTTTATTGATATTATGTAACTTTAGTGGTAAATTTTTATTTTTAAGCCAGTCGGTGTCTATTATTAATAAAACACTAACCAACTCAAATCGTCGAGAAATGAAACTAAAACACGTGTAGGGTACATGCAGAAAGGGTATAAGATGTTGGGTTTCATATGGATGAGGGCTATTTTGGTCCATTCATATTTTAATAAGGGCTTGAACAAAGGGTAAGATATTGGGTCAAGGGATGGAAATATGATGGGCTATCCAATTCAGATGTATTCTCAATAAAAGTGGGTCTTATCCGGCCCATTAAGGGCAACCAAACACGCCCTAACAGCAAAGCTGCAAAATTAAGCAAATAGATTGCTTGCCTGAATTTCTTGTGGGGTTGGAGAGATAAAAGAGACAAATGCATCAGTACATATAACAAACTTGATGCATCATTCCCTCGAAACTTTTAAGGCGATGATGATCAATGATTGATGTGAAGTTATCCGGTGTCCAGAGGCGGATCAAGGGGGCCTTCCCGCTCGGTTGGCAAAAACTAATCGGAAAAAAAAATTTTTCAGGCCCAAAAAAATTTATACCTACTTGGCCCGGCCCAACAATATTTATGTATAAAAGGTATTTTCGGGTTTTTACAACAGAGATTTCATGTGGAGTTAGAGAGATATAGAAACAAAATGCATCAATACGTATAACAAACTTGATGCATAATTCCTTCGAAACTTTTAAGGCGATGATGATCAATGATTGATGTGAACTGAATCCCCGCGCACCCCAATTTTTTTTTTTTTTGGCAGTTTTTTCTATGTGAAAAAAAAAACAAAAATATATATTTTAAAGAAAAAATATGTTTATACTTTTTAAGGGAAAGCAATTTAGGATAGGGTAGCCGAGTCAGCTGCTTCGCCTCTGCAAGTGCACCTGTAAATGTAGGAACATATAACAAAGCTCAATTCTGAGGACACAATCTTAAAATGTATATTTCTACATCAAATGAATACAAAAATACTATAACACAAACTATTACAACATAGGATTATAACATCATCCAAGCCTAAAAAAGAAGAAACAAGGCATATTTCTAAAACTACTATTACATATGTCCTCACAAGTCCCATATTTAGTGCCAAGCAGATGCAGACACCAGATTCCTATCCTTCCATCCCAGTAACATAGCTCCATCCTTCTCCAGCAGGGTGTAATGCTCCGAGTAGCATCTCAACAACCCCCTAATCACTGAATTAACATAAGAACTCAAAGGAAACTGCTCAAAACCAGCCATCATAAACCTCAATCTCCACTTCCCAAACAGCTCGTGCCGTTCGACTCTCTCCTTCCCTTCACACGCTATAATGTTCACAATGTCCCTAGCTAGACAATATTGCTCCACGTTAATCCGTTCCTTCCTGTCCCTCGCCATCGTGACATCGATCGACTCAAACATCGCCGAGTAGTAATCGAGCGTTTCCACGAATCGAGGGAGAAAAGGTGCGGTATTCGTGTTCGATTCTTGCTCGACGAGTGTGACCACCTTTGGGGAAAGTGATTTCACCATCCTCAGAAGCCCGTCTCTCGGATTCGACACGTCGACGCTCTCGTCGGGCGTATGGTGCAGCTGCAAAGGAAAATTCACCGCTAAAGCCTCGCCGGGCCGAACGTCGAGCATCTCCCTTGTGATATCCGGCGCGAAAACCGGAACGGGGTGAAACTCGACGGGGATGTTAAACTTCTCGGAAATTGCGGCCAATCGTCGCCCCACGGCTGCTAGACCGTCTCCTCGAGCGAATTTCGAGACAGGATCGTCGATCCCGGTAATACGGACATGTGGTGGCCCGCTAGGTCGGGCTGCGAGAGCTTGTAATAGAGTCATCCACTGTGTGCCCTGCGCTATCTGGAAATCGACGATGTGGATGCGGTCCTCGTTTTTGCACGCTTCGGCGATCGCCCCATTTGCGGCCATATAACCGAATTTCAAATACGGGCATATCTCGTAGAGAATGTGCATGTAGGACAACAAGTCCTTGCTATCGGGCTCGTTGCACTTCAACGTCCGGTAAATGTTCGTACCGGAAGACTCTTTCCTTGCTATTAGCCCTTCTACCAAGTACGCGCCTAGACGCTGAATCGGCTCTCCACTTATAGACACGGCCGAACGAGCGTGTTCGACTAATTTTTCAAATTCGTTCAATTTATTCTCGGAAAGAGCCCTAGCGCACGCGATCAGAAGCTGTTTGAGATTATTGGGTGGAACATTCTGTAACGCGATATCCTCCATCCCTTTATGACGTGTCTCGATATGGGCTTGATTCAACGAGCCACCAATCCGTGAATCCGGTGTTTGAGATCGCCTATTTTCTCCTAAAAACGGCTCGGATGTTGTGACTTCCTCGTCAGCGTCTGGTGCCATAAGAGCACTCTCCAATTCGAGCAACGCGTGTCTTATGCTGTGATTGCTATTCGCATTCGGGAGAAACGAAGGCACACTGGATCGAATCGACGGTCTAGATTGTCGGAGGTAGCTGTTGTAATCCAGTGAGGAATTAGAAGAAGGTGTGGCCTCGGAAATATTGTCGGTCGAACTGTGCTGCTCTAAACTGTCGCTGTATACGGTGAGAGTCTCGGTGTCGAAATGGGTTGAGAAAGGCGAATTTGGTGAGTTTCTTGAATCGAATTTCAAGGATTCGAATAGCCTCGTCGGTATGGAGGATACGGTAGGATACGAAGAGTAGGATAAGTCTGCACCAGTTGCACTATATCCGAAATAATGAGAATCCATACTATATACCAAGCATTGGCTGATTTATCAAGACTTTTCGGCTAAGTTCTTGTTTTTTGAAAGCCGATTTTGAGGGTAACTTGCAGAAAAATATCAACCTGCAAAAGAGACACAACATGGACGGTTAAATAAACTCACTATTTCCACAGTAAGAAGCCATGGATCATTCTGTAACTGAATTTAAAGATGTGAATTTTATTTACATATATGAATCGTCTCATACAAGTTATTGCATCCAATACAATTATGCCCAATGTATGTTGGATTGAAATTGTCAACACAAATTACACAAAATGAAGTCCACAAGCATTTCAAACTAGTAGTAACTACTAAAGAGTGAAGTTGCAAAAACATTTTAAGACAGGGGTAACTGTAATAACTCAACTAGTTCATGGAATGAGAAATCTAAGAAAATCAGCTTTCATAAGTGTATACTAAAATCAAATAACATACCAAAATAAGCACACAAGAGACTAATTAATAAGAATAAACAGAGTGCTTATATCATATCATTCAGATTTCAGAGTGCTCCATGAGACCAAAAGTTTTAAAATTCTAACCTCTTGAATAAGGGAAAAAAGACAGCTATTTCACACCAAGAACCAAAAGCTAATTTAAGAACATCATTGAGTTCTAAATGATTTACATGAAATGAGCTGTATAACAGCTTTTAAGCAACACTGAAAAGTAAATGCACAAAGATAACATACTTGCACAAAGCAAGACTACCCAGCTATATATATAGATACCATTTTCAGACAACGAATTCTAATCCCAATTGCTAATCTAGATATGTCTTGGTCATTTTCCATTTTTTGTAAAATTCAAGGAAACTACAAAAGGGCCTCCTCTTCTTCAAAGCAAAGAGAAAAAAAATTGTTGAAAAATTAGAATTGTCCAAAAAAGTTCAACTTTAGCAAAAAAATCAACCCCTTGACCACCCTAAAGTCTCCTTATTTATCAAAAAAAAGAAAAAGGAAATTTGTCAACATGAGTAAACGAAACACAACACAAGAAAACAAACACCTTTTAATTCTTGTTTCTCGTTTTCCTCATACAAACTGAGATTCAATTAAAAGCGCAAAGATTAAAAATTTAAACCTTTCAAGCAAAACCCAGAAACGGAACATATAGGGAAAATAAATGATACCTGATGTTATTTGCAGATGACGAGTCAAAATTGAGTCTTTAGGTTATGGTAAGAAAAGGAAAATGTGGAGTTCTTTAATTATAGGGGTGTGAATGTGCAAATAATTAAACTTTGTAGGCTGAGTCGAAAGAATGAGATAATGAAAGCTATAGAACTTATATATAGGAAGGGAAGGGGTGGAAACTCTAACGCCGTTAACGGTGACGGTAACGGCGGGCTGACTCGAAGTGTACGGTAGTGTATTGATGGGTTGAATGAGTTGACGACATTGCTGACGATTTATGTAACGGTAAGTGTCTCCGCCGACCACACGTTCGACGCTACGAAGTACATTCTCGGCTGTTTCCAGTTCAGCTATGAGCTATGCTTAGTTGTGAACATCGAGGTGTTTGAGGAAACAACGCGCTGATGTTGTGTGTGGGGCGCACGCGAGGAAACCTAATGGTTAATAGCATGTGACAACAAAATCTTTTGAGTTTTTTAGTATTTGATTTCAGTAAAGTAAGATAATTTTATATTATTTGGACTTCTGATGATTTTCTAAATTATGTTGAAAATTGTGTTCTAATTTTTGTTGATAAAATTGCTTATTTTTTATTTAATATATAAGATTCTTTTTAGTACATATTCACAAGTTTACTAAATAAATATATCTTGTATTAAATGTAAACGCATTAATAAATTATTTGAATACATGAATTAGGGATTTGTACCTAAAGTTAGTTGTGGATTCAGTGGAAAATTTTATTATGAAAATGATATTTTGTTGATTGTTTTTAATTTCTCAAATTTTCTTGATTGTTATTAATTTCTTAAGTACCATATTCACAAACGTTAATAACCAATGAATTACAATCAAATATGAATCATTCCTAATAAAAATGAATAAAATAATCATGAGTGATGATAGAGTAGTGATTAACTTTGTGTTTCAATGGTAAAAGTTATTGGGTTGGTGTCTTTTTCAGCACATGTGGGTGGTTGTTTTTCAACAAAGGTTGTCAGCCACCCAACATTGCCCACATATTTTGAAAAAGAAGAAAAAACCAAAGAAACTAGTTGCAAAGTTGGCAACAAATTGCAATCCTCTTACGCATATAAATAGGCTTCATTACGAGGATGTAAATGTACCAAGAAAAGAGAGAAAAGCCAACAAGAGAGAGATTGGATGCGAGTTTTCTCAAGTCGGGTGAGTTATCTCCAATTGAGGGAGAGTATTTGCTCCAAAATAGTGATAGAGAGATCACTATAAATATTTAACTGTGTGTCAAAAATTGTGGGGTTGAGTCTTTCAACACTGTGTGAACTTTGGGGAAATTTGTGGGTTTTCTTTGGGGTATTTTATAGTGTTGTGAGATACATCAAAAGAGAGTCTTTTTCTCATTATTTTAATTAACACAATCTTTGGGCAAAAAGCTTGTACTATTTTATAATCACTATTTGTTAGTGAATTCTTTGTGGGTATTTGCCCCGTGGTTTTTTACCTTATTCTTTTGGTGTTTTCTACGTTAAATTTAGATGTCTTGGCTTATCATTTTATTTTCTCAGTCTTCATATCATTCGAGATAATTATTTGCGTGTGCGGCTATTATTTTTAATTGGACCCTATCCACGCTTCCCAACAAAAGCTTATATTGTACTGAATTCGATCTCATATAAGTGCGTGTGTGTTCTCATCTACTATATATTCTCAATGTCCTAATAATGATTGAGTAATTTATTTTGTCATCCACATAAGATAATTGGATTTACAGTTAGAATAACAAATCAATATTCTACAACAATTTGAGTTGAGTTTTAAAATAAGCATATAACTAATTTGTACAATTATTATGTTATAAAAAGAAAAAGAAAACCTACACATGAATAATAAAAGGCAATACTAATAGTTACTGAAAAATTAAAATCATAAGAAGAAATGCATATATATATATATCCATCTTAATGTTTTTTAATTATAATTTTGTCAATAAACTCTATGGTTGTTAAAAATGAAAAATACAAAAATTCTGTAGATAATATGAAAAGTATTAAACCAAATATTATCACTGTCTTTAAAAGCAGCACACGCGCTGGGGATGAGCATGTGACCCGAATGGTCGTACGAAAGAGATTTAGACGGCGTGTCAGCTCCAGCCGAGCCGAGTCGAGCCGAGAAGTTGAAGGGAAGTGACGATCACGTGACACCGGCGTGACGTGTGGGAGCTGGCTAAGCGCAACAGTTGACGGGTGTAATAGTCTGACCAATTAGTTAAAAGAGTAAATGTTGACACGTGAGATTGAAATCTCCTCTATTTTGACCAATTTGACCTGACGTGGCAACGCGGTATGACTGACCGTCTCAGCTCACTAAGGGGACCCCACACCCAAATGGGAACACACTCAAACATTTATATCATTAATTATTTAAAAAAATTCGGAAAAAAGATGGTCACATGAACTATCAATTTAAATTGACATAAACAAAGGTTTGGATATAGGAGTAAACATAATTATATTATCCTTAAAAATTAGATTTCCTTTAAAGTACAGAAGATAAAGACATTTTCTTTTGAGTTTTAAAGCCTGGAATGTTCACATGGATTATAAATTTTATTTATTTATAAGAGAAAAGGAGATTAAAAAAAAAAGTGTTCACACTGTAACGAGCATGTAGTATTTCTAACCCAATCCAACTATTATTGGAATATTAATAGAAATTGATATTTGGACGGAACATTGTTGGAGTTAATCATAAATTATAGATATCCAATTTCCCTCTCAAACATCGCATTAGTAAAAAATAAATATACTAAATATAAATACATTAAATTATTGAACCTCGATTCGTATTTAATTCAACTAAAACGAGACTTGATTAACAATCAAGAAAATTTAAATACAATTTTAGAAACCTATACAATTAATTCATATAACGTTTACCAATATCGTGTTAGACTCAGTTCAATTTAATATTATACATTAGTCGGTCTATAAGGTATTGATATTAATCAAACTAATCATAATGTACTGAAAGAATCTACCTTAGATATTAGTATTACAACTGGATCACATTAATATGTGATAGGTAATCTGATACAAATATATCTATCAGATATCAACATAATCAACTTTCCATTTTTTTTTTTTTTTTTTTTTTTTTTTTTTTGATAACTCAGTGCATATACATTACGCCAGTGACAACTGAATGATAATCATTCAACTGATCACAATGCAAGGTAAACAATGTGCATCTCTGCCAAATATCTCTACTTGAGATATCCTCCTGTAAAGAGAACAATTATGTTCGACAATCTACTAATAACGATCTCTCCCCGTCGAACCCACACGGATGCTATTCAAGATGAGTTCCCACCAAATCTTTACTATGCCCGGGGAGCAATTTGATGGAAGCCGATACAAATATCCCCACAAACAATTTGATGGAGCGGGGATTTGAACACCTCCACCCCACAATCAACTTTTCAGAATCAACTTTCCAGAGTATGAAGTTAGTGGATAACCCAAAATATATATTAATGTTAAAAGAATAAATAAGTGCTGAGAAATTCCCCAATTTAAAGTTCATATACGAACATATGCTATCAAAACTTTAACTTTTTTAGCTATATTTTATAAATTATAATATAATAAATGTCTCTAGGGGAATGTAATTTTAAGAGGATTATCTTATTCCTTTACACGTCCCTAGTTTAGTGATAATTATAATTAAGTACATCCTCACTATAATGGAAAATGATGAGCGCAACAAGCAATGATTCCATCCAGGCTAGCCAAAAAAGCTGATTTATCTTTTTTTTTTTTTTTTTTTATAAGCTCGAAATTTTAAGAGGACAACAACTCCGGCTATTCCCAAGGTAAACCGCGGGATGTGCACGCATCCTGTTACGGCGTTTAGTGATTCCTGTAAAGAGAACAATTATGTTCGACCCCCAATCTACTAATAACGATCTATAATCGAACCCACGGATGTTATTCAAGATGCAAGGATAAGAACCCCCCGACGCCACCCCACAAACAATTTGATGGAGCGATTTGAACCCTCGACTCCACCCCACAATTGCTTGTGGTGGCCAGGTGGCTTACAAAAAAGCTGATTTATCAAAGTAACGTATACTATATCCTCGTTCATGAACCGGGATGTGAAATGGACACTATAGTGGACCCTAATGTGATAAAATGCTGTTTAGATTTTTCTTAAATTTGTGTTTATTTTATATATTAGTTTAATAAATTAAATATATGAGATATTTTGTATAAAGATTATATATATTTGATTGTGAATTACATACTTGTAATTTAGATTTAAAGTAGAATTTAAACAAAAAGAAAAAGGAACCCCAAAAGGCCATTTCGTGTTCGAATTTTTCTCAATAATTTCGTGTCGAGTTCGTGTCGTATCAAGGATTATCACACCCATTTGGGATTCATATTTTGTGTCCCAAACATAACTAACAATTTTCATAATTCCAATCCAATCTAGGTCTTAGTTGCTAGTCCGAATTAACCTTTGGCAACTTAAGCCTAGGTACACTATTTTCCAAATAAGTACAAAATATTTTTTTACAAAAATATTTTATTGCAATATACGATGAAGCACAATTCAAGACGCATAATCCAAAACAATTAAAGGAAAAATGGAAATCACATATTCACATTGTTGGGTCATGATCCACAAAAGACCTGTTGATACTCTATATTCAAAGGGTCAATATGGATTATGGATCCAAATTTCTCAAAGATGTGATATAATGTTTATGTTAATTTCATAGATGCTGATCAAAGACTAAATCCAATCCCCTACCGCCCTCGGTGGTTTATGTGTCATATCATACAAGATACCACCCTTCCACTTTTAATTATATTTTTTTATTTTTTAAAAATTCGGCTTTGTTATTGCAAATACTTGAATACCACAAGTTTGTAGTTCAAGTGGTATCACTCACCTTTACAAAGGGTATTGACCAGAGTTCGAATCCTATATCTTTCAGTTTTTTTGAAATTTGTCCCCCATTGCAGATATTTGAATCCAGACCCTTCAAGAAAGAAGTAATACAATAGTCATTGGCTAAAATCCCAAAAATTTTAAGTAAATGTATACCTCTACTTTTCACCATTTGATTTAATACAAAAGTATTTCATTTTATCTTACAAACTCTACACTAATTTGAGAGTCGGAAAGGTATCCCTGGAATTTAGTCTAGGATGCCACTAATTGTTTTTTTTTTCATGTTACATGTGGGTTCACATCTACCCTTAAACAAAATTCATTTTGGGGCGCAGTAAAACTGTCAATATCACTTGTTGGTATGAAGAAACGTCAGTAAGTGGTATTGAGTGAGACATCACTTTCTTTCCAATTTTTGTGTTCTATTTCTTATCATTGTCGTTTTCTTAATTTCATGGAGTGCGATTTGTTAGCTTCATTTAAACTCTATATATGAACAATATGTGAACTCTATTTTTAATTAATTTAACTAACCCATAGTTCGCTCTCTATATGTTCCATAATCTTATTCCATTATATTAAATATTGGGTGGCGTGTATGAGATGATATTATTTTAGTATACATGTCTTCGTCAACGAATGAAATAGGAAGTAGAATAGGATATACGATCCCCAATTCCAGGTCGGCCTTTTATCCTTTGACTAGTGATTTTGTTTCTCAATCGTGGATGCAAAGGTTATCCTATTGTAAAAGCTAATATCGCTGAACCAATGATGAGAAGTTAAGAAAATGATTTATTCTTAACGAAATAACATGGCAGGACTAGGCGGCTGCTTTTTCCATTGTCATGATTAATTCATATCGAAAGCGAGATTATAAGCATCAATACGTGACTGTATATATTGTAAATTCAAGTTTAAAATTTTATCAAACAAAAAATGTGTGTTTATTATTTCATTTATGATACTCAATCAATATTTTAAGTTCTGTTTATAATATAAATTTTTTGTTTCAATTAAATATAATTATAAATATTTGTCCAATAGAAAATTATTCATCAACTAATATAACTGGAAAATATAACGTGTACAAAATGTTTTAACTTAAAAAATACAAGTATTAATCAATAAGTTCATATTATATTCCATATACGTACAGAAAATAGAATTTTACCTCAATTATGGTATGTATATTTCAACCAAATTTCTGTGTTTTTAGAGCTTTTTTTTTTTTTTTTGAAATACGTGTTTTCAGAGTTTTGGAACTTGATGTTGACCAACAAAACCAAGTCTGTTCTCTAATTTAGTGCTGGTATATTAGAGATTTTTTTTTCTTTTTGATAAACTGCTGTTAGAAATTTGGCAGCATCGATGTGAGGGATATGGATGATCTTGGTCAAGCCATTTAATTCTTTGTTTTGTTGACTCGTATTGGTCACGCATAAGCCAATTTTGAGTCTAGACTGGAATACTTGTCATACCTATGGTCTTGCTAATTAAAACACTAAACCTAATGTCTTGAGGTTGAAAAACTTTAAATTAGAATCTTCACTTCTACGTACACCATTTGATTGACGGCCTTGCCTAGTGGAACAGGAGCGGAGCTAGACAATAATTTTGGAGGGACTAATTAATTTTGGGGGCTAAATCAATAAAAAAAATATTTAAATATCAAAAATTAATATTTAAAAATAAATATATATGAAATAATTGAGTTTTTGGAAAGAAAAATGGGTAGGAGAGGGGGGCTCTCCGACTAGGAAACAACCCTGCTAGTGGGGGTTTGGTTGACCTAGTTTGCGCGTATTATATCAAGTGTGAGACTGAAGGAAGTGGGTTCCCGTTATAAAAAGAATAAACAAAATTAGAAATGAATATGTTGGAATTAAAGTTGGTACTATGCTCGTAGTGTTGCTTTGTTGGTAGAAATTTCCATGAGATTACTACGAATTTCATAATGAATTATACAATGACCTTATTGGTAAGAAGTCGCGGATTACATTAGAGTAACATCGCATCATTAGTATGTTCAAACTAGGCGTATAAACAGTTATCTTCAATTATGATAGAAATGATTAGTTAATTAGGATTTTTTGAAAGTATTAATATTAATCTGGATTGCACAGGATACTTTTACATGATTAAAATTGTATGCGTCTGTATAGGTGTGATCATGGTCGACTTGTCTTTTAAGAATCTGAAAACATTCTGACCCTTAAGTAGTTGTTATTCGATTTTCATTTTGATTTTTACTTATATATTAATTTGTGTTCGTATCTCATACAATACATATATACAAAAGTGCTGATGAGTGATGAGTTCTACAATCTTTTCTTATCGTAGTCCAAGAGGCGATAGATATTAATTTATTTATTTTTCTCTAAACCCGCACGTATTGTCAAAAAATATTAATCGTTGATTAGTATATGTAAAGCATGCTTAATTACATAATCATGTGAAATCTTGAAACCTAAATTTTACATAAAAATATCCATTAAGCACGTCGGCAAAAACAAACAAATTAAATAGCAAAGTTTTGGAGGGTCACCCTGTTTTGGTCAAACCCAAAAATAACAAAGAGAATATCAACAAATATATCCACGTGGGAACAAATTGTAATAAAGTTTAACGTGTTCTCACTTCTTTATTCTTTCTTTTTTGTTTTTATTTATGTTTATGCCACGATTCACCATTGGCAGGGCCCAGAGCCAGACGGATTTGAATGAGAACGAGTCCTTTTTTTTTTTTTTTTTTTTTTTTGAGGGGAAGAACGAGTCCCTTTAATGGGCTCGCCAACAAAGAAAAACAAAGAATTAGAATTAGAAAAAAAAAAAAAAAAGTAGCGTCAGTTTGCATGCTAGTACGTCTTGTGATCTTGTCCGATGGTTTATCCAATGCGCACTCAAAGAGTAGTAGCTGTGGGTTTCCCGCATTAGAGATGCAATGGATAGAATTCGGGTATGATTCTACATCCTCCATCCCCATCCTCATTGGGTATTAAATTTTCATACCCATCCCCATACCCATCGAGTATTGAATTTAATTCCATACCCATCCCCATACCCATCGGAGGATCATGTATCCATATCCTACTCATACACTATTACCACTTATAATTGTATTTTCTCACATTTGAGTTATTTCAATGAAACTATGTATATTTTTACTAAATTATTAAGAGAAAAGAAGAAAAAAAGAAGAAAATGATTAACGAACTAAATATATTGAAAAGATAACAAAATATGATGAGACAAAGCACTTGGGTTTGTGGATTTTGATTGAAATTTGGGAAAAGAAACTTATTTTTAAATATAAATAAACAAATATGTATAAATATATATATGTATAAATAAATATATATGTATATATTATATAATATTATTTAATCGGGTATCGGGTAGGATATGTGTAGGATGTACTTAGACCCACATCCATACCCATCTGAAAATACCAATACCTATATACCCATTTATTTAATCGCATACAAAAATACCCTCCATATTCTCCTCGGTTAGAGTCGGGTAGCGGATCCTCCATCGGATAATTCGGAGGAAATTGCCATCCCTACCCGTCATAATAAATAAAAAATAAAAATACAGCAAGTCTTTTCTTATTCCTAGGACATGTAATCAATGTTGAAAATAGAATTTGAAGAGTTCTTTTGAACTCTTGAATTTTTGGATACACACATCCAAAATTTTCAACAATCAGATGAAATTAGTGATATCACGTCATTACTTTAATTGATAAAGGTAAATTTGAAAAGTAGTCTTATTTTTTAGAAATAAAACTTTATCTTGAAAAGTTTTAGGGAAAAAATAGATATATAGTATATATATGTCTTTAAACTGGAAAATATTGTATACTAAAAGAATAAGTTCCGTTGAGATAATAGAATAAGTTCACTAATTTGATTTTAACTTTTTGTAAGGGGTTTCAAGTTAAATCTCCGATCCATCTCTCTTTGAATTTATCTCTTGGATGTTCTTAAGCTGCTTTATAAAATTTGACACGATTTTGCTTTTTACTACATGAATCAACTTTAATTTTATACTGCCACGTTTTAAGTAAATCATTTTATATAGTCTGACTAATTCAAGCACCACGGGTTGGCTCTTTGTTGTAAAATTATATATTATTTTCTGTTTTTTATTTCAACAATATATATATATATATATATATATATATATATATATAACGTTGCTATAGCATGTTCGTGATAGAATAAAATATCCAAAATTCAGTGTTAATTGTTATCCGTCAACACATGAAAGTTGAATTGAAATGATAGTAACATTACATTACTAGTAGGGATGGCAACTTGCGAGTGTAGGGATGTCGGCGGGGGCGGGGGGTCGGGAGCCATCCCCATCCCCGTCCCGCGATCCGCGGAATCCCCGTCCCGTCCCGTGAGACAAATGGGGAAAATTTTCCCCCATCCCGTCCCCTGGGATCCCGCCTACATGGGATTCCCGCCCCGTTTCATTTTTTTATTTTTGTAAAAAAATATATTTTTTTAAAAATTATCATTTTTAAATATTTAAAATATATAAATTATATAAAATAACTAATAAAATACTAATTAATAAAATAACTTAAAGATTTTTTCATTTTATTATATTTAATGTGGATATATTTATAATATATTATATATATTTAAAATATTATATTATATATTAATAATTTGGTTCCCCGCGGGGAACGGGGCGGGGAGTATGATCCCCGTCCCCACCCCGTCCCCGCCAACGGGGAAAAAAAATCCCCATCCCCGTCCCATTCGGAAATTCAGGGAATCCCGCCCACGCCATCTCTATGCGAGTGTTGGGACTTGGACGAGTTTGGCTATACTTGATACCCGTTTTACCAAAATAACATTGTACCTAAAGTCTGCCATGTAATGCCCTGAACCCAAAACCTGAGGGATCCATCTTCCTAGACCCACAAATAATAATTTTTATTTTTTTAATATTATTTATATCTAACACAAATAATAGATTTATACATAAACTCTCAATATCAACAAAATATGCAATATATATTAAACTTCATATATTATTATACCAATAACAAAAAGATAGCATGCATTATAAATTATTTTAGCTTGAGAAAATCTATATTGGTTTAAAAAATATTAGGTAAATAATATTTAAAAAATGAAGTTATATTGTGTGGGGGTCGGGACGGGTTCAATAGGACTTGTTACCGGCTCTGAATCCAATTGTTTTGAAAAATATTGATCAAAGACCCGTCTCAAGACTCACTTAACCGAGTTTGGACCTACTTCATTCATTATTTCTTCGAGTTTGAATCTCCCTTTTGCCAACCTAATTACTAGGAAGTTGAAAGATGCAAATATCGTTGTCTAAGTGTAGAAATTGAAATTTGAAAGTCATCCAATCATTTTCTTAGAAAGTCAACTTTTAGCCGTACAACAAGCGTGTATTTTTCTACTTTGGCCCCGAAATACAAGTCAAGAACCAAATGTGTGGCTAGCTAGAATTAAGAACCGATAATATGTGTGACTGTTGATGGGTCAATGATTTAATTAATTGGATTGTTTCAATCAATTTAATAAAAATTAATTATGTTTTTAAAATGTATTATACAAAATATAATATAATAAGTTGGAT